>JAZAYU010000016.1:5522009-6075969 GCA_038501625.1 Corbicula japonica
ATATCGCTAAATAATTGTTTGTGTTAATAGTTTTTCAAGTGTACATATAGACTGACCCAAACGAATTTGAATTCATAGTCATGTTTTCTGTTCTAAGATAATCTTAGATTGACTACACTTAATGGCTTTTGTTGACACTGTCTATTAATGATGTGTAGGTTGTCTATATTATAGCTCCAACCCGCCAATCAACTCGACAATGATGCATGCTAAAGCACACATATAATACACAAGAAGCTCATAGCATTACTACAAATTTCGATTTCAATTAGATATTGACCCAACGAGTAACCTCCGTAAACGTAAAAGATGTCGCCCACGTTTTTTTTTATCATGCGACAACTGTTAGAACTTCCACTCCAATTAAACGACGCTGTATTTTACTTCGAAATTGCTTTTGCTGTCAATAAAATGTTTATCGCTGTGAGTCCATTCCTCTTGCAGATGTTAACATTCCCCTCGCAAAACAGCAAGAACATGTTTACAGGGACAAAGAAACAGAATAAGCTTCTACGTTCTTTTACAAGATTTCCCTATAAACCATCAACACCTCTTAAACACCTGCTAATGTCGTGCAAAAAAAGAGGTAAGCATAACGCTCAACTGTAGATATGTTATTCAAGCAGAGCGCTGAAGAATATCATCTGTTTGAATTGACTGATGGCTTTTAAAAATTGTGGAGAAATTAACATTGCCATTTTAGTAATGTTAGTTTATTGTCACATTTCCATAAAATACTGCCTGAGAAAAACCTTGTTGCAGTAGTGATTTCAAACTGCACCTGTATTTTCGAATTAAACCTGGATATCGGCGATCAAACTTCTGATCGCCTGCAATAGCAGATAGACACATAGAGATCCTATTGTCCGGCGACGTCGTTGTCTTCGTCCGGTAGTCACCCAACTTTAATATGGGGCGCGTCACGGGAAAAGGTACCTTCGGACAATTGAAGTCAATCTTTGAAATGACGTTATAAATTTGAGCAGATGCAGATGACATTAATTTTATGCATTACGCAGTAAAAGTATCATTTTTTGTCAAAATGAGTAAGAAAATCACTTGTTAGTTATGAGAAACTTAAAGATATTTGTTCTTTATTTCCAAATATAGTAACAACTAAAATGTAACAAAATATGACCGAATGAACCTTTTCACGTGACGCGCCCCATATTATTATGGAACTTAATGATGCCTGTGACTTTTAAATTACTTGTCCTATTCACTTCATACTTTGAATATAATTATCACTGCATTAACAACACCATCGGATACAACAAGAATGATAACTAGTTTTGTTTTACTTTTTATTAGTTATGACCCTTTCAAAAGCAATTATAGGCGACTCGTGTGTTCCGTGGAACACCAAATTCTTGTTTCTTTATCTGCAATGGATAAATCTTAAATTGGCATAAAGTTTATAAGGGCTCAAGTAATTGGAGTGCAGGGTAATACATAACTCCAAAAACCTGATCCAGCGTTCGTGTATTTCCGAAAATGAACATATATTTTGTAGGTAACAGTTTGGTAGGAACAATTATCACGAAAACCATATTGAGCCTCATTATAGTCTGTCCTACTGAGTTTGTGACCTTCGGTATTTTTACATGAAAAGCAAATAAACATGAAAATAATACGTAAATATAACCATTAAATAAATATCTCCAGACCGTTTTTTCACTTTTTTGATCATTGTCATATTTCCTCTTATATTCACGTTTTTATAATTTTTCCCATGCGCTCTAACGTTAAAATGTCGAGGTACGAAAAGGCGCGTGACGTCATGTATACTTTACTTTTTTTCAACATTTACAGTAAAACAACAGAAACTGAAATTATTCAGAACTATTATTTAATATCGGAGACATAACGTCACCAACTTCTATAGAATGTTAAACTTATCGCTAAAGCTCCGGTCACAACCCGCCGTACTTACAAGTGCGTGCTGTCAACGTGCAAAAACGTGGGCAGAATTCAGGGATCCACGGGTACGTGGTGAGTACCGCCTCCGTACGGATTTGGGAGCACGCAGAGACGCCGTTGCATTTTGGTGCATGCAAACCTTTCTCTACGTCCACGAGCGCATAATGCCTTTATTCCATAGTTCCGTGATGCGTGTCCGTGTCCGCGTCCGTGTCCGCGATTTTTCACTCACCAAAGATATTCGGGTATATTCCATACCTCCGTGTCCGTCCGACGCGTAAGAACACCGTATGTGAGCAGCGCATGTAAGTACTGCCTCCGTACGTTAACATGGAAATCGCACCGAGATCTTGCGTTGTAAGCATGTTGTCAGCACGTACAACTCACCACATACGCAACGTACGATGCATGCAACCGCTTACCCCTTGATTTGGCGTGCGGGCCACAAGCTCACAACTTGCGCAGCCTTGAGTGTGACGTGCTTCCTATCTGCCCTAACCACGTCCGACCCAAAAACTCCCCGAACGTGACCTCCGCAGAACACGTACGGACAAAAAAGACGCGCAGCGGGTTGTGACCGGGGATTTAGGTACGCCCTAATCTGTCTGTATATTTTACTTTGACACATGTAATTGACAAACAATGTAATTGATTTTTTTCTCTTCTGGTTTAAATTTAAAATGCTTAGGCGGAAACGTTAACTGTATTTTAATTTAGCAACTTAGGCATCAACTTCCGTCACACTAACTTGGAAACTCAAACAACAAGCGCAGTGAAAAGAACAACTACATGTATCTACTGGTCAGAGATCATCGCCGGTGAAATCTCGTGTAACACATCGTACATTATATTTATTTATTGATAACTGAGAGCCTTTTTAAATGCAGTTCTTAATTAAAAATGTTTATTTTCAAAACAGGATGTACACTTATTGTTGTGATATTAGTTAAACAATGGAATGTTGATAACTACACCTTCGATCTGTGATGGAGAAATTCATAGATCTGCTCGCAAAAAGCGCGTCATTCATGCGAATCTTTCTAAGACCAAAAAAGACAGAAAGATTTTACCACCCACAATGAAAACTGCTGCGCGCAAAAAGCGTGCATTTCGTGCAAATCGTACTTTTTCATGGCACACGTCTGACGTATTTTTAACGTTTGATTGTACGTCGATATGTTTATGATGTAAGAGGCAAACCTACGGCGTGCATTTCGAGCAAATCATCACGACCTCTTGAATATCGCGTAAGCTGTACGGATATTTCTTTGAATTATTAAAGATAAAAAACATACACTATGCAAAAATGATGTTTGTGATTGGAATGTCTATTGAAAATTCGCAGATTTTGTTTTTATTTATGATAAGGATTTCAGTCTACCAGAAGTGTGCTTGCTTGTATCTTTCCACGAGGTGATAAACTTTATTGCAATGCAGATATGGAGAGAACGTAACACTCTTCGGTCAGTTCACTTGCGCAATATTTTCACTTGGCACTCTAAACAAATGAACTCATAAAAATTAACATGTGTACAAAACATAATCAGACGTAAAGTTTACCACAAATTTCTAGGCAGAAGGAAATAATAATACGGTGGCGAAGGGTCTTTGACATTTTCCAATTTTATTGTGGGCGAAAAAATGTGTTGGAGGTACCCCCATCCCCCATTTTCGATTTCCGGAACAGCCTAATTTTAAAGGTTATCATTTCACTTGTTTTGGGCGGGAAATCGGGACATTTAATTATTTTAATAGGGCCTAGGGCCTACCCACTAAGTAAATATTTTCCTTAAGGCATTTTTATTCCATTATTCAAAAACGAAAATTTCATCGTCGTAGTGAACGTAAAAACTTCCGGTCGTATGCTGCAGCCCTTGCTCGCTAACGAAAATGTATAATTATTAAAAACATACGCTTATGATAATTATATGAAACACCACGATCTCACATGTGATTCCTCGTGTTTGTACATCCGCTGTACAACATAAAATTATGTCTGTAATTATCTTACGATATAACTGATTGTATTGCGTTTTGCAAGAGTGATTAAGAAATCAAAACATCGCAAATCAGATTGGAATTTTTATAAAGAAAGGTATTTTGTCTTGTTCGCATCAGTCCGGGTGAAATGAACATTTTGACAGTCAAAATAACTTTTGAGAACTTCCCCGCTCTGTTTCAATCGCGATGACGTCACGCGTTACCTCACAAAATGGAGATCAATACTGTAAACAATGGCAACATGCCATAGGAAATTTAAATTTTGCGATTGTAAGCTTGATATAAGTTTTAAAGAAAAATCCAGGATTTTGCAACATAGGAGTTTTTTGTATTTCACAAAACAGGTATTACTTTTTAGTTTTGTTGCGTTATAAGAAAGAAATCGCCTTTTTTCGAGGGTCACAAATGAGCTGGGACAAACTATAAATACAGCCTGTGCTAAGAACCACATGTAAATAAAGACCATTTGTGAAAAATACCACATTTTTTGTCCCACTGACTGATTATTTATTTCATTAAATTATTTACTGGTTAAAAATTATATTAAATATAGAAAATTTAAATGACGCATATTGTCTGTAATAAGTACAGCGTTGATTAACATTCGCGTAAATTTTTACTTCTTTCTTTTGCGATTTCAGTATCAAAATCCGAAATAATCCGAAATCACAGATTCCAAGTGATTATACTCATCTAATCTAGCGCTGCTTTTGAACACGGACTGCCGTGCGCCGGTACCAGCTCCGACTCCGCCTGATTCTCGGCATGCCAGCCAAATCCTTCACAACCAACACGTTCTTGTTAGATGGTATTGTTTTAATTTCACAAGGCAGTTCACCGACGGCATCAGTGTACACCGCTATCTTCACATTTCCCCGTTCAGTGACCACCCGTCCAGTGCACATCTCGTGGATCGTTAGAACTTCCCGCTTACCATTGGGATGCGTGACATCGATTCTGATTGGTTCTCCATATCGATTAGACACGTGGGTAAAATTATTGCCCATCATTGCTGGACGTACTCGGCCAGCTTTAGAATATCTTAAACAGTTCACGTGTATGTTTATGATCAAACACCTTCTTCATTATTGAAATAACATGGCAGCCTTAACATGTCTGAAGAAAAATGAAATCTTTAGCGTTTCTTGGCCACTAAGTCATTACGCGACGTCGACTTGCGTCATTGCGGACGTATCGTCACGTTTGCTGTCTTGTAATGACAGTCTAAGCACAGACTCTTTCACATTACATCAATATTTGTGTTCTGAAGCACGTTAAGATAGATTCTGAATATTTTCAGAATTACTTGTAATGTGGAGAACGTCAATAAAAAAACTTCTTGTAATCCAGTTGGCAGTGTTACAAATATTTACATTCTTTGTACATAAATTAAGTGTTTTAATAATCCTGCAGAATTATATATCATCCAACAATGCGTTTCGATTTGTCTTTATTTACTTCAATTATATATATTTTAAACACTCATTGCTTAAATACTGAACATTCAAACAGTCAGATTTATGACATGATAAATGTATGCGTGACATATTAACAGTAACTTGAACGCTATATTTGTGTATGCCATAAATTTTTAACACTGCAATCAAGTTAAATCATTTAATCGATTTTGCTGAATTAAACGCAGTCTTTTATCTTAACGTTACAAAACAATGGGGAGTAACTAAAATTATGCATGATCAAATTTCATGTCATCCTCGTACAAATGGCGTATCAACAAAAAATGTAATTTTCTTAAATTAAATTCAATGGAAGTGTATAGCAGTTGAAAGTTGAAAGAATAATGGAAAGTTTAAATTTTAAGTATTCAAATATTTAAGTAAAGACTATAAAACGGTTCATTACTAGCCGGATGTTGCTCTGAATTTGTTGTTTTATCAACTTTGAATATTACATACCGAATTGTCCCCTATAGACAAGTTGGTGAGGTTCAGATGACCATTCGTCTTGTACAGATATGTCAATTATTCGAACGATTTCCTGTATTCTGTATTATTGATGCATCCTATTAATTAAGTGTATTAAACAACCAATAAATGCAATCAACATCCAATCTTATTTGAGCGAAACACACCTGCAATTTTTGAATTCAAATAAGTTTATTTCTAACTGTCACCAAGGAAGGTTTTCATTGTTAATTTGACCGTCTTGGCAAATGTCGGACCATACTGCCACCTAGATGGAGTTCTTAAAAAATACAGAGCACGTGCAGTTGGTTAACTAGTTGATCTACCTGGCCTTGTTGTTCACGAATGGAAACTTATTCCAAAATTCACATTGAAGAATGCAGGATTTATCATGGTGGATTTACTAACTATAAGTTTAGTGATTTTACAACTTTTGTGTTGTAACCCCCTGTGACTTTAACAATGGATTGCCTATAAAGTACATGTAGTGATCGGCTTTTATTTCTGACTCTTTTTACAATGTTAAGTTTGAATTGCTTTTTTCATTTGATATATTACATGTTGTGTTTGGTGGCCGAGTACATATATATCTGTACAAGTCATGATTGAAATAAAATCTGTTACCTTGTAGGCTTTTGGTGTCATTTACAACCTGTTTTCGGATGTGTATTTTTTGCAAAGCATTGTTCTTTCATCTTATTTCATTTAAGGTTTTAGAATTGTAATATTTCCGCCAAACATCGACTTTTACCGTTCACTATTCGTGTTTTCCGAACGCCGATTCGTACGATTCCGGTTGATACTATCTTCGACCTATGGATTTAGCACACACATTTTACACGTGGCTGAGAATAAATCCTCCAAGTTTGAGCTTTACCTGATATTTGAGCATGGAGATCTCCGTTGGCGACCATCGCCTATATCCTGTACATATATGCACACAGGGACCATGAGGATCACATAGTTACCGACATCTTTGACGCATGGGATTTGGCACACACATTTGACATGTGGCTGTGCATAAATCCTCCTAGTTTGAGCATTACCTGAGCTTTGTGCATGGAGATCGCGGTTGGCGGCAATCGCCTATAGCTTGTACATATATGCACAAAGGGACCATGGGGATAACATGGTTGCCGACATCTTCGACGCATGGGATTTGGCACACGCATTTGACACGTGGCTGAGAATAAATCCTCCAAGTTTGAGCTTTACCTGAGCGTTGAGCATGGAGATATCGGTTGGCGACCATCGCCTATAGCCTGTACATTTATGGACATATGGACCATGGGGATCACATGGTTGTCGACATCTTTGACACATGGGATTTGGCACACATGTGACACGTGGATAACCATAAATCCTCCAATTTTCAGAATTTCCTGATCTTTGAGCATGGAGATAACCGTTGGAGACGATCGCCTATAGCCTGTAGATATATGCACATAGGGACCATGGGGATCACATAGTTGTCGACATCTTTGACGCGTTGGATTTGGTACACACATTTGACACGCGGCTGAGCATAAATCCTCTATGTTTGAGCTCTACCTGAGATTTGAGCATGGAGATCTCCGTTGGCGACGATCGCCTATAGCCTGTCCTCAATCTTAATGGCAAGCGTCTTTGGCATGTAAAACATGTCGGCAACTTTATATAATGTTCTAGTTATAACAGACGCAGTAATATATATTTCATAGAATCGAAAATCTAGAAATTTTAGAGGTGTTTAATTCATCGTATGAATGTTATGTTAAAAGAAACGAAACAAAAAGATATCCTCAGTAAGGATCGAACAGCGGTCGACAGTTTACAAGACAACAGCTTAAACCACTAGGCCATGGTTTCTTCTGTGATATCAGAGATATAAAAACGGTATCATACAAATTAAAGAAATAAATACAAAGAGTGATATTGATTCTAGATTGAAAAGAGTGACCTCCCTTGAAAACAACAAATGGTGGAACGTTTCCAAGGGAGGCAACTGAGGTTATATCTCATAGATTCACCTCCCATTAATATTGCAAATGGCAACATTTTAAAAGGGACAAAACTATTGTTTTTACGTAATTGTAATTTTCAGATACGGTCTGGCTTAGTATATATTAAACATTTCACATCTTACTACAGGGAACCGTGATAGCTCAGTGGTTAGAGCGTACGGCTTACGGACCATGCGTCCCCGGTTCAAATCCCAGATGAGCCATCTACGGTAAAATATATTAAAATATTAACTAACCAAGAGTATGAAATATATTCATGTAATATAATGATAATACAATAAGAAATACAAATCATAATTTAATTAATAATCTAAACAATCGAAAGAAAAATAAAAGAATAATAAATAATACTAAAGAAAGATTAATAACAATAATAATAAAAACAACATTAATAGAAATAAAATGATAAATAATACTAAATTAAATCGAATAAAGTAATTAACGTAATACCTATTTATAAATAAATTTAAAAATTTATAAATACTAAAGTGATGGAAAAATGTATAATAAAAAAATTAAATGATAATATAGAAGAAAAAATAATAAGAATATACAATAAATTACATTTATGGGTATCAATCCCAAGCTGCCTTTTGATATAAGCCATATGTACACCATGTTTGGAGTCAATAGGTCAAAGCAAACTCAAGTTATTAAGCAGAAACTGAATTTTTATTTTTAGCAACAGTGACCTTCACCTTGATCACAGACACCCGTGTAGCAAACACAAACTGCCTTTTGATATAAGCCTCCTATACACCACGTTAAGAGTCAATAGGCAAAAGCAATCTCAAGTAATTGAGCTGAGACTTAATTTCTATTTTAAGCAGCAGTGACCTTTGACCCTGTGATATGCGACAGGGCATTTCATGACAATACTTCTGTGAAAGTTAAGTTGAAATCCGTTGAGAAATGTAAGAGGAGTTGCGCAAACAAGAGATTGTTTATGCCCGCCCATCCGCCCGCCCGCCGACGTATCCCAATCTAATAACCAGGATTTTTCCTTCGGAAAACCTTGTTAAATCAAAGCACTGAAAGTACTGATGGGTGGCGTTTTAGAGTGATTGTCATGTCACATCATCTATACATTGTGTGGAGTTTCCTATTGGATGAGTATGAAGGAACTTTCGGATGGCAGAGCAAAAGTTTGCATGCCCGGCTTCTCCTTTATCATGTTTTTATCTACCACGAATATTCGGGCGGATGCTAATATCCAAGACTGAAGTCATATTGTGCCAGGAAAAATAAATAATGATTTGAAACTTTTAATTGACAAGAAAGAAGTGAAACACATGGAAAAATAAAAAATACTTTAACTATGATATAGCTGCTATTTGCACTATGATTTGAAACAATATTTATTGACTAGAAGGAAATAAAAGATATGCAAAAATAAAAATAATATGACTATAAAGCAATTTTAAAAAAATAAGTCAGAGCACCGCATTAAGTATAATTAAATTGAAACGCTTTAAACGCTTTAAAGTTTCGTCTAAAGTTTTCACTTCAGAGCTGTCTTTTTGTTAGAATGTCATGCTAATTGCCCGACTAGCTTTTTGGAAACTAAAACTTGTTTGAAAATGTACCGTGTGCAAAAAAGTTAAGGATGGTTAATGGATGATTTTATTTATTTTTTTTTGTTCTTTTCGAATAATATGACAATAAAGCAATTTTATAAAAATGAGTCAGAGCACTGTATCAAATCTAATTAAATTTAAACGCTTTAAAGTTTAAACGCTTTAAAGTTTCGCCTGAAGTTTACACTTTAAAGCCGTATTTTTGTTAAACCTCCAACTTGACTATTTAATATTTAAGCCACTTGATGGCGCCGGGGCAGGTTTTCATGGTAGTTTTGACATGGTTCACATCTAAGGGCCCTTTTTCAAATAGTACAATAACCAAAAAGTATTTTCCCTAAAACCTTTTTATACAACTTCTTTGCAACAATCAAATGAAATGGAAGAGAAAAGATTAAGACAAAATGCATTTTATTGTAATTTTTGAGAAAAAAATATGTTAACTGTCAAAATTTGAAAATCCCGGGGATGAGTTTCTGGGGCCATGAACTGCAGATAGTAAAAAATACACCTGGCAGTGTGGCTTGAAATACTACTCTTGGCAACTGTGGGAAGCTGATCAGTAATAATGATAAACAGCAGTCATTTGAACAATATACTTCATTAATATCCATGCTTATTGTATAATCAAATTTCCCTCCAAATTCTGCATGAATGAAATGTCACACCAAGTTTGAGAAAAGCTAACAGTCGTAACTGTGTAAGTGACCCCAAGTGTAAGAACATCGGGGCATATTGTTTACGAGTGTTTTTTGATGTTATATAAGAACAAGTCTCGAACACATCATTACAGTCTACATGCAAGGTACAACGATTACTATGTCATAAAATAAATTATTCAGACCATGTATTACTGAATATGCATGTTATGTGAAACTAGTGCGCAAAACTATAAATTTTTATTTCTCAGTATACCGAGTAAAATATTCAACCAATACACTTATTCTGCTATTTACAATTTAAGTATCCTAATTATTGTTTCAAAAATAATCCTGTGTGAAAACAATAACATGCATATTCTACAGAATTGCCAATTTTTGCATTGAACACTGTTTACATGCTATATGGATCCAGTGTGGAAAGCAGTTGCATTCGTTACGTACCCAGTAAACATATACAAGATTAATTAGCTCAATAACCTCTGTGAAATGTTTAGCCGAAATGTTCATTTTTATTTCTGTCTACATTCTTTTTCCTTTTTTACTTAAGAGACTGGGAGGCCCAATAACACAACCATGTCTGTTATTCGCTGTCTGTAGAGTTACACATTTGACATCACGACTTGTAAACTATGACTGAAAATTTAATTATCGCATCAATGAATGTTCAGGGCTTGGGGAACGGTCAAAAACGTAAAGATGTCTTCAACTACCTAAGAACGAAAAATTTCAATATTTATTTCCTTCAAGACACTCATTTCAAAAACAAAGATATCAAATATATAAGAAGTCAATGGGGCTTTGAATGCTTTTTTAGCAATCACAATAGCCAGTCTAGGGGAGTGGCAATATTTGTCAACAACAACTTTGATTTTAAATTTAAGAGCTTGGAAAAGGACATTAATGGTAACCTTTTAATTTTACATTGCAGTATTTATGACAAAGATTATTCATTATTTTGTTTATACGGACCAAATCAAGATAACCCAGAATTTTACGATTTTATTAACGAAAAACTATCGCAGCTAAACAATGAATGTATAATCGGTGGAGATTTTAACTTGGTTTTGGATCCGGAAAAAGACTACTTTAACTACGTCAATATTAATAACCCTTCTGCAAGAGAAAGTGTTCAACAAATGATGTTACAAAATGATCTGATTGACTGTTGGAGAGAACAAAATATTGAAAATAAACAATATACATGGTTCAGGAAAAATCCTATTAAAAAGGCCAGGTTAGATTTCTTTCTATTCACTAGTACATTATTTACAAATCTTGATAATGCTTCTATTTTACCTGGTTATAGAACTGATCATTCTATGATAGTCGTATCTTTAAAATTAGGCAAGTTTTAAAAAGGCATTTCATATTGGAAGTTCAACAACTCACTCTTAAAAGACTTGGCATATGTGGCTCAAACCAAACGGCTTATAAAAAAATGTAAGAAGTCAATATACTGCTGAAAATCAAACTTTCAATGTACCAAATGAAACTATCTCTGATAATGATATAAAATTTACAATAAATGATAAATTGTTTTTTGAAACACTAATGATGGAAATTAGGGGTAACACAATTTCATATGCTACATTCAAAAAAAGACAAGAAGATAAAAAAAGAATAAGAATTAATATCCGAAATAGAATCTTTAGAAAAATTGGCTCTCAGTGATACTGAACTACAAGATAAAAAGAAGAAAGAACTTTTAGATATACGGTTGAAAAAACTAGAGGGATCTTTTATAAGATCAAGAGCAAAATGGATATCAGAAGGGGAAAAACCAACCAAATATTTTTGTAATTTAGAGAACAGAAACTTTATATCTAAACATATGGTTAATTTATATTCCAAATCAGGTCAGATTTTAAGAACACAAAATGATATCCTTAAAGAAGCTGCTGAGCACTATAAATCTCTTTACTCACTTAAAATGTAGAAGTTGTTAATTTGTCTGCTTTACTACAGAATATACAAGTTAAGACACTTTCAGAACATACTAAACTCTCGCTGGAGGGAAAATTGTCTTATGCAGAAATGCTTGCTAGTTTAAAAAAGATGTAAAATGATTCTTCTCCTGGAAATAGTGGTTTTTCTCCAGCATTCTACAAAGTATTTTGGGTTGATTTAGGGCATTTCCTTACACGTTCTATTTATTATGCTTTCGAAACAGGAGAATTATCTATAACCGACAAACAAGGTGTCATAACATGTATTCCAAAAGGTGATTAAGATAAACTATATTTAAAAAACTGGCGTCCCATATCTCTATTGAATGTTTCTAATAAAATCGCCTCAGCTAGTATTGCAAATAGAATTAAAACCGTTTTACCAGATATAATAAGTGAAGATCAAAGTGGATTTTTATCAGGGCGCGATAATGTCCGACTTGTATATGATATTATGTTCTACACAGAACAACACAATATTCCAGGTATGCTGTTATTGATAGATTTTGCCACTGCCTTTGACTCAATTTCGTGGTCATTTATGCACAAAGTTCTAGATTTCTTTAATTTTGGAGAAGATATTAAAAAATGGATATATTTATTTTATAAAAATATAGAGTCTTGTGTCCTTATAAATGGACATTTATCCGATTGGTTCCCAATACAACGCGGTTGCCGTCAAGGGGACCCCTTGTCCCCTTATATTTTTATTCTTTGCGCAGAGATTCTCGCATTATTAATTAAGATGAATAAGAACATTTCAGGTATAAGAGTTAACGATACAGAATTTGTTATATCGCAGTACGCAGACGACACTACATTACTTCTAGATGGTACTGAAAAGTCACTTATTAATGCTTTAAAAGTTTTAAAATTTTATGCTCAAATTTCAGGGCTTCAAGTAAATGTGGATAAAACAACTGCAGTATTGATAGGGTCGTTAAAGGGAAATAATAATTTAATAAACCCAGAACTTGGTTTAAAATGGGAAACAACAAACTTTAAGCTTTTAGGCATTTCCTTCTCAGTTAACTTAGATGAAATTGTAGCTCTAAACTACACAAACAAAATTAAAGACATAAGAAGTCTTCTGACGGCATGGTCAAAACGAATCTTAACCCCAATTGGAAAAAACATAGTCTTAAAATCTCTGGCACTTGCAAAACTAAATCATCTTTTCATATCTTTGCCAAACCCTTCATTAGACATAATTAAAAATATTCAAGATTTGTTTTTCAAATTCCTGTGGAGCGGAGCCCCTGACAAAGTGAAACGAACAGTAATCACCAAACCCTATGACCAAGGAGGTTTAAGAGTCCCAGACATAGAAAAATTCATAAATGCTCTAAAGATAACTTGGTTAACAAGATACATCAAAATCAACACAAAATACTTTATACTGGTAAAAGAAATTTGCCCATTTATTGAAAATTTTAGTAAATTTGGATGTGAATATATCATCAGAAACAAAGTTTCCATTCACAATATTTTCTGGAAGGATGTTTGGAACAGTTTCATATCTTTGTCAATGACTAGAGAACCCCAATCTTGGTGTGAATTTTTATCTTTGCCAATTTGGCATAATCATAAATTTAAAATAGGGGGGAAAAGCTTCTGTTTCCCAAAATTTATTGATAAAGGGATAATATTTGTAAATGACTTGTTATCCAACTATGGTAGATTCTACACCTATGCAGAATTTCAGGCACAATATCAAGTAAACACTAATTTTTTAGTGTACCAAAATATTATCCAGTCCATAAAAGATTATCTGAGACAATTTAACTTTTCCAACGATCTGTTAAAAGAACAAAACCCAATGTTTCCCATGATTTCAAAAATTATTCTTGCTAACGAAAAAGGATGTAGAACAATATATGAAACAATGAATATAAGTAAAACTCTACCGAATTCCTCAAATAAATGGGAAGTTGATTTGAACACAAATACAATTAACTGGAAAACAATATATGGTCCTCCATTTAGAATCAGTAATGATCCAACCTTACTATGGTTTCAGTATAGGATTAATCATAGATTACTTGGTACCAATAACTTGTTACATAAAATGGGAATAAGAAATAATAACCTGTGTTCTTTCTGTAGTCTGCACCCAGAGACTCTTGTTCACCTGTTCTGGGACTGTGAAATTGTCAAAGACTTTTTCAGTAGAGTAAAAGTATGGTTAACTACAAAGTTTCCATCTGTACATTTTGAGTTTACAAAAACAAACATAATTTTGGGAAATGCTCTTCATTCAATTGCGATAAACAATATTTTCATTATTGCTAAACAATATATTTACAAATGCAAAATGAGTAAAACAAGACCAAGTATTGAGGGATTTAAAAAAACAGATGTCTACATATTACACTGTTCTGAAGTTAAATGCCCAAAAATCAGCATCTTTAGACAAATTTACAAATACTTGGAATAAATTTGCTGCCTTATCTGCAAACAGTGAACAGTAGTACAAGTGCTTTAACTTATGAAATCCTTTACTGACATAAGTTTTATTTAGCCTTCCCAGTCTCCCCCATCTTTTAACCTCAGTATTTCTCACCTGCCTGTGAGGACCGCTACATACAGATTTCCTGGCACCTTAACATACTTTTTTTCTGCTTTAAATTTCTGTTGTTTTTTTTTTTCTCAAATTTCTCAAAAACAAAAGAATCTCTTGAAAGCTTATAGTTATAACACACGTTTATAAAAGAAAGGTTGAACAGACATTTTGTGATCCATATATAAACATTTATATGTATAAATTGAATCTATTGATAGCCTTTAAAGTTATAGAGCATCATTATAATATTATTGTTGAACAGACTCAGTGTTCTTTATATAAACAATTACATGTATTAATTGAATCTCTGGACAGCTTATAAAGTTAAAAAGCATCTTTGTAACAATTCATGAGAAACAGACACTCTGAGTTTTTGGTATAAACAACCACATGTATTGATTGAATCTGTTGAAAGCTTATTAGTTATAGACCACTTTTATAATAATTCATGTTAAACATACATGTTTGTGTGCTTTATCTAAGTAATTACATTGTATTATATGCTTTCTTTGATGAATAAAAATAGATATAAAAAAAAAAGTTTGAGAAAAGCTATCATCACCCCATTATTATTCTTGCTACTGTCACTGGTAAATGTCCGAATCTCCCTTGAAAAACGTATATTTATTATTGTTCCTAATAGTATCTTGGCTTATCAGTACTAATTACAAGCAGAGCCCTCGGTTGAAAGCAGCTGCTTATCATTGTATTGCTATTTGTAAACACATAAGCTGCTGCGAGATAACCTGTTTACCTAGAACAGACCAAGTGATCGCTTGATGATAAGGTCAAGATTTAGCACAGTACAGCACCGTCTACCGTCTCATAAACTCATTTAGCCTACATATATTGTATACGTTATTCAAGGGAACTAATCCACTGGAGGTAAAATGATCGAATTTCACAAAATGGTACCTGGTTCGACTATTAGAAGTAGATAGAGACCGAGGTACCATCACCCAAAAACAATATACCATTGTGTGGCTACGCCACCCAAAAATAATATTAATTTTCATGTTTTACACATTTTAAGCCACCGGCAACGTCTGTTACCTATCTAACAGCGTGAATTTCGTCCAACTGGAACGAAAATTCTTTTTAGTCTTTCAAAACGGCAATACCTCAGCGTAAATTTACGCTGAAAAAAGTCCCGGATGTATTGCTGCTTCTTCAGCGTAAATTTACGCTGAGCATAGTCCCGGATGAATTGCAATTTCCAATAGCGTAAATTTACGCTGTAAAGGTTTGTTAACTGTTTGCTGTTGCAAGTCTATACAGTTCTTAAGCATTTACTGAGTTGAGCGTAAATTTAAGCGAAAACAGATCGATTTCCAAAAATCTCAAATGAACACGAATCTCACTTATTCGGGTTAAATTTAAGGTAAAATCTGCAAGATATGTTTAATTTAAGGCAATCGTGTATGCGTTTATTATACGCTAAAACGCTATTAATTTCATAAGTTTGCAAATTCTAGACAATTTTGCATTCTCAATAAAAATAGTTCGAATTTTGGTAATGATTCTCAGCATTTCATGGGTATGTTCCTCAAATGTGTATTATTTATAGGCAATTGTTGTATCACTGTTTCTACATGTAATTTGCAGCGCAAATTTACGCTAAAGCCGTTTCACCTATGTAACAAGCGCTTACATCAAATTGATGTAGAACCTTAATCTTTTAGATTTGAAATGATTTCTTGTTATTTTTTTTCATTCTTAGCGATTACGGTGTTTAAAAGATAAAATGCAACAAATGACCAAACTGCAAATAAGAAAAATGTTAAAAATCGAATGTTAAAAATTGAATGTGACCGAACACGTCACAATTAATAACAATATTGCAGGCTCGGTTTAGTTAAGCCAGTTAGGCCCAGAACGCTTAGCCATGGGTCTAGCAGGAAAAACAGCTTAATACATCGAGGGTTACTCGCAAGACTATCGTGTTGAAGTAAATTTAGGGTATTAACAGTTTTGCGAGTAATCCTTTTTGTTGCATTGCCGAAAATTTGCCACATAAATAAAGTTTCCATAATACTAAGTTGACACGCCGATCATTTTGCTAGATGCTGAGCAGACACTGTCCATTTCGCTAGAAAATGCTACTGAGTAGTTCCAAAAACAAGATACTGAGTAGACGCTGTCCATTTCGCTAGAAAATGCTACTGAGTAGTTCCAAAACAAGATACCGAGTAGACACTGTCCATTTCGCTAGAAAAAAACTAATGTACTGAGTAGCACCAAAACAAGCTACTGAGTAGATCTCATTATATCACATTGCTTGTAGAATGAAATTGTTATTTTAAACAAAATTAAATATAAAAATAACATTATAAACCTCGAGTATGTCTTTATCTTTTTTATATTTACCTTAATTTCAGTTTATTTTAATTAGTACAGCACTCGGTTCTTGAAGGTGAACAGTGATCTCAATTTTTTTAATTTTCTGACGTTCTTTTTACAGAATAAGAACAAACTGTAAAACTTTTACTGGTCCACCGTTCGGTGAAAAACAAAATTGTCTTCAAAATATCAACACTTTGTTTTTGTAGTTTACTCTCTTTATTTGCACATGGCATAGCATATAAATACGTTTAAATAAAATAGTATTCAGCATTTATAATGTCGTTTTGGACACATTTGTGTGTGTATTTGCATGACCATTTCATTAGCATAGTTTATGCATAAAGCAACATCTGATCGATTGGATATTTTCATTTGTCAAAGAATATCTGCGAAATACATGGATTGATTTGGTTATGGCTCATTTCGAGAAATAGTATTGGGGTCTCTTTGGCTGCAAACATTACGTAACACATGACCTAGATGGCCATCTTGTGACTATAAATAAAACTGATATGACGTCATTTACTGTCATTAAATATGACAAAGGTCATATTTTGAAAAGTAAGATCATAAAAAATATATTACATCATTTTCTGAAAAAATAATTATATTACATCATTTTGTAAAAATATATATATTACATCATTACATCATTTTCTAAAAAAAAGATTATATTACATCATTTAAAAAAAATTTACAAATTCTATTACATCATTTTCTGAATAAAATAAGATAACACCATTTTCGAAAAAAAGATTACAAATTATATAACATCATTTTCTGAAAAATTAAACGAGATAAACCGCAGTGAATATGACGTCATGTTGTTTTGGAAATTAAAAAAAAATGATATAAGAAATAAAAAATATCCCAAATACCTGTTCCGATGTTCACTCCTCGGTGTCCAGCGACTAAATGAACATCAACGTTAAAAGACTTTCATAGTCCGAAAAGCGTTTCTATTGGCTCTTTTCTTTCCATTCATTCTTTATATTGTTAGAGTCAATAATACCGGATAGTGACGTTTTCTATTGTTACATCGGTTCTTTTCATTCCATTCATTGTTATAAAAGAAATACCCTTTATTTTTATAGTCAATAATATAAATTAGATAATGATAATAGACTTTATGACTCTATTGATACATCGGTTCTTTTGATTCCATTCTTTGTTATAAAAGAAATACCTTTGATTGTTTAAGTCAATGATATAATGACAAAAGACATTAAGTCTCTATTGATATGTCGGTCCTTTTGATTCCATTCTTTGTTTTAAAAGAAATAACAATACTATAAATTAGGTAATGATAAAAGACATAACGTTTTCTATTGATACACGTGTTCTTTTGATTCCATTCTTTGTTATAAAAGAACAACATTACCATTTTTTGAATATAAAGTCGTAGTAGAAGTTATAGTGGTAGTTGTAGCGACGGCAGCGGAGGAGGAGGCGGCGGCGGAGGAGGAGGAGGAAGCGGAGGAGGAGGCGGTGGCGGCAGTTGATCACGCTTACATGTTAAGCAGTGTTACCCATGTCCTCGTCATAAACATACACGCGGTATTCATGGTGTATGTTTGCGATATATATTATGTTCCAATTCGTTTAATAGGACAAATACATTGCACTCATTGACCAATGGAAACACTCAACCAATCGCTACGTAAGATATAATAAATAAAGCTCTATAAAACTTTATTCGTACAGTGTGAGAAAAATATCTCGTTATTTCATATAATCTATACTGTGATCGCTAAACCAAAGATTAAATGAAAGACATTTTATTTAAAAACAACTCATTTCCTAGGCTTTAAAAGTTATTTAAAATACATTTTCTATTATATTATATCAAAGAAACACAACCCAGTCCTAAAATGAAACATTTATTAATTGTCTGCGACAAGGAGCAAAAAGCCGATAATTGGGTAAAATCCGATAACACCTTTTATGAACAATGAATGAAGTCTATACAAATCAGTTGACAATACCGATAACATTTTTATCAATATCCGATTTTAGCTGACTTATGAGTGTGAAGTCTGGATAAAAAAGTGTTAAAACGTTATCATGTCGATTTTGGAGAAATTTCCTGATCTTTTTTATGTGTTGAATATAATGACTAAAAGTAAAAAACGCAAACCAGCCTCACCTGGCATTTCACCTGCTGAAAAATCTGTGGACAAACAATTGGATACACAGTGTAAGAAAAAGCGTCGGAATACCAATAAAGATAGTGTAAATATGGCACAGAGCGGACAATCGCCTTCAGGTACTGTGAACTTTAATAGTGGGCCACAAAATACCGGACAAATGAATTGTCTTAATACACCCCAGTACTCAATGCCGCCTTTATACCAGTACCCGTCTATGTATGGTTTAATGAACTCTGGATCACCAATTCTTTCACAAAACAGTCAACAATCCCAACAAAGTGTCCTATCTTCTGACCTATTACAACCAATTATGCAAAAATTGGAGCAAATTGGCAAGAAACTGTGTCAACTTGACAGGATTCAAACAATAGTGAGCGATTTAGCGGCTCGGGTAAATTCAATGGACTTAAAAATAAGCGATATTGAAAACAGCCAGAAGTTTACGTGCGAGCAGTATGATACACTTTCAGAGTGCGCAAACTTAAATAAACGAAAAGTTGATCAACTTGTGAGACAGATTCAAAAATTGTCTGCTGAAAATAAAACTTTGAAACAAAGTAGCCAAAGCTTGAGTGATAGCGTCATAGACCTCAAATGTAGATCTATGCGTGACAATCTTTTATTTTTTGGTATACCAGAGGGTCCCGTCTCGAATTTCTTCATTCATGAACCAATGATTAATACTGAAAGTTCACCTCTTCAAATCAGCGAATCCATGGAATCAGAACGCTCGGGGGAACGCACGTTAGAGGCATCGTCTGCTGAACACGTTAGTCATCTTCCGGTCCGGGAAACAACGGCTGACAGACCCGTAATTGTCACAGATGATTGTAGATTAAAGGTTTATCGTTTTTGTGAAGATGTTCTAAAAATCAAGGATTCACAAAATACTGTAAGAATCATTAGGGCTCACCGTATTGGCAAAATTAACCGAGAGAAAATCCGCCCGATCGTCGCAAAATTCGACGAAGAAGCTAAGCCTTTACTTAAGGAGTATTTAAAAGCTGTAAACTTACGCCCCACTCCATATAATATTGCCGACCAGTGGCCGCAGGAGGTTCAGGAACGCCGGAAATCGCTGATCCCCATCATGCATGAAAAACGCTCCAAGGGTCAAAGAGCAGTGTTAGTGAGAGACAAGTTATTTGTCAATGATGTAGAATACGTGCCATCACCGGTCATTGACGCTGATAATTGTGTGTAGGATACACAGGAAAAGTCTGACTTAAGCTTCCTATCATGGAATGTCGAAGGGTTATCTAGCTGCTTAAAAGATGAAGACTTTATAAATTGTATTAAAAGTTTTGATATTCCTTTTTTAAGTGAAACTTGGGAACGAAAAAATGACTTATTTTCTATAGATGGTTATCTATGCATTACTGTGCCTAGAGTAGAATCTTTAAAACCAATGTTAGAAGAGGGCATGGTGGAGTCTGCCTATTCTTTAAAGATAAGTTTAAAGATGGAATTCAGGTTTTTAGAACTGACAGAAGAGGTATTATTTGGTGAAACTTTGTAAAGCATATTTCCATACCGAGCATGATATTTTTGTGTGTTTTTTATACATACCACCAAGCAATTCTGTATATTATAATTTGGTAGATACAGATTTCTTTGAAATTCTGGATCAAAATATTCGTGAATTCTCAACTCTTGGTAAAATTTCAGTAATGGGTGATATGAATGCCCGTTGTGGTAAAAAATCTGACATAATACAATCATCTTCATATTTCGAAAGTATTATACATGTTATAGAAAATGATGACTCTGAGAGTAATCTCAAGAATGTACCTGAGAGACAAACCATGGACCATGTTGTTAATGCATCAGGCAATAAGCTTATAGAACTGTGTATTAGTACTGATCTAAAAATTGTAAATGGCCGTGTGCCAAGTGATCAATATGGTTCGTTTACATATTTATCAAACAATGGTAATAGTCTTATAGATTATGCTCTGATTTCATACGAGTTGTTTCCCTTTGTCAATAGTTTTGTCGTACACGATTTGACATCGTTTTCCTCGCATAGGCCAATAAATTTAATCTTGAACTTGAATTATGAAGTTGATAATTTAAAATATGAAACTATTTCTTATTCTTATTTCTTATTATAAATTATTATGGAATAGTGATAAAGTAAATGATTTTAAAAATGTAATATCTGATCAAATTTTCGAGTTTAGTTCCGTCGTCGACAATGTCGTCGCAGAAGTTATACCCCTGGATGTAGGTATTAATACAATCTCCGAAATGTTATATAATGAAGCATTTAAGATATTTGGTATAAAAAAGACTATAAATCCTAACCGTGTAAATAAGCGAAAATATAAAAGCCCCTGGTACAACAATGAATGCGAAATCGCGAGGCGAAATTTAAAATATGAAAATAAAATATATCGTAAAATCAGATCGCCGACAAATGCAGAAGTGCTTATCACGAATCGCCGCTTATTCAGATTGGCTAAACGAAGGGCTCGTGCAAAATTTAACTTGCTACAGAAAAATAAAATGAATATGTTATCCAAATCTAGTCCTCAAAAGTTTTGGAGTGAAATAAGGAAGTTAAGGAAAATAAAAAATAAATCGAAAGTATCACGTAATGAATTTTATGAACATTTCAAAAATCTTTTTTTCAGGTGATGATGTTTTTAAAAATGACTTAGTTGAAGATCAATTATATGAACATGAAAATATTATCAATATTGACCAATTAGATTGTGACTTTACTAATGATGAGGTATTACAAGCTTTGAATTCGTTGAAGCGCGGTAAAGGTGCGGGCGCGGATTTGTTAATCCCCGAAATATTTATTGATTGTAAAAGTATTTTATCACCACTCATGTGTAAGCTCTTTAATTATATTTTCGCAAAGGGTATTTATCCTAGTTCATGGTGCTCAGGAGTTATAGTACCGGTACCCAAAAAAGGTGATCTGAGCGATGTTAACAATTACCGTGGAATAACTTTAACAAGTGTTTTTTCTAAAATATTTTCAATATTACTAGATACGCGATTGCGAAAATGGGCTGAAAGCAATAATTTACTTTCAGACTATCAATTTGGATTAAGAAAAGACAAAAGCACAACCGATTGCATATTTGTATTAACATCAATAATAAACAAGATAATTAAACATGAAAAAAGGAAACTTTATGTATCAATGATCGATTTTCGTAAATGCTTTGATATGCTCTATAGAAATGGTATTTGGTATAAACTTATTGTTCAGGGAGTCTCATCGAAAATAGTTAAGATCCTGCGAAGCATATATTTGAGTGTAAAGGCTTGTGTTAGAAGTAATGGTGCTTTATCAGAGAATTTTGACACATATATGGGTGAGCCCCTATCACCCTTGTTGTTTATTTTCTTTGTTAATGATATGTATGAATTTTTAAATACTGCTGATGTACCTTGTTTTACTTTGGATGAAATGCAGATTTTCTTATTGCTATTTGTGACGATTTAGCATTATTCTCTTATACTGAAGAAGGTCTTCAATTATTATTAAATAAATTAGCAATTTATTGTAATAAATGGGGTGTTTCTGTTAACACTGACAAAACGGTTGTAATGGTTTTTAAAACTGGAAATAGACCAGAGCACGTGCAGTTGTTTTATGATAACAAATTATTGGCTGTAGTTAAGCAGTTTACATATCTAGGTGTTAACATATCATCAAACGGTAACTATTACAGAGCTCAAAAGTCGCTATCAGATCAAGCATTAAAAGCATTATTCTCGCTAAATTTTGTTTTTGGTGAGGTTTCTTTAAGTATTTCAGAAAACTTAAAACTGTTTGACGCTATGATTTCACCTATTTTATTTTATGGATCAGAGATCTGGGGATTTCATAAAGCCCCTGACATTGAACGAGTACACTTGAAATTCTTAAAACAGCTATTAGGTGTTAAGGTGCAAACTACAAATTCTGCAGTATTTGGTGAATTTGGAAGATTCCCATTTGAAATATTACGTAAAGTAAGAATTGTTAAATATTGGTATCGAATATTACAGTTACCAGATTCATTTATTTATAAAATGTTGTTTTTAAAGGACGTAAATGGTATACATATAAACAGCTGGTTCATAAATTTGAAATTTATGTTGAAAGAACTAGGTTTTTCATATCTGTGTAATAAGGTAAACATAGAACCAATAGAAATCCAAAGAGTAATTCAAAGAATATATGATCAATACTTGCAAAAATGGTGTTCTGAATTAGATAATTTTTCAAAGCTTGATTCATATAAATTGTTTAAATGTGATTTCGTAGAAGAAAAATATTTGAGTTGCATTGAAAACAGTAAATTTAGAAAAAGGTGAAATATGCATATCAGGAATTGCCACATTCAGAAAACAACAGCCTCCCCACACAGTCAAGAAGAAGAAAAGCTCTGTCTAGATTCCGTTGTTCATCTCAAAAATTGGCTATTGAAGAAGGAAGGTTTAGAAACATAGAAAGAAATAGCAGACTCTGTACACAATGTAATCAACATCAAATCGAAAATGAATACCACTTTTTGTTAATTTGTCCAAAATATAGAACTTTACGAACAGAATTAATTAAAAACTATTATATTTCCTGGCCAAATCATTATAAATTCAAAGCATTATTGCAAACCAAAAGCAAAAAACAGTTAAATAACCTTGATAATTTATTTTTTAGCAATGGAAAAAAGAGATGATAATGGCTTATTTTGATATGCATGTTAATAGTTTTTGTAGCGCACTTTATTAATTACACGAACCACTTATATTAAACTTTTGTTAACTACATATACTGATTATACCATGCCTCTTATATCATACTTTTCTTGGGTTTTCTTTTCTTTTATACTTTATATGCCGCCAATATGAAATGTTGTTTTTTATACTTTATATGCCGCCAATATGAAATGTTATTTGGCTCTGAACATGTATTTGTTTAATGCCAATAAAAATTTGACTTTGACATGACTTGATATCTTCAATAATATAACTCTTTGAATGTCAATAAATGGAATGCGCTTTAAAGAATGAATAGAAACGTAATATGTTTTATCACTATCTAATAAATAGAATTGGTATTTCTTTTATTACCGTGAATGGAATCAAAAGAACCGGCGTATCAACAGATACTAAATGTCTTTTGTCATTATATTATAGTGTTGGTATTTCTTTTATAACAAAGAATGGATTCCAAAAAACACGTGTATCAATAGAAAACGTAATGTCTTTTATCATGACCTAATTTAAAGTATTGTTATTTCTTTTACAACAAAAATGTGAAATATGCATATCAGGGATCGCCATATTCAGAAAAAACTGCTCCCCACACAGTCAAGAAGAAGAGAGAGGGAGAGAGCATGGTTAATAAAATGATTAGTTTAAAAAAAGACACCACTAACAATAAACAAAAATGAGAACCCGAGGGGTTACCGCCTTGGAACGGTCAGTGGCAAATCAAATTGCCACTGGGGGTTTAAACCAGGTTCTAGGGTGCACCAACCTCACACTTGCCCCAACAGGTTCTCATATCACAAAACAAGTACAAGTTGTCTTGGTGAAAAAAACTCCAACCCACTTATCGGCTCAACAATGTTGCATGCAAAAGCACACAAACATATAAAACATAAGAAGCTAATAGCATTGCAAAGCCGAAGGGCGGGTACTTAATGAATATCATGTTGGTAACCTTTCTTTTTCAATTTACAGATGGTTTTTACGAATAACCGGGAGAAATTAACATTGCCTTTTATCTTATTGAGTTTATAAATTAAATCTCCATAAAAAACTGGCTGTGAAATACCTTGTTGCAAAAGTGATTTTAAACTACACCTGTATTTATGAACTAGATCTGGGTATTGGCGATAAAACTTGCAAAAGGTTTTCCTTAATTTGTGATACCGATAACCCTGTTTTAAAAGTTTTTCTGTAATGCAATTATTACGTTCATTGAAATCATTAACATCGTTGCAAGCTCTTGAAAAGCGAACAAGCTGTGAGATATAAACCCCATAAGATGTTGCATGGGGAACATCACCGTCTAAAAACGGAAAATTTACTATACTAAAATTAAAATCATCTCTTTTATCATATATTTTAGTAGTGACGTAACCATTTTTAATGGACAGATTTAGATCGAGAAAGTTTGCTTGCTTTTCTGAAGTGTTCGCTTTATTCAGTTGTAGTTCTTTAGGATAAATCTTATTAACCAGTAATGGAAAATGGTTATTATCTATATTTAGTAAATCATCAAGGTACCTCGAGGTGTTGTTAAAAGCTGTAATTATATCATCTTGATGTTCAGTAGAAAGAGATAACATAAAGTCTCTTTCATAACAGTATAAAAACGGATCAGCAACAAGGGGTGCACAATTAGTACCCATTGGGATGCCTATTACTTGTTTATAAATAGAGATACCGAATCTAACATAAATATTATCCAGTAAGAAAGTTAGCGACTCTATTGGTTCTTGACAAGTCCATAAAGTATAATTATCATAAGAAGCATCTGTAAAAAATGCCCTATGTTCATTACACGCGATGAAGGTTTTATTTTCTCTAGCAAACGTTTTTTTCAATGAGACTGGTTAGTTTGTCTCTTTTAATTTAATTATGAGGGAGCGAAGTGTATAAAGTTGAGAAATCATAAGTAGACAAACAGAACGCCCAAAAGTTATTTGATTTAAGCTTTTTCAAAACGTCATTTGAATTTTTAATCGACCAAAATAAAACTGAAAGAATGGAATCAAAAGAACCGACATATCAATAGAGACTTAATGTATTTTGTCATTATGTTATTGACTTTAACAATCAAAGGTATTTCTTTTATAACAAAGAATGGAATCAAAAGAACCGATGTATCAAAAGTCATAAAGTCTATTATCATTATCTAATTTACATTATTGAGTATAACAATAAAGGGTATTTCTTATAACAATGAATGGAATGAAAAGAACCGATGTAACAATAGGAAACGTCATTATCCGGTATAATTGACTCTAACAATAAAAAGAATGAATGGAAAGAAAAGAGCCAATAGAAACGCTTTTCGAACTATGAATGTCTTTAAACGATGATGTTCATTTAGTCGCTGGACACCGAGGAGTGTACATCGGAACAGGTATTTGGGATATTTTTTTATTTCTTATATCATTTTTTATAATTTCTAAACCAACATGACGTCATATTTACTGTGGTCTTATCTCGTTTAAATTTTTAGAAAATGATGTAATTTAATTTGTTATCTTTTTGAGAAAATGATGTAATATTATTTGTAATCTTATTTTTTTCGGAAAATGATGTAATATAATTTGTAATCTTTTTTTTTTAGAAAATGATGTAATATAATTTAAAATCTTTTTTTTTTAGAAAATGATGTAATATATTCTTTTTTTTTAGAAATTGATGTAATATTTTTTTTTTTTCAGAAAAATGATGCAATATATTTTTTATGATCTTATTTTTCAAAATATGACCTTTGTCATATTTAATGACAATAGATGACGTCATATCAGTTTAATTTATACTCACAAGATGGCCACTATCTAGGTTATGTTACATATTGTTTGTTTGCAGCCAAAGAGACCCCAATACTACTTCGAGGCAAGTCAATTTTTTCTAATTTTAAATTTTGTCAAAACTTAAAAACAAAGATAATAAGCAAATGAAGCAATAATCACACATTCCAGTTTTGCAATAAAGTCGAGCACAGTACATGCACCGGACTCGCATTTACCAGGCATTGTGCGATTCGCTGCGATGGCTGCCATGGAAATGCTTAAGCTTGGGTAATTACCCATGATCAAGATGTTGAAAACGATATTGTATTTATTTAAATGTTAGATTCGTGTATTTCCATAAATGGATGATTTGTTTTATTCTGCTATTATTATTAATTTGTTCTAATAAATTACACGGCATAATAATGGCATACAATAACATTGCTACGCTTGTTCTAATTATTTCATGTATATAAAGAAAGAGGTGTACAAGATAAAAAGTCAAGATAAGAAACAGAAAAACAATAGATCTACGTAGAACGATCTACGTAGAATGATCATATTCGTCAGAGATGGGTACTTTAAATTTGATATTTATAATTCACATTTTGTTTGGATTATCTACGCAAAATGATGAAGCTCAGTGCCATGAACTGAAGAAAAATATAGAGTTCTTGATGCGCGAAGTCAAAGAACTTCGAAAAATGATAAAATACAACGGTGAGTATAGTTTTAACAGGTTCAGAAAATATGTAACAACGACGAGTTGTGGCATATTAAGTATCTTGCAAAAGTATGAGGTGACAATAGAAAAAGTTGCAAAATTTCGGTTTTGGCGGTACGAATATATATAGGCTCTATGCCTAGTTCCTACTAAAGAAAGTCTACCCCCCTCTGTCTCCGAGAAGACATATTTTTCTTTAAAACCGGACACGTGTTTCTGCGTGTTTTACCGGGGAAAGAATATAAGTATATTGCATGAGTGTGAGCTGAAGATAGAAAAGTCTGTCCCCTATAGTGAATGTTTTTGCGGGAAGGAAGCTTTATTGTTTAAAACATTACACATGTAACACTTTTGAATATGTATAACGCCTTAATGTTGTTATTATACGCTGAATTGTTGATATTGAAACTTCAATTTTTCCATCTTCACCTCATGCAAGATACTCCCCTGATTTGCAAGAAGGATAAATCACGTTGAGATTTAATTGCGCAGCAGTTCTCACTAAGAAAAATTATATAGAAAGGAGAATATACTTATTTATTTACGAAACAGAGAACCTTAATAATATTTTCTTTTATAAGGACATTTATGATTGTATTTGTATCATAGTTACATCAAAGTCTAAAGAAATAATAAAAACGGTCTTCTATCAAGGATCAGGTTCAAAGCGGAGAATGAAATAGTTTTTTAAGCTGACAAAGGGTGACCCGATTACAAACGAACAGATTGCGACAAAGGGTTGACTATTCCGAATGCAAGTAAAGAGTAAAATAAATTTAAGATGTACAAGTTTTAACTTTTATAAATTAGTCCTTTTATTTGATAATACTCAATATGCATACAGATAACAGCGCTGACAAACAGAAGAGATACCTTGTGGACGGGGAGATCAACGTTGAGCAGGAAATAGTAAAGCTGATTAAGGAAGTCAATGATATCAAACAAGGTAATATTAATTTACCGGTGTATATGGATATGTTATTACAAAGAAATGTTTCCCACGACATATTTATATTTATTTAAAAAATAACATTAGTTATGAGATCTTATAAAATAGTAATGATAGACTGTCTTTTGCTCCTGGGTGCATTTCATGCTGCTCCTGTACATTTTAATGAAATTTAGCCAACCCCTTTAATAACAACAACAACTAAAAATGCCATCCGCTGCATTAGAAAAGGTCTTACATAGTATCTTCCCAATTCAACATACAACAAACATGACATTTAAAAGGGCTGAACTCCTTGGCCTATCTTGTACCATTTAATGGGTTAAATTACATGCTTTTAATGCTAACTGTTTACTCTGTCCAATGACAGCGAGAAAATATAATGTACTGTGGTATCATTTAATATCACGGTGCCTCATTTGGCGCATATGACTCAAATGACATATTTTCGCAGTATGTATTACTATTCACATTAATGTTATGTGGTTAATAGATGCTATGATTTGAGTTTGAGTACACTGCTTAGCGCGAAATACGCGGAAGTAAAACCCGCGCAAAATACAATGAGTCCCCAGTAGGTCATAAATCAATTAAAATATTGCAGGCTCGGTTTCATTAAGCAACTCAGTATCGAAATATCTACAGCAAACAGACTTGTCCTAGATATTCATGCCTCGTAAATGTCAAAAATGGGGACTATATATTATCAGCAATTGTCAAAGCATATGTAATCTCAAATGGAATTGTTTGAAATTCATTGATAAACAACAAAATATGATCATCTGTTACGTGATAAAAATAGTTCAGCCCATTGTAAATTTTGTCATTGTTGTGCAACATGTTTACTTTTTTCTCCAAATGGAATTTGGAGAAAAGAATTCGGCAAACAAAATATCCCACAGACATAATTAAGTTTCTAATCTTAATGTCAAATTCGTTCGATCCTTGTTGAAGTTACATGTAATGACCTCGAGTATCTGAGTGAAGTCATAATAACGAGGGTTGATCCAGAAGTTCATACAATGGCTTTGCAAAACCTTAAGGGTGTTAAGTATCAAAACAAAAGTTATGCAGTCATTTAATGTAATATCTGTACCACATACATCCAAAATATTAAACAAGTACACAAAACAGTCAGTGTACAATAAAACATTTAATACATAGACCTTACACCGGGTGGGGGAGAAAGATTTATCTTTTCGAATACCTAAAAATTGTCATGAGTTATTTGAAAGATAATTACAATTAATAAATGCTCCCCCCGCTTTATTGGTTATGTGTTGCTATGGTAACGTCATTTACGGCCGCTAGGTATATTATGGTAATAATAATAACTACCATGCATTTCCTTTGTTCTGAACTTCAATTCTGGCTAATTATTAAATTAACGGACTAATATTATAAAAGTAATAGGCCAATTGTGATGCTCGGAGAGGTAGTTTAACAGCCAATATACGGTAAATTTTAAAATGTAAGGTTATAAAATATTAGAATAATATTAATTAAATGGCTTAAATAATGGGAGTATTTGAGAACTTACATCAACTAAGTGTTTATTTTGTTCTTTAAATTTATAAAAACCTTCCTTGATGCTGGTGTTTTCTTATTTTAGCACTGCTGAATGAACAATTATGAAGAAGGTGCAAACATTATCAAAATAAACAAGTAAAACAAGTAAATTTAAACATAAAAAAGGTCTTTAATAAACTTTTGAGTCACAACAATTTTATCCTAGTACTATTGTGGTGCGGTTCTAGTTTTACTCCAGTGTTTATTCGGTGGATGGGGTGTTGATTAAGATGGCATTTTAAGAAAAACTGTGTTATCATTTCATAATTTTTTCAAGTGGATATTTTAGGTTACATTTTTTTGTAACTTTTTATTATTTAAGGTTACATTTTTCCACAACGATTTACACCCAATTAAATGTACATTATGTTTTGTTTTTTTAAGAAATACGTTTTGGTTTAGAGTTTTAGATAAACCAGCTTCTGTTATTTCTTGAAAGCTATCGTCTGCAGTCCGTTTTCAAGCACTTTGATGATAATGACCTGGCTTTCTTTCTAGAATGTCATTTTGGGTTAAACAAAAAAAATCCAAACAATTTACTTTAGATTTCAAACTTTAATTTGCTATACAACAGATGTAAACAAAAATGGTCGAGCATTGGACTTGCCGAGCACAGGTAACTTGACTCTTTATGTTTACTTTTGAGGAATGCCAAATATTTCGCAGCTGTTTTCTAAAGATTATCTTTAAGTGGAAAACGTAGGTGCTCAATAGCAGATTAGTTCTTACATGTAACATATTAATATGTTCGGTAAAAGACTTCGACATATTATCGACAGGCTTATTTTCAGTTAGCAAACAAAGCTACGTACGACATGCAGGGTCAACCAGATTCATAAAATAGCACATATTTTGATAGGTCAAGGCAGTATCTATACCAGATGGGGTCGAACAGAATGCGGCGGGAATTCAAGCCGGATCTACAAGGGTAAATACAAGTTTTACAACTGAATAAGATGCGTTTTTAAACTTAACCTTATCAGTTTTATTGCCTTTAGGGCAGCCAGACAGACAGAGGGACGGACGAATAGGCAGACAGATGAACCGGAAACAAAGACAGACAAGTTAAAGAAGACGTCTTACTTAAAGTAATAAAGAACTATATGAAGTAATAAATAAATTATCATTTAACAAACAATTCCAAACTAATATGTCGGTGGAAGGTTGAACTTAACAATTTATTTATGGTTCTGAAAGCAACCTTTGGCGATCATTGGTATAGTCATATTATGTTTTTATAATTGAAGATTTTTTTAAACGTTATAGAATTAATCTAAATGTATAATGCTGATGTATGCATTAACATTCCGACGATAACAGAGTAAATGATCGACTTATTCCTGAATTGAAGCTTTATTTTAGAAAAAGCTGTATATGCACATGGTAGATGCTAGATGTTTTCAGGAGAGTCGTTAAAGCACCGTGCACGTAGTGGGGACGCCGTGAGAGCTCGGATAGTAGCCAAAGAGAACTCCGAAGGAACGCGATAGAACGCTGTGGGAGCTCCGTAGCAACGCTTTTTACGTTGTGAGGGCGCCATGACATTTCCATCTTCACGAAAAATATAATATATATTTTTGCGATCGTACTGAGCTCTAGGAAATTAAATAACGCCGTGCCAACGCAGTGTTAGCGCGGTAAAGTGCGACAGGGGATTTAGTTGAGATGCTTATACTATAAGCAAGACAACAAGTGTTATTTTGTGTAATCGATTTAAGGCGATGTGATTCAGATGCATATAGAATATTTAGCTCCTTTCCACCCGCAATATGCCTGGCACCATACAACGGTTCCAACGATAACTTGTTTATGCCATATATCCAACTAGACAAAAAGGGAACTTTGAAGAATTAGATTAGCGATAATGGATCATTAAGAGTGACGCAGCTGGTACGCCCCAATCGAAATCTGCTACTTAATCATCCTCTCTTGGGTTGTCATGAAGCGTTTCCTAGCATGAGTTTGCCTTTCTAACAAATTTAAACGGTCATCAAAGAACCGGAATGCACCTTCTGTGCTTGCAGGTTACACAGCAGGAAAGTGGTATCAGGATACGGGTGGTCCCGCCAACTATGTGTGTCTTCCGGAAGATCCGCAATGGGCCAAGTACCTAGATGGCTTTCAAGGTAATAAGAAATAAGTAACATTTGCTCTGAGTTCGCGATATACTAAATGGAAACGCAACTATCGTTATTTAGTTATTCAGTCGCTATTTTGGGATATTAACTCGACCATAAAGCAGTGGCAGACGAAAAACAACAGTAAGTACCTTAATCGTGCCACGTTTCTCCCTGTTCGATTTATGTTTGGACTCATTTATGCACAAATGATTCCTACCCCGCTCTCACACACAGCCACGTACGTACACACTCACGCGCTAATAACGTTGTGATAATTTAACAAGCACAATCAAGAAAGGTTATGTGCATTTTACACCGTTCATTGCGGTATTTTCAGGATGCGAGTATCAAAAGGATTTGTTTGAATTTTTTATGAAAATAAACATGTGATTTTTTACTGGATCTGACGTGTATAATTTACAATGCAGACGAACATTACCGGACATTTTACCTTTGTAAGGCATTTTGGTAACGCTACAATTATTGGCGGAATGAGACACTTTTTTATGTCGATCTTCGTCGACTTGATATGCGATTTGCGTGTTTTGATTTTGAGAATGAATATCACGTATATAATAGGATGATTCCCTCTACAACCAGAGAAATCGTTAAAATTCATTGAACCAAACGAATATTGCCTGACAGCAGGCCAGCCAAAACTATTCGATATAAAAATCCGGAGACGTTTTTTTTAAATAATAAACTAGTTTGATGTTGAATTGAGTTGTTGTTGTCGCCGAAGGTTTTGAAATATTATATTTTCATATCTGTTTAAAAATCCAAATGACCATGGACCAAAAGAATTAAACGTGAGTGCGATATCCAGGTCCGATTTTAGAGTTATGACACTTGACTGTTGTGTACATGTATGTGTTCCCAAAGCATCGTGTCACTGAACAGGTTATCGCAATCTCTCAATAAACAGGAAATTCGGGAGTCTGTTGTAGACCAATTTTATTCATATGTGATTATCTAAGTCGGGTTCATAATATTAATTATTAATTACAATTGCAAAACCCATTCTAAAGTCATTTAAAATTAGGTTTCATTTAATTATCTTATTATAAATATTTTTGAATCCGGAGATTTTGCCTGGAAATTAAGAGATCTGGAGAAGAACCTTACAATCCGGAAATTTCAGAGAAAATCCAGAGCTTAATATTAATATGGTATGCGAGTAAAACTAAGGTCTTGTTGACTATGGTTGACGATTTCTTAAAAAGGTGATGTTTATAATAAAATAAATACGACGTATATTACAACATGATCGGAAATTTCACCGCTACAAAATGTAGTTATAGAAATATGGGACTGAAACTCGTGACAATTTTTAGGTATTCGAAAAGATAAAGCTAGAAATGACAATGACAGTACTTTCGAATTGATGATTTCAGATAATTAATTTCAATATGCACCTCAATATGCCACCATTGTTTTCTGGGCAGAATGGGAAATGTGAATATTGTGTCAAATATATAGGGACAATAAACAGTAACACGGTCGTGTTCAAAGTAAGATTTCTAGTTCTTAAACATAAAAAAAATAATTAAAATCCAGGACTGAGGAAAGATATACGAATGATTACAGTAAATGTTAGTTTTAAACATACCGTATGTTTGGACGAAATAAAATAGTAAACAAAATTAGAACGCTAGACCGGCGCCGAATACAACGGCGATATATTGCTGAATTCATCCGTTGGCTTCCAATTTAGAGAGATCATGTAACATAAAATATATATCACGAAGTAAATGCATTTTGGCAGAAAAACTTGAGACGCCCATATATGTATCTGTAGCAAATTTACAGTAACATGTTATCCACATTGTCTTTGTTTTCATATATATTAAAGACTTCCTGATTCAAAGTGGCAACCGCGTCTTTTGATTGTTTTGCGCCTTTCAAATTCAAATCTTGACGACCAGACTATTTTAAGCCTTCAATATTCTGAAACTCATTAAAGTCGAATTATTATGCTCTATCTCATATTCTTTAAGACGACACCGTGATCATGTCCGTTCATTCTGTTAGCAATGACAAAGTTAAATCCCCCTCACGCTTCGGTTTGGGATACAACCAATATTTTCGTACCTAAACGTGGCATACGACGCATGCGCACAACATATTGAAAGAGCTCTGTTTAAAATTAACAGAATGATGACAGCATTAAACATATTTGTGCCACGATTCTAACTCTTCTGTCTTCAGATATTGGCAATCGAATCTACGGCACGGAGTACGAGGACAACTACGAGTCCACGTTCAATCCTTTCGACGTCCATCGTGACGATGAGGACGCCCCGTGTGTTGTCTGCAGGTCGCAGAGAGCAACCACCATCATGATACCTGCTAGAACCAGCTGCTACCCAGGTGAGATGTTGTCTGTGCAGGTTATATTATTTATGGGTTTGGGAGGCAGTGACGGAGTTAGGAACGTAGGTGATCTGATAGGACTCACGTTTGTGTTGATGTAAGATTAAGAAAGACCTAAGTATTAGAAAGACAGATAGAAATGTCACATTCAGGTTCGCGTGTACCGAGACTAGAAAAATAGTTTTCATGTGTTTTAAAGAAAAAGCTAGAACTCTTTTTGACACATTTTTTAAATATTTTTATACTTTCTCATTATAATTGTTAATTTGTAGATCTATAGTTACCAATTCATTATCAAATAATTTGTATTTATTGTTTTTTTTCTCTTAAAATAATTACTACTCGCCTGGTATTGCATAATTATAATGTAACAAGATGGGAAAGGCCGTCGGCTGATCTTGGTATAACTCGTGGCCTGATTTGCGTAAATAGATTATCTCTTCATATCCACCTGCTTGTATGTTGTATGCTATTTATTGCAGCAAAATATGTTTAAACTAAAACTAAAACTTATTTTTATACAACAAAGCGAGGCCGATTAAAAAATTGCCGTACTATATAGCCGTGACGTCACGTCGATGAAATAATGAACCAACTAAATTAAAAACAAATGTTTTCTAATTATAGTTTGCTATGAAACAGTTTTGTAGTATAATAAAACCAGTAGCGAGCCCAATACTTGTTTGCCAAGCTTATACGTTACAGGTTGGGAATTTGAATACACTGGTTACACAATGGCAATGGCCAGAGCCTACCCATCAGCAAGCGAGTATATCTGCGTGGACGGGAACCCCGAGGCAATGGTGCACGGAAGCCAGAGTGACGATGGAAACTTGCTGTACACGGTGGAAGCGGCGTGTGGCTCCCTACCTTGTCTGCCCTACGTGAATGGTCGGGAATTAGCTTGTGTTGTTTGTAGTAAATGATGTGTAAAATATCTTGCATTTTGTTTTTCATATAGCTCTACAGCCTCATGTTGTCTTTCTTTATAACTATATAGTTACACATCATCTTCGTCCTCTACGATGAAGTCATATTCATCTAACGAATCATAATTTCTAATGGTAAACAGTGTGACGTAATAATTTAAAAGGCGTGGCTATAGTAGAACCGTTCACAATTTATTGGACGTTGCACAATGTTTTGACGTGTGACGTCGCCCAGCACGCACGTTTTGCTGCGAAAAAGCGTGCCTTCATTCACTTTGTCGTCAATGTTGCTGTTCCAACGGCCATTCAAAAAAGCCGTAATACCACGGATTCTTTTAATAATTTCTGTATTAAAGAGAGAATTTATGTGTGTAAATATAAGGATTGAATCGATATTTGATGGTTTTCATTTGGGTATGAAAAACAGTTGGACTGTTAAAAGTATGCGTGAAGCCCTTCGGGCTTCACACACTTTAAACAACCCAACTGTTTTCCATACCCAAATGAAAACCATCAAATATCGATTAAATCCTTAAATTGAATTTTAAATAAATAAATTGCAAGTTTTTTTAGCCTTCTTACAGAGAGATCGTCTTAGTAGTCACATTGGCGGTTCGGTGTATGTGCGTGCGTGCGTCCCTTCGGATATGTCCTGAGCATAACTTTCACACGCATTGAGCGATTTCGTTTCTTTTTGGCTTGAATGTTAAAAAAGTGAGACGGAGTGTCGCGCGCAAATCCCACGTTCCCAACTCAAATGTCTGGGTCACAGTAACAGGCTAAATGTCTCCCAGCTAGAGGCACTATCATTTGAAATTCACAGTAGCGCTATTTGTGCAGTGTTGCGGCCGTAAAAAGTCTCCCTGTACATATAGTCAGTACTGTTATCAGTAAAATAACCCGTTACTGATGTTATGCAGTGATTGTTACGTATAACAGGGCTATCCAATCAACCTTTTTGGGGTTGTCCCGGTTAGCTCAATTGGTTGCGTCGCAGGAATTGCAGGGCTAGGCGCTGTCGACGTGACGGTGCGGGTTCGCTCCCAGCTAGAGGCACTATCGTTTGAAATTCACAGTAGCGCTATTTGTTCAGTGTGGCGGCCATAAAAAGTCTCCCCGTACATATAGTCAGTACTGTTATCAGTAAAATAACCCGTTACCGATGTCATGCAGTGATTGTTACGTATATCAGGGCTATCATCCGATCAACCTTTTTTGGGGTTGTCCCGGTTAGCACAATTGGTTGCGTCGCAGGAATTGCAGGGCTAGACGGTGCGGGTTCGCTCCCAGCTAGAGGCACTATCATTTGTCTAGTTTAAAAAAAATAGAATAATTGGTTGCCGCCAGGATGTGGCCAATATATTAGTATAGTTGTTATATGACCCCTTTCGTCATGCCATTTAAACATGTATGTATTAAATGTATTTTAAAATTATTTCAAGTCCTTTTTCTAACACAATTCAATACATTTAACGCGAAATATTTCATAAAAATAATCTGATAATTTATCCAGCAATATTACATTGCTTGGCTATTTATTTCATGACATCAATTACTGGTAAATATTGATATTATATACACAAAATTGTAAATGCCATATTTTTTCTGCATATGCTATAGCGTTGATGAACAATCACGTAGATATTTACTTCAATTTTTGGTAATTTCTGTATCAAAATCACAGATTCCAAGTGATTATACTCATCTAATCTAGCGCTGCTTTTGAACCCGGACTGCCGTGCGCCGGTACCAGCTCCGACTCCGCCTGATTCTCGGCATGCCTGCCAAATCCTTCACAACAATCACGTTCTTGTTGGATGGTATTGTTTTAATTTCACAAGGCAGTTCACCGACGGCATCAGTGTACACCGCTATCTTCACATTTCCCCGCTCAGTGACCACCCGTCCAGTGCACATCTCGTGGATCGTTAGAACTTCCCGCTTACCATTGGGATGCGTGACATCGATTCTGATTGGTTCTCCATATCTATTAGACACGTGGGTAAAATTGTTGCCCACCATTGCTGGACGTACTCGGCCAGCTTTAGAATATCTTAAACAGTTCAAGTATATGTTTATGATCAAACACCTTCTTCATTATTGAAATAACATGGCAGCAACCTTAACATGTGTGAAGAAAAATTAAATATTTAGCGTTACTTGGCCACTAAGTCAATACGCGACGTAGACTTGCGTCAAAGCGGACGTATCGTCACGTTTGCTATCTTGTTAGGACAGTCTAAAGCACAGAGTATTTCACATTACATCCATATTTGTGTTCTGAAGCACGTTAAGATAGATTCTGAATATTTGCAGAATTACTTGTAATGCGGAGAACGTCAATAACGAAAAACTTTTTGTAATCCAGTTGGCAGTGTTACAAATATTTACATGCTTTGTACGAAAATATAGTGTCTAAATAGTCCTGCGCAATTATATATTATCCAGCAATGCGTTTCGAATGGTCTTTTTAAACTTTAATTTTATATTTTTAAACAAGTATTACTTAAATACTGAACATTCAAACATTCAAATTTATAACATGCTAAATGTATGCGTGACATGTTAACAGTAATTTTAACGCTATATTTGTGTATGTCATAAATTTTATAACATTGCAATCAAGTTAAATCATTTAATCGATTTTCCTGAATTAAACGCAGTCTTTTATCTTAACGTTACCAACAGTGGGGAGTAACTAAAAGTATGCATGATCAAATTTCATGTCATCCTGGTACAAATGGCGTATGAACAAACATGTAATTTTCTTTAATTAAATGCAATACAATAGAAGTGTATAGCAGTTGAAAGTTGAAAGAATAATGGAAAGTTTAAATGTTAAGTATTCAAACATTCAAGTAAAGACTCTAAAACTATTCATTACTAGCCCGATGTTGCTCTGAATATATTGTTTTATCAACTTTGAATATTATCACACCCGTCAACCGGCAGAGCCAGGAGCGGACGGCACATCCAGGCCCAGACACGGTAAATGTTTTCATACTTGACAGTGGTGTAAGTAATTATCATTTTCGCTAGTTTTTATTAACTCTTGGAAAGAAATATCGGCTGATTTTAAAAGTGAAATGAATTCTGCACATTTCCGTTGATTTTTGAAGTGGTAGAAGGGATAATAAACATTTTATCGCGATTTAAATAAAGATGTTTGTAATGAAATCTTGAAGTTCTGCGTTTTATAGCAAAATGCTCCATAATTCTGAAAATCTGCATAAATCTGTAAGCACTATTAATCATTCTTCTGGCAATATGTGAAATATTAGCACAAACAGACTTTTAACAAATTCGCGAGGGCTTAGTGAATAGAGCTGGGGTATAGAAATGGGCAGGTCCATGGAGCAGAAAGCGTATTTATTGGCGGGGACCAGGAGCAGATAAAATCGAGTACGGAAAATCGTTTGATGTATTGTTTTGACACTATTTTACGTCCTCAAAAATAAAAATGTGTTGACATACAGTGATAGTATTGTCCGTCCGTATGTTTGTTCATGTCATAAAGTATACAGAAATCATTTCTAAAGGAGTTTTATAAGCTTGTGATGCATGAACATAAGTTAACTGAATTATCGCTCGTTAATCATTTGTCACACTGTTGTTGATCGTTCACGTAGTCCAGTACACCACATATAATGTTGAAATTAGATTACCGTCATAACATTATTAATTTCTCTAAATTTTACAAAATTGTGAAGCTAACTATATCTGGTTTTAAAGCAGTGTTTGCTTTTTCAGCACGTTGCGTTTGGTTAAATTTGCGATGAAGTGAAGTTCTTGACATTTGCAAATTATGTTGATATTTTCCTATAATGAAGCTCAAAAACTCATTTGTTGTCACAAAAATCTCGTTAAAAATATGCGCAAGCTTTATAAGCCAGTGATATAGTCTTTCCCCATAGAATAAAACTCGTGCTTAACTGGTAAAGGCAAATATTTTACCAAAGATAATTTACCTACGTCTGTTTTTAAATGAAGTCCACAGGCCGGATAAAAATGATAAATCCTAAATCTAGCTTCATGCATAACTCGAACAAGATTTAATATTGTTTGATACAAATTTTTGAGTTCTACTGTAGCGATCTAGAAATTTTGGAATGAACTAAGGTTTCACATTTTTCTTTAACATTGTGGTAACGTATCAAAAGTGGTAAAGACGAACGGAAACGGCGTTCTACTATTAATATTCATGATACGTATAATGGTTCAATTAAACACGTTTATTCTTTGAAAATACAAAAATGTTTTACTTTACGCTTGGTCTTACAATACAAATACCAATAGTAAGACCCAGCTTCACGCTCCCTGTTCTCGACACTAATCGCAATTCTTTAATCAGTGTATGTGTATGCTCAGGTACTGAAGATTATTTTTGGCAGAAAATTGAATTCGTTACCTACTTTACACCGTACACTCGCAAACAATTTTTCATTTACACTCCGTACATAACTGTGATGGACACTGTACACAAGGCATGGCCGTTTTTCGCAAATTTTATTTGCTCGAGTTGATGAATGTACCGGTTTAAATACAATTGGAAGAAAGTCTTTATTTTTAAAATTGCAGACTTAGAGACAAAAAATGCGTATTGGGCTTCATTATTGGAAATTGTCAAGTTCGCATATGTCAACAACTACTCAACTAGGCTACACTTCGTCGCAAATTTAACCAAAACTACCCAACGTGCAGAAAAAAACAAATACGTCTCAAAACATATTGAGCGTCATCAATTTGTTTTGTTTACAGAAATCGATAAAGAAATGATGGAAAGGTGAAAAAATGTGAAACCTTACCTGGGGTGAACTGGACGTCATCCATTCAACTTTCGTTTTCGGAACACAACATACATGTACTAGTATATAGATTCAATAAACGTTAAAAAGTTTAGGAAAGTATTAAAAGAAAACGTTCGATAATTAATGGTTAAATCTGTATGTGAAATCATTGAAGAACGTTTTTTTATGGGAAGAGATATAGTGTACAAAGGTAGTAAAAAAAAAGTTTAGAGCTTATTTTTTATGTTTTGACTAAAGCTGATAATACCCCAGCGTGTTTTTATCTCATTCACCTCAATGACCAAATGATGGCTAACCATGTTTTAAAGACACAGACCGGTAAATAATTCAATGTTTAATGAAGTCCACAATTTCAAAAAGCCGTTAAAATTATCCAGTTGCAACATATACTAAGGCTTAAACTGATTAAATAGCGATACTTAAGTTAACTAATGAGAGTTCGTTATAAGCTTACAAAACTCCTTTAGAAATGATTTCTGTATACTTTATGACGTGAACAGACATACGGACGGACAATACTATCACTGTATGTCAACGAACTTTTATTATTGATGACGTAAAATAGTGTCAAAACAATGCATCAAACGATTTTCCGTACTCGATTATATCTGCTCCTGGTCCCCGCCAATAAGTTCCCTTTCTGCTCCATGGAACTGCCCTTTTCTATACCCCAGCTCTATTCACTAAGCCCTCGCGAATTTGTTAAAACTGTTTGTGCTAATATTTCATATATTGCCAGGGGAATTATTAAATTATCCAATAGTGCTTACAGGTTTATGCAGATTTTCAGATCTATGAAGCATTTTTCTATAAAAAGCAGAACTTCAAGATTTCATCACAAACATCCGCATTTAAGTCATGATAAAATATTTATTATCCCTTCTAACACTTTAGAAATCAACGGATATGTGCAGAATTCATTTCACTTTTAAAACCAGCCGATATTTCTTTCCAAGGGTTAATTAAAACTAGCGAATATGATAATTACTTACACCACATTCATGTATGAAAAAACTTGCTGTGTCTTCGCCTGGATGTGCCGTCCGCTCCTGGCTCTGCCGGTTGACGGGTGTGATTATACCGAATTGTCCCCTATAGACAAGTTGGTGAGGTTCAGATGACCATTCGTCTTGTATGATAACAATTGGGTTAAATCATTCATCGTGAACTGGCACTAGAATTCATCATAGTTTCTATTTGTGCAAATATAGAAATTGTCCCATATTTTTATTGCCGTTATACTGTCTCCATATTCAAATGATCAATCTATTCACTTTGGGATTGGGAAATAACAGGTGTATGGAGAATACCGAATACGAACATTTATTTGCATTAAACATTTTACAATGCTTTTAGCAATATAAACAAACACAGAGAGAACATGATTAACATAAGAGATTACATAAAACGAAGCAAAACGAAGAATACCGTAATTTATCCCCAGGGCGTCGAAATATCTGCACAACCTGAATTTTAAGAGTTGAATGTGTTCAACTTTTGCAGGTAGCAGATTGTAGTTTAGGCCTTTCAATGTAAAAATATAAATATTGAAATAAAGATGACTATTTAAATAAAAATTTAAAACTGTACGTTTACATAAACAGTTCGAATATCGTTCTATCTATAATTACGAGATGGGGTTACAAGTGATAAATGTTTACATTTATACACAAACAATAAGGAGATAATAAACATTTATGTAACAAAATTTGGTTTTACGGATTTGCCAAGTCTTTTAAAAATATATAAAGCTGATTACAAACCACTAGGCTGGGATTGAACCTACGTTCTGGTGATTAATTAACCGAAAATCGATAAGTGATTTCTTAAAGAAAAACAACTAAAACTTATCTTGTATATTGACGTCGCCGGTTCTTTCCAGATCGACAGAGAAGACAAACATATGAAGAGTGCGTCTTGTGCTGAAAGAAACAGGTACCATATAAGGTAATTGTAAACACTTAATTGATATGTACGATAATTATAAGGTAATAGTAAACCTTTGACTCATATGTACGATAATAATGAGGTAATAGTAAACCTTTAACTTATATGCACGATAATTATAAGGTAACAGTAAACCTTTAACTCATATGTACGATAATTATAAGGTAACAGTAAACCTTTAATTCATATGTACGATAATTATAAGGTAACAGTAAACCTTTGATTCATATGTACGATAATAATGAGGTAATAGTAAACCTTTGATTCATATGTACGATAATAATGAGGTAATAGTAAACCTTTAACTCATATGCACGATAATTATAAGGTAGTAGTAAACCTTTTACTCATATGTACGATAATAATGAGGTAATAGTAAACATTTTACTCATATGCACGATAATTATAAGGTAACAGTAAACCTTTAACTCATATGTACGATAATTATAAGGTAACAGTAAACCTTTGACTCATATGTACGATAATACTGAGGTAATAGTAAACCTTTAACTCATATGCACGATAATTATAAGGTAACAGTAAACCTTTAACTCATATGTACGATAATAATGAGGTAATAGTAAACATTTTACTCATATGCACGATAATTATAAGGTAACAGTAAACCTTTGACTCATATGTACGATAATAATGAGGTAATAGTAAACCTTTAACTCATATGCACGATAATTATAAGGCAATAGTAAACCTTTGACTCATATGTACGATAATAATGAGGTAACAGTAAACCTTTATAATACCATCAGGTTTCGATTAAACCTACACACCTCGGTATAAATCAAAACTATTACATGTTAAACATTAAGCTATATTGTTAAACAACGGATTTCAACCGAGGCTGTTGAAGGCAGGCGGAGAGCAGACAGGCACAAACAACTAACCTCGGTCTGAATCTGGTGATGAAGATTCGGCGCTTACTTATATGACATTCGTTTACCGATCTCTTCAAAAGTAACGCCATCCTGGTATATTAGTGCCAGTCAATAGCTGTTCATAGCTATTGTTTGCTTGATCGTAAAATACAGACTTTAAATAAAATTTTGCATTTTTATTTTTGTATTAATATCGCCGGTTACTTTTCAAGTAAACTTTGAGTTGTGATTCGTTCTATTTTTTAATTTAAGTCGAACAGAGAAAGATAACGGTTGAAGATAGCGTATAACAGATGAAGACTGCGTCGTTCGCCGGAAGGCCCATTTTAATGTAATAGTAAGCGTTTTACACGTATGTCTCTACAATTACATTTCGATTCATATTGGTATTTCATGTTTACATGTTTAATCCGAGTCTAAGGAGTGACCAGGCAAGTTGTTCACCACTGTCACAATTACCCCTAGACAGGATTGAACCTACAGACGTAAGTTGAAATCTGACAGAAAAGAACAGAACACATAGTTTATTTCATCGTCATAGTGTAAATTATCAATTGCATACAATGAGAATACTTCATGTACAGTAGGTAGTAAGAATGTTTTTACCTTGGAGACTGCAAAAGCATACTTATATTATACGATGCAAATATCATAGTTTGGAAAAATATGAGTTCCATGTTTAGTAGATACAGATAAAAATAAAGAAAATTAAATATATTGACAAAACGAATACATTTAATGTTAAAATCATGAACATAAAAACTCTTTTACTGTAGAAGAGTTTTTTGCTCAGTTAATAGGTAATCTACTGTACTTTGCCCGTTATGTGTGATGCATGTTAAATTTCCAATATTTCTATCCCCACACTATCTACCGTTATTACTTTTCAAATAAGTAGAATTTAACAGATCTAATAAAAGGTCATCAAATCTGTTAGATCCATGGTCACATGTTCCACGTGGTAAGACAGATCATAAAACTGCCTTCGCAAAAATTGCGATCATTTTCAATATAATCACATTTGTTTCCAACACGACTATTCATATATACCACTGTTCAGGTTTTATTACTTTACAGATCACAGCTGCAACAGATACATGTACAGAAAGAAGAGGCGCAATAAAACTTTAGAAGGAAAATATTTTTCTTTTGTTATTTAATCTTTTAAAGTCTGTGGATATTTTTTTCTTTTTTTCCCTATATCTTTGTTAGCATTTTTAGTTTAATTTCATTTCTAACAGTGTTTGTTTTTAGTGTTTTTCAGACACCAGCAGCAACAGATACAGAAAGTAGAGGCGCATCAAACTTTGAAAGATAAGTATTTTTCTTTTGTTGTTTATAATTTGAAGTCTGTGGATTTTTTTTCCTTTTTTTCTTTTTTCCCAATATATTTGTTTACATTTTTAGTTTAATTTCATTTCTAACACTGTTCCGTTTTTTGGTGTTTTTCAGACAGCAACAAATACAGAAAGAAGAGGAAGGTCAAACTTTTAAAGATAACTTAAATTATTTTTCTTTTGTTGTTTAATCTTTTAAAGTCTGGGGATTTTTTTTCTTTCTTTTTTCTTTTTTTTTCAATATATTTGTTTGCATTGTTTTTAGACTAATTTCATTTCTTGCACTGTTTCCTTTTTTTGTTTTTCAGATTACAGATGAAGAGGCGCAGTCCAACTTTAAGAGGTATTTTTTTCTTTTGTAGTTTTAGGTTTATTTAGGTAGGTAGATAGAGCAGACTTCCGTGTCCGCTGGTGGGATAGATAGATCGATCCTATTTCCGTGTCCGCTAGTGAGATAGGTGGATTGATCCTATTTCCGTGTCCGCTAGTGAGATATGTGGATGGATCCTATTTCCGTGTCCGCTAGTGAGATAGGTGGATAGATCCTATTTCCGTGCCCGCTAGTGAGATAGGTGGATGGATCCTATTCCCGTGTCCGCTAGTGAGGTGGATGGATCCTATTTCCGTGTCCGCTAGTGAGATAGGTGGATGGATCCTATTTCCGTGTCCGCTAGTGAGATAGATACATGTAGATAGATCCTATTTCCGAGTACGCTGGTGAGATAGGTAGATAGATCATATTTCCGAGTCCGCTGGTGAGATAGGTAGAAAGACCCGACTTCGGAGTCCGCTGGTGAGATAGGTAGATCCGACTATACGACTGGGTTCGAACTTAACAAATTTCCGAGTCCGCTGGTGGACTTAAAACAAAGAATCCTGTCACACTGATGTAATGTTGACCTTTCAAACCTGAGCCTCTGGCAACACAATGGGCGCGTTATGGTGCGAAGGAGAGTAGTAGGTCTTTTGACCCAATAGCCACTGTGTTAAACCTTGGACTTAAGTCTGGAGGAGTGCTACTCTATTGTCTCATTACTTGTGATGTCCGTGGGAATCTCGATTTTTAATGCGGCTTGTAAAGAACATGCGTCAAGTCGTAAGCAAAATTAACACAGACATAAATGCACTTCAACAACAGTAAACCTATTGGCGCTAAAGTTTGTTATTTATATGACTTGTCACATGTGCTTTAGAAAAGGTCCCAAGCCCTTTAAACGCAGAGGGAAAATCAAACAGGACACATTATCCTATAAGAAATGACTTGACTTAAAAATTACAAATACAATCATGCTGTATCTAAATTAATCATAGTTGTACAATTAAGGTATACTGCAACAAAAATGATGTAGGAAACATAAATTAACATTTATTTTGAAATTCAAATTTACCGATACAGATGATTACAGTCATGTAAAACGTAAATATCAAACTTTACTTCGAAGAAACTGAGACCGGTGACGATGAACCGACCACAGCTTCAATTGGTCCGGCAGTAGGTCCGTCAGTAGGTCAAAAAGCGGATTCGTCAGCAAGTTCGGTAGGTATGCTTATCTCTGGGTTCAATAGGGGATTAAAGGTAAATTCACATTTTTTTTCGAAACTCTGATATGTTGACATGAGGGGCAGTACACGAATATGCAAAATAGATTTGCGAATGTAGTAGCATAAATATAGTTTTAGTGGGCCTCGGTAGTTTCAGACGTTGATTCTTTCGTCATTGCTATGTGATGCATAAAAAGAAAAAATATATATCAAAATCTCTCAAACGACACACTAACAAACTTACTTGCTCCTGCGCTTATGAATAAATTATGCAGATGAGGCCGCCATTGGTCAAGAACATTATATTCCTTCAATCAAACGCGCCATAAGTGAAAAACGAAAGTAGAAGTATTTTACTCGCATTATTCTGGTTTACGGGTAATTATCAGTTAGTGTAATGGCACAAGGTTTGCCAACCTGATGTTATTTGTTTTTATAACGATTAATTAAAAAAAAAACACGACGTCCCTGCGATAAAATACGTCCGTTTGTTTACATGTAACTTGCACAAAAGTAACGATAAAACTCGGAATTTGGTGACTTGATGGTACCATACTATACTCGGCAAAAAAGTTCTGCACAGTTGGAAAATTATAAAATATCTGTTTCATTTCACCAAACACAATAAAATGATACACATCAAATAAAACAGCAATTCAAAGTTAACAATGTAAAACAGTCAGATATAAAACCCGATCAGTACATTTTGAGCAATTCATTTTTAATGTCATCGGGGATTAATACACAAATGTTGCAAAAATCACTAAACTGATAGTGAGTAAATCCACCATGATAAATACGGAATTCTTCCATGCTTCGTCTCAAGGAATTCACCAGCCGACGAATTTTCATTTTTAGAAATAGGTTTCATTCGTGAACAAGAATACCAGGTAGATAAAAAAATCCGACCAAGTGCACGTGCTTTGTCTTCTTGAGAAATAAGTCTGGGTGGCCGATGAAGTCCGACATATGCCATTGCGTTCAAATTAACAATGAAAACCTTCCTTGGTAAACGTAGGGAATACATTAATGTGAATTACAAACAATGCAGTTGTGTTTTGCTCAAATAAATTTGAATGTGGATTGCATAACTGTTGTTATTTCACAATTAATTAAAAGGAAACTCATAATACAGAATTAAAAATGTTCGAATCATTATTAAACTGTTATGACATAACTTTTGGTTAATAAGTTAGACAATGTGATAATTTAATAAAAAAACCTTAAGTTTGAGTGTTATGCTAGAAATGACCTGGTATCAACTATTGATTTCTTCCTGTTGCCATCATCACAGTGTATTCTTATAATTGCTACATGTATACAACATACAACTTTGGCTGCATAGATTTTACACCTCTACCTTGATACAAAAAAATTTTGCAACTTTTGACCCCTATCATACTCAAACTGATATTTCTCGGTTATTTACCAAACTATTTCTATTGCGTTTTCTTTAACACTGCAAACAATTAATCTTGATATAAATGTAAGTATTTTTACCAGTTGTGTGCCACATTATAAAATTTACGCAAAAGAACACTTGTGTGCAGAACTTTTTTGTCGGGTATATTTCGTTGAGTGTTTTTTCGTGATTCATATTACTAAATATAAAATTTTTAGCCCTATCTACACATAGACAAGAATAAAATTGCAGTGCTCACTGATGGAGGGTACCTGCGCCTGATTACATGCATGATCTTTGCTTTCTTATATGACGTATATGACTGCTTTTTAAGACATTAACAGTTAATGTGTAGCAATTTATATGCTTTGAAACAAAAAAAAGATTTTTACAAACGCAGCAATAGTCCATATCATTTATAACAGTGATATAAGCATTTATTATCGACCTGTTTGTTATTTTTAGCAGAAAAGTATGTCAGACTCAAGAAAAAGAAGCCACTTAGAAATGAGCAGGAAAGCTTGGTTGGAACTGAACGTTTTGTTACCTTTTTATTTGTACTTTTTTCAGTATTTTAAGCAACCGTTTTCAACAATTAAGTCCGGAATGAGTTACCCTACCTTGAAAAGTGTCCACATTGATTTCATATACATGTACATGTATTGTGATACAAAAGTAAACACATATTTATTGAACAGGAGCAATAAGTATTTTGATATTTACTTATTGCTTTAACAGATACACACGTGAGCGGACACTTATTAAACGTAACGAAAGAGGTTTTCTCTTAAAAAGTCAGGGTCAGCATACTTTGTATGCAGATACATTGATGAAATCTTTGGATGATTTTTAATAAATTTTATGGTAAGTTGAGTAATAAAATAGCAAACATGTACAGGTGTACTATGCCGGTGATATTAATAATAATAAAAGGTGAAGGGCATGCTAAATTTCTCTCTACCCGTAAGCTTTCCTATTAATAACCAAACTGCAATGTTCCGCTAATAAGACTAGATCGATCATTTCAAAAGTCTTGCGATTTTTGCCCAGTTGAAGTCGTAAATTTAGAATAAAATTGTAAGATATTAAGACATTTCCACAATTTAGACAACCATTTCGTGTAGTCTTACAAGCGGAACTTTACTGCGTGCAATAATGTAATATTAATAAAAAAAATTGCCTAGTAAAATGGTCATATATGATTGAAAGATGTTTATTAAGACTGGAATATGTCGAGTCTACTTGTTTCGGGGAAATGCAGCTTAATCATTAGAAAATATATTTATCAATTTGCAAATGTTGCTAGTGCAACCCGCGGATAACAGCGGTTCAAAGTGGGTACAAGCATGTTAAAATCTCATTAATACCACAAGAAAAGATGTAAACAGCAAATTTATGCATTGTGTTTGGCGCGCTACTTTGGTATAAATACAATTTTATCAGATCATTTTAATTCATATCTGCTTTGCATATGTATTTTTTTTTCACAGCTGAATGTTGATGAAGGTCATTCATCGAAAGACCTGTTTGCTTCTAGCCCTCCAGAAGCTCATTCACAAGATTTATTTGATAACTCACAAAATTTATTTGCCTCCAGTTCTAATATTTCTGAACCTTCTGATCCCTCACAAATTTTGTTTGCCTCCAGCTCTAATATTTCTGAACCTTCTGATTGATCCCTCACAAAATTTGTTTGCCTCCAGTTCTTATATTTCTGAACCTTATGATCCCTCACAAAATTTGTTTGCCTTCAGTTCTAATATTTCTGAACCTTCTGATCCCTCACAAGATTTGTTTGCCTCCAGTTCTAATATTTCTGAACCTTCTGATCCCTCACAAGATTTGTTTGCCTCCAGCTCTAATATTTCTGAACCTTCTGATCGCTCACAAGATTTGTTTGCCTCCAGCTCTAATATTTCTGAACCTTCTGATCGCTCACAAGATTTGTTTGCCTCCAGCTCTAATATTTCTGAACCTTCTGATCGCTCACAAGATTTGTTTGCCTCCAGCTCTAATATTTTTGAACCTTCTGATCGCTCACAAGATTTGTTTGCCTCCAGCTCTAATATTTCTGAACCTTCTGATCGCTCACAAGATTTGTTTTCCTCCAGCTCTAATATTTCTGAACCTTCTGATCGCTCACAAGATTTGTTTGCCTCCAGCTCTAATATTTCTGAACCTTCTGATCGCTCACAAGATTTGTTTGCCTCCAGCTCTAATATTTCTGAACCTTCTGATCGCTCACAAGATTTGTTTGCCTCCAGCTCTAATATTTCTGAACCTTCTGATCGCTCACAAGATTTGTTTGCCTCCAGCTCTAATATTTCTGAACCTTCTGATCGCTCACAAGATTTGTTTGCCTCCAGCTCTAATATTTCTGAACCTTCTGATCGCTCACAAGATTTGTTTGCCCTCCAGCTCTAATATTTCTGAACCTTCTGATCCCTCACAAGATTTGTTTGCTTCCAGCTCTAATATTTCTGAACCTTCTGATCCCTCACAAGATTTGTTTGCTTCCAGCTCGCCTATTCATGAACCTTCTGATCCTCTAAGGCAGAAGTACATTGATCACAATAAGGGCGATTATAACCTACCGCAGTCACACTCCTCTTCAAGGTATACAGTAACCAGTGAACTTGCCAATAAATATGAACTATTACAAACTGAAAATAAAGATCTTCGGAAATAAAGAAAAACTTATTACTTAAAATTCAAAGCTACGAGATAAAATTGAAGAACTGATATTCATTATTAACTTGAAATCTACAGACACCAAAAATGAACGTCCATAAAGGGCACCTTACAAATTCATGCAGAATATGTGGAAGTATCATATAAAAACAGAAGTCTTTTCCAAAACTGGCATATGTAAGGGAAATAAAAGTTATTTACAAAATTTTAGTAGATGAAGATAATACTGACATATATCCAGAAGTAGTATGTTCTAAGTGTAGTATAAGACTCTATAAAGTTAGACAAAGTATTCAAACCCAACAAAAATTTTCAGGAATTTTCCCAAAACCTTTTAATTACAGTGAGCACACAGAAAACTGTACTTTTCGTATAAGTAAAGCACAAGCAGGCCATAAAGACAGACCTGAATTGGTAAAAATGAAATTCACTTTTGGATACAACGACACCGATACTGCCTCGGAAAAAAAGCCTTTTTTTCGAAACTGAGACCGGTGACAATGAACCGACCACAGCATCAACTGGTCCGGCAGTAGGTCCGTCAGTAAGTCAAAAAGCGGATCCGTCAGCAAGTTCGGTAGGTCCGAAAGCAGATCCGTCAGCAAGTTCGGTAGGCCCGAAAGCAGATCCGTCAGCAAGTTCGGTAGGTCGGAAAGCAGGTTCGAAAGCAGGTCCGAAAGCTGGTCCCTCAACAAGTCGATTAGTAGGTCTGTCAGTAGATCCGAAAGCAGATCCGCAAGCACGTACGTCCGAAGGTCCGTCAGCAGCTAAACGACTTCATTTCGAAGAATTAGGCGGCACTTCTGAAGAGCAATTAAACTACGAAATAACCAGTATTGATTTTGAAAAAATGAATGAAAAAAACTAGCTGAGATATTTCAATGCAGTATTTGCAAGGGTGTACCGACAATTGCGAGTCTCACACGCTGTTCTCATATTTATTGCCAGCCATGTATTCTTGCTTGGTTAAAAACTGCTAATGTTTGTCCCGTTTGCAGGTCTTACTTAACAGCTGTCGATATTGCATCTCTGACAGGCCAGCTGTTATTGTTGTACGAAACCATGGCATTGTTTTGCAAATATACTGGTTGTGCATTTATTTCTTCAATAACCAAGTTTAAGATTCATGAAGATGCAAATATGGCAAGTATCCAACTTTCTTTTCATTTTCTGCCAAAAGAGCTACAACTACTGTGGCCAAAATGCCCATATATGACAGTTCTAATAAGTATTTAAAACAGAAAGGTCGTAAAGGATTAAATGACATAGTTACGAATTTCTGTCAAACAAATGCTGAGGATAAAGGTGATGCGCTATTTTTGTCTTTTAAATCAACACTTAAAAGATAATAATTACGCAAGACATAGGGGGTTTAAACCAGGTTCTATGGTGCACCAACCTCACACTTGCCCCAACAGGTTCTCATATCACAAAACAAATACAAGTTGTCTTGGTGAAACAACTCCAACCCACTTATAGGCTCAACAATGTTGCATGCAAAAGCACACAAACATATAAAACATAAGAATCTAATAGCATTGCTCCTGGAGTAAAATCAGCAAGAACACGATGACAGGGATAAAAGAGTTAAGATTTCCCCATAAAACTTCATAAACTCTTAAACTCCTGCCACCGTCGTGCAACCAAAGAGGTAAGCATAATGATCAACTGTAGAAGGGTTAATCACCAGGCATGCAGAGGGCTGTAAAATATCATGTTGGTAACCTTTCTTTTTAAATTTACAGATGGTTTTTACGAATAACCGGGAGAAATTAACATTGCCCTTTATATCATCTTAAGTTTCTGAGCCAATTGAAACTTTTCTGGAGGAAAAACCTAATTCGGTTCGAACAAACAGGCCATTGTTAGAAGGTATATGCGATGAAAACAATACGGTTTCTAGTTTAGTGTGTCTTCTGCAAATAGAATATGAACGATCGTTTTAGAAAGATAAAATAATGAGAGTGCAAGACAAAAATGGTTGGCGGAGACTCTGTATTAAATTTTATACAAGTTTGATAGATGAAAAATTGGACAGGAAAGAAAGCGGCTTAGCTGGAAGCGGTTCTAGATACCTTTCTACACTGTGTAAAGCCACAACTCAAAGTGCTGTTAAAGATCTAGGTACTATCAAAATTTCTAGAACTTACAGCGAAACCAAAGAAATTGCTGAGTATATCCGGGTAAACTCTGATAGACTTTCGCAGTCGTCAGCTATTGATAACATATCCAAGGGTGTAAAGAGTACACCAGTTCTACAAGCGGAAGCAATTAAAAAGTGTTTAGACGCAACGCACGCAGACATAAACTTGGGGTCTTTTTTTTAAAAAAAACTTCTTGTAAGAGAAATTGCAAGTATTACTCAATGGGAGGCCACAGCAGACGTAAATTTCCGATTCTAAAAAATTCGGAGGTTAGATTTGATATGCAACTAAAAAGACAATTGGTATTAACCCGAGTTGATGATGCCAGGGAACTATGCTCGAGTTTTGTTTAATGAGGCAAATGAGTCTAAAATTCTTTCAATGATTCCAAACAAAGAAACACAACGAAACATGCCCACAGTATTGCAAAATTTCATATTCATGAGTATATCGGTCAAAGGATCCTAAGAAGGAATGCCCCGGTGACATTGCAAAGTATAAAGTAACAGCTGTGGAAATGGGGAAGTTACTTCTCACATATTTCGAGTATGCATCATGGCCAAATTACCTGCACAAGGTGATCGAACACGTCCAAGAAATAATAGAAAGCCCAAATGGTTCTGGCACAGTAGGGAATGAATGCGGAAACAAGATTTTCAGGCATATGCGAAAACAATTAGCTAGAAAGTGAAACACTCAAGGTGGTCTAAGGGATGTTCTTTGGTGTCACTGGCTTTACAGTAGTCCTGAACTTACAGACCTTGCTGCAGTTACACTTAAACAGGGAAGATGTAGTTTATGTTTCGAGCTAGGTCATAACCGAAGAACATGTGTAATGAACCAACCACAAGCGGCGTAAGAGGATACATCGGCTCAAAAGTAGAAGCTACCCTTTAGCTAATTAGAGTTTGCTGTGTATAGAGTTAACTACATGTAGTGCTAAAATAATAAGCAGGTGATGGGTTTTATAAGAATTTCAATTCCGCTTTTCGTTGTGCATTACGCGCATATTGTTACCACCGGAATGTGCACATGTGCGCGTTATATTTTGATTCACTTCAGTATTTTTTTTTCACTTAAATGTCGCTGAAAAAAAGTCCAGTGATCAACGGGAACGTGTGAATTTATGAACGAAACAAGCCGTCCATTACGAGAATTATACAGGTAAACACAATAACTTAAAAGCTAATTTTAGTTCTTTCAATTAACAAATAAGTTAAGCATTCGTAAAGGTTTACATGAAAGACGTCGATTTTTTCCTAACTTTCCAAAAATCGGCGCCATTTTTGGGGGGCATTTAGATCGGAAACGGGAGAACAACATCAAAATTTAATGTCGCTGTCATATCTTTCAATAGAGTCATAACACTATGAAAACGACATGTAGTAACTTAAAATTAAAAACAATATGTGTGCGCGTCATATATACATGCGCATTATACACAACGGAATACGGTAATATGCTTTTATAAAGAAAAGTAAAACATGTATGTATGATGCATGACATAATAATTGTAATATATCTGCACTGCTAATACCCTAAGCTTTATATTAATTTGAACTATATATGCTGTCGTATATATGTGCCATTTTGAAAATCTTAGTTTGTCTATAGTTTTCTTTATTTCAATACAAACTTACTGAAAATAGTCTTAATAGTGTTAAAATAAACGATAAAAAGTTTATTTATACATGTTTTTCTTATTCGCGACCAGGTAGAAAAGACGTATGACGTATGTAAGTCCTAATTAAGTCTCCATACTTGGAGCGATAGTCAGAACTCCATTGCGTCAACCGGCCGGGATCGAACCTAAAGGTCTTAGATCACGTGACAAGCGCGCTACACGTGACTGTGCAACGGCAGCAAATAATAGCATATCAACCTGGACATGAAACTATATTAAAAATAGCACAGACGACGAAATTTCAAATTCAGAGTAGGTATTCCAGAAGGCTGCCACATTATTATTGTATTATTATTATTAAGAAATTCTGATTCAAAGGACCAATAGCTCGAAATAAAGGCTGTTTATAATTTTATTCATATTTATATTCCAGAAATTATTTTCAATCCGAATAGCAACTTTCACAGTCTGAATATTAATATTCTTTTCACCTTATGTTATTGAGGAAACTGCGGATATCGTCTTTAAGATTTAAAGAACTGCATTATAATGTCTGAAAAGTTTGGTGTCTGTTCTGTCTATAATCGACCCATAACACTATTTTTATCAAACATGTCCACGATTTTAAACCGATCCAGATAGCATCAAGATGTTTTAATTAGTTTTATCACTGTTTTCTTTTTCGTCCTGTGGATTAACACTTGGTGCATGTATATTTACCATTAGGAACACCTTTTTCGCTGGTCACTTTTAGATTCATTCAATTACTTCTGACAAAAGCGAAAACTTTTATTTTAAATCATACATTGCCAGTGGTGTTTCCGGATGCACAACCAAGTTAACAGTTTTTTGCTTGAAATGCAAAAAAAGTGATATCAATTTGTAATGGCACCCAGACCTTCTACATTTGGTCACATTTAAGTGGTTATTAGATGTATCTAACTGAAAGCTAAGTTTGATTCGAAACAATTCTTTTTGTTTTCAAGATTTACCTGTGAATTCCGATCTTCCATCTTCAAATCAGTATGTAAAAACTATTTTTGGTGTAAGAAAATTGACATGCAAATAGCACAAAACAAGTTGGTACAATAGCTTGACGTACTAAAATAGTTGAGCAAACATCTTATGCTTTTTATAACACTGATGGCTGCAATAAATTACCATAACAATCCTTATGTAGTTAATTAATCCTTTGCTACATATATACCATTTATACGCATGTGCGGCCAGTTTAGATCCAGATCAGCCATTACAACTGTGCCATCTGATCTAGATCTGCACCAGTGGCATAATTGTCAGATATAACTTAATGATCCAAAAGCGAACAGAGTAGATCCTAAAGTGGCAGCTGATCTGGACCTAAAGTGTTCGTTCACGCAAAAAAGATGTATCTATGGAGTAAAGGGTTTAAAAGAATAGACCGATTAACCTGGTTTGTAGAATATTAAATGGATGCTTCTACCACAAATCATCCTCTTCTGGTTGCACCATTAGAAAGCCATGCTTTCTATGATCTCGCTCGTTCTTCTCTTTGTCCAGTGCTCTTGCTTTTTCTAAATTGGCCCTTTCTTTCTCCAATATGTTAAGTGCAGGCTTTGAATCTGATATAAAAAACATGATTGATTACAGTATGTATATTTCTGTTACAAAATTAATAATCTGGAGTGGTTTTACACTAGCACTTATCTATGCACGTATGATGGTCATCTAAAAATCAATTTGAAATTTTGAAAATTATTAAACATTAGGAAATCACAGTCAATTTTTTCATAAATGACTAAAAGGCAGTTGGCGTACATATACATCTCAGGATAAAACCATAACATCTTCTAAACTGCAGGAGATCACAAGTACCCCACAAACAGCATCATTTGAAAAATGTCAGCTACTGAACATTAACTTGAAGTCTATGAGTTATACACAATGGATATGCCAAATGGGCAATTTATCAGATCCAGATCAGACTGCATGTTCAGCTGACATGCATATACACTGTTTGATTTAAGATTTATTAGATTTTTATTAACAACCAGTGTAGATGCAGATCATACTGCAATAACCTTTATCTGAATCTACACAAATTGCCGATGGAATATCTGCCATTGCAGTAAGTGGTTATAACAATCAAAAAACACAATTTGTTCAATTATGTCATTATATCATAAAAAATATACAAAACTCAACAGGCAGTTGATGTACTTCAATCCTGTATTCCGTTCTATTGTTGGCAAGGCTACATTGTAATCCTGGTGTTGTGCAACCATCAATATCGAACAATACGAGAGCAAATTTGATCCATGTCTGAAAAGTAAAATAATATGTTAATACACATTTGATTTAGCATAAGAAGTAGTAGAACTATTATTGTTTCGATTATAGTTATCTTCACTACTCTGCGTAAAATTTTCAAGAAGAAAATGATCTAAAGATCACATTGTACCTCGCCCGCAAATCCTGACAAACTTTTTAATTAAAGGAACATACTATAAAATACAGGGTTTTCATTTGACCCAGAGATGACCGTTTGATTCTTGGAAAGCATTAAGGGGTTCCAAGGGTTGTCATCGCCGGGGGTGGCAATGTTGGATAAGCTCCCATTGCTTAAAAAGTGCTCCCAATGGCTTGCGTAAAATATAGCCTCTGACTACCAAGTCCAGCTCCTGGCCTGCACGCGTGGCTTGTAACTAGCCCGGCGAACCTGCTACTACTAACAGGAGAAGGGGCGAAGGCGGACCTGTGGCGCCATAACCACTGCTTCGGGTAGATGGAGCTCTTTAGCCAGGGAAGGCAGTCTGTCTAGGAGTCTGGTTGCCTGGTCACGTGATATGGCGCGAGATGGACGTACATTTTTGCAGTGCGAAAATTTGATAAAAAAAACGGACTTAAAAGTGTCTTAATAAATAAATATTTGGAAATAAATTTGAATTTTACTAAGCTGGATTACTGTGCATTGTGATTAATGTAAATTACGATGGATAAACAATGGGAAATAAGAGAAAACAGCGGAATAGTAGTGACAATAGTGGTGACAATAGTGGTTCAGTAAATAAACAGTGCAAACAAAGAGGCTCGTCAGAGGAGTCCAGTAATGCTATAGACATCACAGTAAGCGAAGTTTTAAGTGAAGTCAATGCTGTATTGTACGCTAGCAGTGTCGACGACGATCTGACTGTAAGTGATTCTGTAAATTCTTGTGTTTTTGCGGATTCTATAGCTACCTGTAGCGAATCAAATATGGCGGATAGAGGGCGCGACCCTACAAACAAAGACTTGATGGATCTCATGAAATCCATTAACGATAGACTAGTGTCCATGGAAACTAAACTAGGAACCCTAAAAATTCTTGAAGAGAAAGTAACAAACTTCGGAAAGGAGCTAGCACGAGTTTGGGTGGCACTCGACGACCGGTGTAAGAAGACGGCCGAGCGGGTAGCGCGGGTTGAAGATCGCGTAGATAATGTAGATATGGGGACAGCATTACTCTCATCTCGGGTGGCGGAGCTGGAGAAGGAGCGGGGCGAGTTACGAGACGATCTCACCTATATGCAATCTCAGTCCATGAGAAACAACTTAGTATTTACCAATATTCCGGAAGTAGATGGCACCGAGAATGAGACGGCCGATGTCTCGGAGAAGAAATTGAGACAGCATCCCCAATCAGCGCTCAAGATCGCTAAGGAAACGGCAGAATCTATAAGGTTCGAGCGAGTACACAGGACACCAGTTCACCGTTTAACGGGTAAAACCAGGAACATTGTGGCAAAGTTTTCTTTTTTTCAAGAAAGGGAGCTAGTGCGCAGACAGTGGAAGGAACTTCGAGGAACAGACTTTCATATGTTCGAGCAGTTCCCTAAGGAGGTGTCTGACAAACGACGGAAACTGGTGAAGGATATGAAGGAGGCCCGGAGCTCCGGTAAACGTGCGTGGATAGTGTATGACACTCTTTATGTAGACGGAAAACCTGTGAAAAACTAGGAATACGTTGGGGGTAGACTATCTGTTGTTTCTTGGAATGTTCATGGACTTACCCAAGAGAAGCAGCAATCACCAGATTTTGTAAATATTATTTCTAATGCTGATATCTGTTTTTTGTTTGAGTCATGGACCAAATCATCTAGTAATATTGTTTTTAATGGTTATATTTCACATAATTTTTATAGAAAGTTCCAGCATCGTAATGCCCGCAGGTCTAGCGGAGGCATTGTTTTATTTTACAAAGAACATCTTAAAGGCGGCATTAAGATAATTAAAAATCTCCATGATACTATTATTTGGTTAAAGTTAGACCATACATTTTTTAATACTGACGAAGATATATACTTATGTGGTTGTTACATATGGGGCGAGGACTCTCCTGCATATAATACTTTAAATGTTGACTTGTTTGATACATTAGAAAATGATATTACTTTGTATAGTGCATCGGGTTGTGTAGCTATTTGTGGTGATATGAATAGTAGGGTTGGCAATAAGAACGATTTTATAGTTCATGACTATGTTAATGATTATTTCGATGATACAGACTATATTCCCGATGGTACACCCATTAGGGCCTCCGAGGACAATGTACACAATAACCATGGTATTCGGTTACTAGATCTATGCAAATCATCGTCTATTCGTATTGTTAATGGTCGAATAGGTAATACTAGTCAGTGCACTTACCTGTCACATAACGGTTGTTCCACTATAGATTACCTACTTATGCATGAACACTATTTTTCATTGGTTAGTGATTTTGTCATTGAACCTTTTAATGAATGGAGTGACCACGCACCATTACGTTTTACGCTTCATTGTAGTAACACTGTCACGGACAACCAGGAGCGGTCGGAACTTAAATTTAAATGGAATGACGAAAATAGAGAGCGTTTTCGCTCTGGTATTATCGGTTGTTTGCCACGTTTTAACAGTATAGTAGAAAATATTGATTGTAATAGTAGAAATTCAGTTAACAATGCAGTAAATGATTTCTCCGAAGTTATGCGGTCTGTAGCCGATCCACTATTTTCTAAATGTCACACTTATAAGAATGTACCTTATTTTAATACAGATTCATGTATAAAACATGCTGACTGGTTTAACATCGATTGTATAGAGGCACGTAACGCATACTTGCAGGCACTAAGTATATTTAACGAAGACAAATCCTTCGCTAATAGAAATGTACTGTTAGATAAAAAGTCGACATATAAAAATATGATGCGTAAATGTAGAAACAATTTCTATAAATACAAAATGCAAGCAATAGAGCGACTCAAGAAAAGTAAACCACGTGAATTTTGGAAGTTATTTAGGTCAAAATCAAAACCAACCTGTGATAGTATAGATATAAACATTTTGAAAGGGTATTTTGCTAATTTGAGTTCTGATGCTAATTGCTATAATGAGGATGCTGAGCAATTCTGTGATAATAATAACTTTGATATGCCAAATACTGTATTTCCTGAACTTGATAATCCTGTTACAATTACCGAAATACAAACTGCAATTAAACTATTAAAGCGTAACAAAGCCTTTGGCAGTGACTGTTTGTTGAATGAATATTTTACTGAATGTAGTGATATTTTGTCAGGTCATATATGTGATATATTTAATAGTATATTAAATTCTGGTTATTTTCCGGATAAGTGGATGGAAGGTATCATTGTTCCGTTACACAAAAAGGGCAGTAAAGATGACGTTAATAATTATCGTGGTATTACCTTATTAAGTTGTATGTCTAAACTATTTACTACCGTTGTAAATAAACGGATTGAAAATGTTTGTAATGAGAACAATATTATCTCCGATGCACAGTTTGGATTCCGGAAGGGCCGGTCTACAATAGATGCTATATTTATACTTATGTCATTGGTCCAGAAATATCTTAGTGAAAATAAAAGGCTATATGTTATATATGTAGATATGATGAAATGTTTTGATACTATTTACAGAAACGCACTTTGGTTGAAAATGTATAAAAGTGGAATACAGGGTAAATTACTAAGAATTGTTAGAGACATGTATCAAAAAGTCAAATCTTGTGTAAAATCGTGTTCTACATATTCGGACTACTTTGACTACGCTGTTGGGTTACGTCAGGGCGAGGTTACCTCCCCTTTGCTTTTTTCTCTTTTCGTTGAAGATTTGGAACTTTATTTACAAAACGGAATACATTCCGGAATAGAATTAGATGACATTATACTAATTATGTTACTGTTTGCAGACGACATGGCTATTATAGGTAAAACAATAGAAGAAACACAAATACTGTTAGATAGATTATACAATTATTGTAATTCTTGGGGTCTTAGAGTAAATACATCTAAGACAAAAATTATGGTTTTTAGGAAACGTGGCGGATTATTGCCAACAGAAAATTGGACCTATAATGGCCAACCTATTGAAGTAGTTAACGAATTTAATTATCTTGGAACTGTGTTTAGCTATACTGGTAGTTTTGGTGTTAATATTGAACACGTTGTAGGAAAAGCTCTAAAAGCTCTCAATGTTTTGCTTTGTAAATGTTCTAGTTTTGACCTTAAACCTAAAATACTTTGTCAGTTATTTGACACACTTGTTACACCTGTACTTAGTTATTCGTCGGAAATTTGGGGGTTTACGAAATCTAAAGAAATCGAAAGGATTCACTTGAAATTTTGTAAACGTTTGTTAAAAGTTAAACATAATACTTGTTCAGCCGGTGTCTATGGCGAACTAGGTAGATATCCTTTATATATACAAAGATATGTTAGAATTATCAAATATTGGTTTAGTGTTGTGAACACAGAAAATATTATATTACGTAAAATTTACGATGAATCGTATATCAAATGTCAAAATGGTTGCAGAAATTGGGTTTATGGTGTAAAACAATTATTAAATAATTACGGGTTCCCCTTTGTGTTTGACAATGTACATGCTGTAGACGTTAAGACCTTTATTACTACATTTAAGTGTAGATTAATTGATTGCTTCAAACAAGAATGGTTCCGAATGCTTGACAGTCCTGTTTTATTCTTGTATAAAGAGTTTAAGACTGAATTAGGATACGAAAAGTATTTAGATATATTGCCAAGAAGTTTTAGGTTTTATTTCTGTAGGTTGAGATTGTCTGTCCATCCTCTGAGAATGCAAACTGGTCGTTATGCTAGAAATCATATCGTACGCGAAGAAAGATATTGTTTATGCTGTAATGAAAGAGACTTGGAAGACGAGTATCATTTTGTGTGTGTATGTCCATGTTTTAATGCAACAAGAAGAAAATATCTAAAACGTTTATATTATGTTAACCCATCCGTCCATAAATTTATTAGTCTTATTACTTCTAACAACAAAAATGAACTTGTAAAATTATCATTGTTTGTTAAAGAAGCTTTGTCCATCAGAAAAGATATAATCAACGTAGAACATTAATTTCATTATAATCATTGTATAGCCTTCCCTCTGATATAGTAGATTATATTCTGTTTTGCGTCTGATTCATACTTATATCCATTTAGATGTAAACTATGTAATGCTAATATATTATTCATCTTGGTAATCAAATATTGTATATAGACATTTTTTTCCATTTTGTGCTGTATTTGTGACAATATATTATATGTTACAAACTGTAATTTATCCAGACAATGTACTTTGTACACGTCTTAATAAAATATCTGTTCTATTCTGTTCTGTTCTGTTCTAGGAGAAGGAAAACTCTTATTCCAAACCAAGGGAGACAACCCTTCCAAAAACACCATTGCCTTGTGGTCAGTCGTTGGGTCGACAAAGGCTTTGGGAGAGGTAACCCTAATCAACCTAGAGAGTTAAAATCGGAGATGCTGGGCCATTGGCACTCTCTAACAAACCATGGCATCACGTAACTACGCTATGACTACACGATCATATGGTATTCATCGATGTGGTGCTGGATCTTTGGAATCCCTCCAGGGAGATACAGTGCCGGGCTCTGAGTCTCGACAGAGTCCACCCAAAGCTACTGGGGGTCACTCCTTCTATCATACCAAGAGGAGAACAAAGGGCTACAACAAGCCAAGGAGGAGGAAAGTCCAACAGCAACACTTCAAAGTAATACATTGGAACGCAGAAGGAGTCTTCAACAAAAAGACTGAACTACAGCACTTCCTTCATGAGAATGTCTGTTGCATTCAGGAAACACACCTGCAACCAGCGAAATCCTTTAAGGTCAGAGGATACCAGTGCTTCCGAAGCGACAGGGCTGGTAGAAAGAAAGGAAGCATCATGACATTAGTCAGGAACAACATCAATGCTTTCCAGACTAAAACGCATATGGATGACTCGGAATTCCAAGTACTGAGCCTCAGAAAGAATGACTTCGAACTGACTCTGTGAACATGTACTCTCCAAACGACAAAGCTCTATCCCTAGACCATATTCCAACAGAGGCAACAAACTTCATGGTTGTTGGAGACTTCAATAGCCACTCACAAAGCTGGGGATATGACCACTTGGACAGCCGTGGAGAGGAAGTGGAAACCTGGCAGGATGACAACAGGCTTAACCTCAGCAGGAGGATCCCCCAACTTTTTACTCCAGAAGATGGCACACAACATCAACGCCCGACCTTGCCTTCTGTACTGACGACATACATGGACATGTCCAGAGGGAAGTCTCTGAACAGCTCGGAGGCAGTGATCATCGCCCAGTCCACCTAATATTGGACCACACTGTCTCTACGTCATCTAGCCTACCCAGATGGAACTACAAGAAAGCCGATTGGTCCCTTTTCCAGTCTGTGAGCGATGAACTCTGCGAAGACATCAGAGTTGAAGGCAGAGACATAAACAACATAGTCAGAGACTTCAATCAATGTATCCTCAAGTCAGCACAGCAGTCCATCCCTAGAGGTGCGAGGAAAAACTACAAGCCATACTGTAGTGAGCAGTTAGAGGAGCTGCAAACCAAGTTGTCCGAAGCCAGACTGGAAGCCGAAAACAATCCCTCACAGGAGGCAAACCTCAACCTACAGCATGCCAAGGCCAAATTCCTCAGGCATAAGCTAGAGGCCCAAAGAAAGAGCTGGAGAAACAAGACAGCTTCACTTAACCTCGAGAGAGATGGCCGTAAGTTGTGGAGGTTAACGAACCAACTGAACGACGACCAAGACAAAGCGAGAAGCCCAGTCACCCTGGAAGAGGAAGGAGAGCTGTTAATGGGCAAACAAGCGGCAAATGTCTTTGCAGAAATATACAGAGATGTCAGTGACATCCCCATCAACAGAGAACGACAGAGAGAAGCCAGAAGAGAACAAAGGGACAGGAAAACAGCTAAGGTTACGTCAGAGGACTCGCGCCTGACACTACACGAGCTACAGACAGCTCTCAGACAGCTGAAGACCAAAAAATCTCCAGGTCCAGACGGTATCACCAACGAGATGCTGTCACACTTGGGCAATACAGCAATGATCAAACTCCTGGACATCTACAACTACAGCTGGAAAAAAGAGCAGCTACCTCAGATCTGGAGAGAGGCGACAATGATCCCTATACTCAAGAAAGGGAAGGACCCAAAGAAGGCAGCCAGCTACCGTCCGATCAGCCTCACCAGCTGTGTAGTAAAGACAATGGAGAGGATTGTGAATGCACGCCTGAAGTGGTACCTGGAGACCAACGACCTGCTGGCATCTGAACAGGCTGGTTTCCGACAATTTCGTTCCAAAGAAGACCAGACTACATACCTAGCACAGGAAGTCGAAGATGCCTTTCAAGAAAACAAGGTGGTCCTTACAGCATGGATCGACCTACAGAGAGCATTTGACAAAGTCTGGACAGAAGGGCTAGAAGTAAAGGTGGAGTCCTGTCCCCGACACTCTTCCTGGTCTTCATCAATGACCTGGTGTCTGAACTGCCAAAGGGAGTTTATGCTGCTCTCTATGCTGATGACCTGGTGCTATTTTGCAAAGAAGAACACGCCTCTACAGCCACGTACAGAATGCAAGGAGCTATGGACACACTTGCAGCATGGGCCGAAGACTGGTGCGTTACGATCAACAAGGAGAAGTCGTCTAGCACACTGTTCACCTTGTCAACAAAACAGAAAGCTGGGAAGGTTATGCTGGCTGGAACACTACTGAAGGAGGAAGACGAAGCCACATATCTTGGGGTCACCTTTGATAAGCGGCAGACTTGGAAACCACACATAAACCGTGTAGAAGGGACGGCACGAAGAAAACTAGCCATGATGCGCAAACTAGCTGGAACAACCTGGGGTGCGAATGAGCAAATATTGAAGACCATCTATCAGGGCACAGTACGACCCACAATGGAATATAGCTCAGCCACATGGTCCACAACAGCCAAGACGAACCAGCAAGCCTTAGACAAAGTACAAAATCAGGCATTGCGCATTATCACAGGGGCCACCAAGTCTACACCAATTGCCTTCATGGAGAAATTGACTGGAATCCAACCACTTCATGAAAGAAGACAAACCAAAGTCCTTCTCCAGGCAAACAAGTACAAGTCGCTCCCAGATCACCCCATGAGGAACAGGCTTGAGGGATTCACCAAGAACCGCCTTAAGCGCTCCAGCTTTGTACATGAAGCAAAGAAGCTGAATAGAGAGTACGCCTCTGAACTAAACATACAGACAATTCCCTTGGGCCGAGCAGACATCACCAACCCTACAGCCAATGACCTGTCTGCAGTGAAAGTGGCACTTGCTATTCCTGGACTTGACATGGGCCAAACAAGAAAATGAGACCATCCGTAGAAGTCTGACACTTGCGACTATCTACACAGACTATCCTTTAGACAGATGGACCCATGTATATACAGATGGGTCAGCCACTAGAGCTATTAAGGATGGAGGCGCTGGTATTCATATAACATTCCCGTCAGGCCAGAAATCGGCCCATTACATTGCCACTGGGAAGCACTGTAGCAACTACAGAGCAGAGACTGAAGCGCTCATGAAGGCAGTCTCTCTGATTGAAGACTCGGCAGAAGAGGTAACCTCTGTAGTCTTCCTCACAGATGCAAGATCAGTTCTGGAGGCTCTGCAAAGCAACAATGTTCCTGAACTAGCACAAGCCGTGAACAAGCTTGGATCTTCCCGCAATGTAGCCCTTCAGTGGATACCATCTCACTGTGGAGTGCCCGGAAATGAGGAGGCTGACAAGCTGGCTAGGTTAGGAGCCCAGTTAGAGCAACCAGATAACCAGGTGACATACAAGGAGAAAGCCACCATCATTAAGGCTCTCACAAAGACCAGACAGGAAGCAGATGCCTACCACATGTTTAACAGACCAGAGCAGGTGGTGATGGTGAGGTTACGCTCAGGGCATAACAGACTGAATGCACACATGTGAAGGAAGTATAAATTGGTGCCATCCCCAATATGTGCCTGCGGAGAAGAGGACCAGACTGCAGAGCACATCCTCCAACGATGTAAACGATACGAACAGGAGCGAGAAGCAACGTGGCCGCAAGGTGCAACAATCCAGCAGAAACTGTATGGAGATGTTGACGACCTACGGAGGACCACAACTTTCATCGCGGATGCTGGAGTGGTCGTGTAGAGCGAACGAAAAGAAGAAGAAGAAGGCAAGCATTAAGCAAAAAAAAGTTCCAAATCATATATAACTCTCTTTTGACATTTATAATAGAAAGTTCTTCTTACCTTTAATCATATAAATACTTTTTTATATACAATAGTGTTTACCCTACTGTTCTTTGTGTGTGAACAAAGGAACAAAGAGCGCGAGAAAAACTGACGATTCAGAAAAATATGGTAAAAACTTTGTAATTCGTGGAGTGCACATCATTTGTTCGTGATTCTCTACATAGCCTCATAATGCCTGGCAAAGAAATATCATGCACGCCCAAAATTAAGCGTAATATTCAAGCTAATATTAGTCCTTCTGATGAACATTTTTCAGAGGCGCCAGACCCTACCAGAAGACGAGAAAACTCGCCTATTCAAACGCAACCCAATGCTCAAATTTTTCTTAACAGATGATACCGACAGTGGAACTATAAATTTTGTAGATGTTATTAGAACTACTACTTCATCACAACCTGTACTTGAGGCAATCGCCGCCGCCCTAGCTCCAGCTATATCTGATATAGTGACCAAAGTCATTCAAGCACTCAATGACAAATTAGATATCCACATAAATGAAACCAAGAAGACTAGAAGCAGCCAAGAAAATGAAATAAATGTGTTGAAACTAAAAATGAAGATAAAAAACTTAAAGAACGCTTATCTTACGCAAACGAAGAAACTGAAGAACTGTTTGATAAACATGATGATCTTAAACAATATGGAACAAGAAAATCAATCCGGTTCCATAATGTTAACATCTCGGAAAAAAAGAGGATGGAAAAGTGTCTTCTTCCGATCAAGTAATAGTGGATATCTGTGACAAGATGAAAATAAATCCGCCAATCACAGAAGACCGTATTGAACGTTCACACAAGATAGGTAAACCTAACAAGATCGGAAACCATCAGATCATTTGTAAATTTAAAAGTTACAAAACCAAAAGCCTGGTGTATAAAAGCAAATCCAACCTGAAATCTTGTAAAACTGATGATTTTCGCGTCTTTATAGCGGAAGGCCTTACAAGAGAGAGACAAAACATCGTACCTTCTTTATCGGATTTAAGAGTTAGCAACAAAATAAACTCTTATTGGACCCAGGATGGTCGAATCTACTACAAAGAGACTGAAAATGGCCCAATAAAATTAATAAGAAACTTACAATCATTACAGCCTTTACTAGATCTTACAATCATTACAGCCTTTACTAGATCTTACAATCATTACAGCCTTTACTAGATCAATTAGTCACAAACAGTGATTCTGAGAATGTAGAAGACACAAATATTGACTGATCTTAATAAGTGTATTAACAGCAACTCATAATGTTTAACTATATAAAACAAAAACTAAGAGCTACTTACAATGAAATCGGTAAGGGTTTATCAGAAATGCTTCCCAATTAATCCCCAATTTTCTAATCCTTAATCATATTATCCAGGTATGTCACGAATTTAACACGGAAACAACTTAAGGTACTTCATACTTGCACATAATACAGAGGTAATAATGACGAGCTCTGAACATTAATTTATCGTTTTTTCAACAATTTCCAAACAAACTGTTATTATTTTGTTACAAACAGATGAATATTGATAATTACAGTAGACAAATGTTGAAAAAAATGATTTTTGTTAGAAAAGTAATAAAATGTGGTACCTGCTATGTTGTCTAATCCGGGTTTTAAAATAAAGCATTTTCCTCTCAAATAAATCCGAAATAATTAATTACAAGATCCAGTTCAATGTTCCCTCTAGGCCAAACCAGAGCGAAATAGATCAATTTTGTTCAGGAGTCTTTAGAGCAAATGAAGAAATAAGTGACCATTATGCAACATATCGTTAACTTAAAATAACTCGTTACGTAGAGGAACCTTATAAAAGAAGAGTGTGAAGTTACAAATATGCTGATTTTCATAAATTTAATAATCTCATACAAACAGCAGATTGGTCAAATATACATCACGGATCGATAGATTCGGAATGCCAAACATTAACGACAATATTTATAGAAATAGATAAGGAATCTATACCGACTTCTTTTGCAACAATAAGACCAAATGACAAGCCGAGGTATGATTCTGAAATTCGTCGTGTTTCTCGAAAACGTGATCGCCAAAACGCAAAAATACCAACCTTTATTATGAATAATAATAATAATAATAATAATAATAATAATAATAATAATAATAATAATGAAGAAACATACGCGACTAATGATACTGAAATAGCCAATTGTTTAAACGGTTATTTTGTGGGAATATCAACTATTGATGTATCAAATGTACCATTACCATTGATAACAGCAAAAACAAATGCTAAAATGACTTACATATAAATAAACAAACAAGAAATTTCGTTAATAAAGCTACTGGGCCTGATGAGATTAGCCATAAAATGTTAAGGAGCACATCGAAGACAATTTGTAAACCATTGTGTATTTTGTTTAATAGATCTATTAATGAGACTGTATACCCTAACCTTTGGAAATCGGCAAATGTTATACCTCTATTTAAAAAAGGTGAAACACATGTTCCGTCGATTTATATACCAATATCACCCAAAAGTTGTGTCGGAAAAGCGTTTGAAACAGTTGTATACAAACACATCTATAATGATTTATTTCTGAATAACTTGATATACAGTAACCAGTCTGATTTCTTACCGGGGCGATCAGCAGTTTTTCAGTTAATTGATATGTGTAATTAGAGAAGTCTTGGGATCGATAATAAGACTCCAACTTGCATGATTTTTTGTGATATTTCTATTTGGCATCTGGGACAGATTACAAAACTGAAACAGTTTGGGTTTGGTGGAAAAGAAAAGTTTCAAACTGGTTGTCTAACTATCTGTCAGAACGTAACCAAAGAGTCCTTGTTGGTTCCTCATCTTCTACAATATAATCAATAAATGCAGGTGTCCCTCAAGGTTCCGTACTCGGTCCGCTTTTATTTTAATATACATCAATGATATAGCCGAAAATCTTATATTTATTTCAGATTTGTTACCTCTATTTATAAACAAGTAAAAGGAATTCCAATGGTTACTAATTGTGCACCCTTTATTACTGATATGTTCTTATACCGTAATGAAAGAAATTTTATGTTGTATCCTACCGAACATCAGGATGGCATTATTACATCCTTTAACAACACCTCGAGGTACTTTGATAATTTGTTGAATATAGATAATAATCATTTCCATCTCTGGTTTATAAAATTTATTCTTATGAACTACAACTTAATAAAGCAAACACTTCAGATATAAAGCAAGCAAACTTTCTTTTCAAAACTTTCAATTCAAAAAGGATACGTCACTACTAAAATATATGATAAAAGAGATGATTTTAATTTTAATATAGTAAATTTTCCGTTTTTAGACGGCGATGTTTCTCGTGCAAAATCTTTCGGGGTTTAAATCTCACAGCTTGTTCGCTTTTCTAGAGCTTGCAATCGTGTAAATGAGTCCAATGAACGTAATCTCTCTATAACACAAAAAAACCCCATTTAAAACAAGGTTATCGGTATCACAAATTAAGGAAAACCTTTTGCAAGTTTTATCGCCGATACTCAGATTTAATTTTTTTTTAAAATGTACAGTTAAAATCACTTTTGCAACAAGGTATTTTACAGCCAGTTTTTTTTTATGGAGATTCAATTTTTAAAACTTAAGAAAATAAAAGGCAATGTTAATATCTCACGGTTATTCATAAAACCCATCTGTAACTTCAAAAAGAAAGTTTACCAACATGATATTCTGCAACGCTCTGCAGGCCTGTTGTTAACCCATCTACAGTTGATCATTATGCTTACCTCTTTCGTTGCATGACGGTGGCAAGAGTTTAAGGGTTTATGAAGGTTTATAGTGAAATCTTTTTGTTTAAAAGAACCTAGAAGCTCGATCTGTTTCTATTATCACTGTCATCGTGTTCTTGCTGATTTGACTCAGGTGCTCTGGTCTCGGTAAGGTCATTGAGTACCCGCCCCTAAGGCTTTTGAATGCTATTAGCTTCTTATGTCTTATATGTTCGTGTGCTTTTGCATGCAACATTGGTTAGCAGATTGGTAGGTTGGAGTTATTTCACCAAGACAACTAGTGCTTGTTTTGTGATATGAGAACCTGGCAAGTGTGAGGTTGGTGCACCCTAGAAACTGGTGTAAATCCCCAGTGGCAATTTGTTGTCCGATTGACCGTTCTTACGCGGTATCCCCAAAGGTTTTCTTTTTCGTTTGTTTAAATTGACATAATTATAATAAACATGCTCTCTCGTCGTCTCTCCTTTTTCGCTGCGTGGGGAGGCTGTATTTTGTGAGTGTAGCGAGTCCTGATATGCTTATTTCACTTTTTTGAAATCATGCAGGGTGATTACATGATTTTATTTATTTTGTACCATGGGAAAAGTGCCCGAGTATTAAAATAACTTCTTAGCATTTTTGTTATGTAAGAGGCTGTGTGGTGGTATTGACAAAAAGCATAAGTAGGACTTTTGATAAACTTTTAACTACTAGATGACAACATTTATTCTTATTCCTCTGTATAACAGCCTAAGTCAATTGGTTTGATAAAATTCAACACTGGACTTGTTGATACATTATTTTTTGTTGTAATTACTATTATTATTATTATTATTATTATTATTATTATTATTATTATTATTATTATTATTATTAAAGAGATTGAGTCTATTTTAGTGTTATAACTTGCCATCTATTGTAGTGTTGTAAATTGTCCATTTTGTGGATGGTGATATCTTACGAAACAGGTGAAAAGTCGAAATGAGAATTTTAAAAGTCAACGAACACGGCCAATATGAAAATATTGCAGGCTCGGTTCGATTTAGCCTGTTCACGGGCAGTTATAGAAATGCATATTAAATAACCCGTTACCGATGTCATGCAGTGATTGTTCCGTATATCAGGGCTATCCGATCAACCTTTTTTGGGGTTGTCCCGGTTAGCTCAATTGGTTGCGTCGCAGGAATTGCAGGGCTAGGCGCTTTCGCCGTGACGGTGCGGGTTCGCTCCCAGCTAGAGGCATCATCATTTGAAATTCACAGTAGCGCTATTTGTGCAGTGTGGCGGCCGTAAAAAGTCTCCCCGTACATATAGTCAGTACTGTTATCAGTAAAAATAACCCGTTACCGATGTCATGCAGTGATTGTTCCGTATATCAGGGCTTACCGATCAACCTTTTTTGGGGTTGTCCCGGTTAGCTCAATTGGTTGCGTCGCAGGAATTGCAGGGCTAGGCGCTTTCGCCGTGACGGTGCGGGTTCGCTCCCAGCTAGAGGCACTATCATTTGAAATTCACAGTAGCGCTATTTGTGCAGTTTGGCGGCCGTAAAAAGTCTCCCCGTACATATAGTCAATACTGTTATCAGTAAAAATAACCCGTTACCGATGTCATGCAGTGATTGTTACGTATATCAGGGCTATCCGATCAACCTTTTTTGGGGTTGTCCCGGTTAGCTCAATTGGTTGCGTCGCAGGAATTGCAGGGCTAGGCGCTTTCGCCGTGACGGTTCGGGTTCGCTCCCAGCTAGAGGCACTATCATTTGAAATTCACAGTAGCGCTATTTGTGCAGTGTGGCGGCCGTAAAAAGTCTCTCCGTACATATAGTCAGTACTGTTATCAGTAAAAATAACCCGTTACCGATGTCATGCAGTGATTGTTACGTATATCAGGGCTATCCGATCAACCTTTTTTGGGGTTGTCCCGGTTAGCTCAATCGGTTGCTTCGCAGGAATTGCAGTGCTAGGCTCTTTCGCCGTGACGGTGCGGGTTCGCTCCCAGCTAGAGACACTATCATTTGAAATTCACAGTAGCGCTATTTGTGCAGTGTGGCGGCCGTAAAAAGTCTCCCCGTACATATAGTCAGTACTGTTATCAGTAAAAATAACCCGTTACCGATGTCATGCAGTGATTGTTACGTATATCAGGGCTATCCGATCAACCTGTTTGGGGGTTGTCCCGGTTAGCTCAATTGGTTGCGTCGCAGGAATTGCAGGGCTAGGCGTTTCGCCGTGACGGTGCGGGTTCGCTCCCAGCTAGAGGCACTATCATTTGAAATTCACAGTAGCGCTATTTGTGCAGTGTGGCGGCCGTAAAAAGTCTCCCCGTACATATAGTCAGTACTGTTACCAGTAAAAATAACCCGTTACCGATGTCATGCAGTGATTGTTACGTATATCAGGGCTATCCGATTAACCTTTTTTGGGGTTGTCCCGGTTAGCTCAATTGGTTGCGTCGCAGGAATTGCAGGGCTAGGCGCTTTCGCCGTGACGGTGCGGGTTCGCTCCCAGCTAGAGGCACTATCATTTTATATTAGTAAACAATACAATTTTGTCCATCCCAAACGATGGTGTGCATATTATGGTGAACATGGAGCCTTCAATGCGGTTAAAGGAATTGGTTTGCCTTAAACAAGAAAGGAATAGAATATTTAAAGGGAACAGAGAATATAAATCTTGCATATCACAAAGAACGCGCCAAATGCAAAAATTAAAAATACACAGGAAATATATCAAATGGGTGATTGAACAGTATCCAGATCTATACTGGCTTGGATATTTAAACCACACGTTTTAAAACTGGCCTTAATATTACAAAAGTAAATTTAGCTGTATTATAGATTTATTTACAAATTTGAATTAAATACATTTAAAAGTAAAAGGCATGTTATCATTTCCACTTCCTATATTAAAAGAATATCGCTGAAAACTACCGAATGTTCATACGTCCACCGTAAAAATTTGTTTAAGAAGTCTGGTAGTATAAGGCAAGCTAAGGTTTTGCTGATTTTAAACAATCTAAGTTCACCTGTTTGTTCAATGTGTAACTGTTTATGTCTAGTGCATAAAAACGGTGCCTGCCCGTGCCCAAGACGATCCGGAATAGACTTAAGGTGCGTTTGCACCAAACATCTTCGGACAAGCCAAGTGTTATAGATACACTCAAGTGAGTTTTTGCTTATAAATACTATTAGACAGAGAATGGTTTAACACTGTCAATAATTGTCAATATCAGTTTAAACTTTGAATTATTGACTTGGATCATGTAAACGTAAGTTATATAGATTTTATTGAAAACGTTTTATGCGAGTAATGATTAAGCGAAAAAAATATTGACCTAAATCATGTTATCAATTTTAAAGGAGCCCTTTTAAGGATACAACACAAAATCCTATCAAGCTACAACACTTTTCTTATAATAATTCCGTTATAATTTACAAAAAAATACCTCATTCATAGCGATCATGATTTACCTTGATTCTGAACTTAACATGTCGGTTCTTTTACCTCTTAATCGATTCCAACTATTAAACCAAAACTGTTTTAAAATCTTCAGACAACAGTTGTAAATAAAAATGCGGTTTTATCAAATGATTAGAATATTTAACGACACTCCGCCTCTCCAACAGTCACATCAACCAGAACTTTGGATTTTTAGCCGCCAAATGGCAAATATACAGTTCACTGTTCGGAAAATCTCTGCAATCAACCTGGCATACAACGCATCAAACAACAAAATCACTATAATCATTTTTCTTAGTAATAAAAATATATCATTTTAATTAAAAACATAATTGTCACGTTTTAACGAGACACAAATCTTAGAAATCACTTAAAGATTTGCAGTTTTTGTTTACACACACACTTGCATCTCTGTAGCAGGTCCACTGTACATATTTTTGACGAGAATTAACCACTACGTCTTATAGAGTGTTAAGGATAAAGTTTTATCTTGCACAAAACAAACAATCTGAAGTTACAGTTTTACTTTTAAACGGAAAATCAACTTATTTACTACATGTAAAATATAAACTACTTGTGGGGATTTTGATGCATTGGAATTCTTAAACAAACATTAGCAAACCTACGTCTACATTAGTATGGATTTCATGACAAAGACGATAAACCGCCGTTAACATTGAATAAACTTCTAGATATTGCTTTTATTTTTCGTTTCTTTTCTTGGACATAATTTGAAATACTGATGCAGCATTTAACATAGACGTTTTTTATAATTTCTATTTGTTATATGACCTACAAGTACTGTATTTTGAAGGGATTACAAAATGGAATATAATAAGCAGATAGTGAAAGAGTATGAAAGATTATCTGTCCATCGTAGATGGTCCGCCATGACCTGAGAACGATTCAATATCAAAGTGTGGTCCCGCTTCACCGACTGGATAATGTGAGAGGAGAATTTTGACCCCATTAAAGTGACCATGATTTTTGAGTTCAAACAATGTTATGATGAATTCTATTGGAAGACATATTTCGACCATCCCAATATATAGTGCTGTTTAACTTAAAAAGCAAAATAATTCTTAGTAATAATGCGTAACTAGTGTATTTCGCCCGATGTAACGAAAACTTCGCTCTAAAAATTGTGAAATGGGTTGGTACACAGAACATAGTTTTTTATGTATTCTTATGGAATTTCGATACAATTTTTTTTGTGTTAAAATAGATAACATTGACTAAAGAAATACGTATATTCAGATTAAATTTGGCATTATAGATTCATGAACACACCTGAAGATGTTTCAGTGCTTATGTCAACTAAAAACCAGATAAACAACCACAACAAAAAGTTCGTCATGCAAAAATGCGCGGGAATGTTGATTTGTCCAACCTATTAAATCCCCGGCCGACATATATTTTCGTGAATGTAGATTCGATCAAAGATCTTGAGCCTATCGTCTGTTCGCTCAGTGCTGATATCAGCCTCGTCCTTTGAGCACTTATGTACGTTTATAGTGCATCTAAACTTACTTTTGTGTTTTATATTTCGGCCAGTTTTAAGATTGAGTAGTTTCAGTACCCCAGCTAAGGGTAGATTGAGAAACTGTTCAAACACCACTAGGATATACTTCCTGCTTTTTTTAATTTTTGCCTTCGGCGTTCTCTGTCATATGCGGGTTTTTTATTCTCAGATCCCTTGACAAAATTCTATTCCATTTCGTTCCGCCCATTGCTTTCTCGTTCAGGAAACATCCATTCTTTTATCTGGGGACCATACCCCGCTGATAATGAAAGGTGTTAATCTGAAAAAACCGCATTGAAAGTCCCATTCTAACCGCCATATGCATACCATCGTTTGGGATGGGTCAAAAATGTAATGTTTATTGGTGTAAATATTCAGTGGCTCTCAACCCGGGGCTTGGCGGCGTGGGCAGTAATATGCATTTTCATTACTGCCCGTGACAGCATCAGTCAAACTGAGCCTGCAATATTTTGTTTATATTTGTCGTGTTTGGTGACTTTTAAAGTCCCCTTTTCATCTATCACAGCGTTAGAGCTTCAGTTTGTATTTAAGCTTCGGAAGATATACACAGTAGCAGGTCCTCTAAAATGAATCAATTAAAGCTCTGACTTTGCTCTCTACTCGCTTCAACCACTTACTCATATACTATCTGTTAAGCACTGAATATTCATAAGGTTATGACGTAATGTCTAATGGATCGTAACTATGTCCATCACTTTTAGCTATTTAGTGTATAGTAAATAAAGTTTTGGCTATTAAGAAATCACCTAAAGTTCATTTCACGTATTTTAAATTTATTTCGACATAACAACTTTTGTCGTTTTAAATTCCAATATGTGGGGGTTGGAGGGGGTTTGATGAGCGATTTCGAAGCTATTAAATGCCTATTGAAATATAATGTTTAGGCACAATATCTAGCGTTGCGATTGAAAGTCAATTGACAATACCAGTGATAAATCTTTTTATGTATTAACCAGAAATCAAGATCCTTTCAAATTTATGCAATAAGCCGCAAAATTTATAAATTTATAAATTTATATATATAAACAAAACATATGTTTATACATTATTGTTGGTTCTAAGTCGTACTATTTGTAAACTTACAAAAATACATTTAGTGGCATTATTTTATGTTGGTTGTTGGGGGTTCAGGAAAACTGGAAGAATAAAAGAAGAGTTTTGTCCAAAATCTAATGCGTTTATTTCTTAGTTCGTCAAGTTGTAATTGATAACTTGACGGGAAAAACTTCTTCTTTTATGCAAAAACTGGAGTAAATCCTTTCCAGGTGTTGCTACAAACAATTACTAAATCTTCGACACCTTTTCTTATGTTCAAACAAACACTAGGTACTCAGATAATCAATTTATAAAAGAGTAATTTCCTGAGAGGATATCTGGTCGTCATAAGTTTGCAAAGGTGTGGAAAACGTGGCCCTGAAATCCGATCATGGGGCGAGTTTGTCCACACTTGTACAAACTTCGTAATCTTATTTGCGAAGTTTAATTATGTTTTACTATAAACTAATTTGTCTTCAATGAAAAATGTATTTGATAATTTCAATAATCAAAAACATGTTATAAAGTGTTTGAAGCCACTTGAATGATATAACAAAATTTTATAATTGTGACAGGTTAAGTCGTGAAATGTCGAAAAAAACATGAAAAAAATGCTATCCGCATTTTTACTTCATTACAATCCCTCCCTGTTTTGAAACCTTTGGTCCTCCAAAGAAAAAGATATTGAAGGTACACTTAAGGGAGTGGAAAAAAAACACTGAACAAAAACAAATAAACCACATTTAAGAAAGAAAAAAAAACACAAACCAAGATATGTACAAAATATACAGAGCGCTCATTCCTGAAAAAGAAAACATGCGGATAAAACAAATATTTGGTAGGATCACATACCATATAGAGTCCAGCGTTTAATGCCTGATTGGAATCATTACCCCATGATGCCAAACATACAAAAATACTGAAAAGGGATGGTCTAATATGCGCCTTAATTTACAAGCGGTAATGACATCCAACTTAATTTCAGAGTTAAAATGTAAGGCAACATTTGTGGACGTGTTGATAATCGAGAAATCAGGCCACGTTACGGACAATTTCGGTGACCACCAAGAACCTGTTATATCCAAATTATCAATGGCAACCGGCACGTTTATGTCGTACCGCTTAGGACAGATTGGCAACTCGGCCACGTCAAGCAAGACACATTGGTCTAAACTAGTTATCTCAAGGCAAAGTTTAGATTTACGTCTTAGTCGCCAAAGTTTGAAAACACAAACAAAAATCAAAATCAAAGTAAACACTAACAATATAAAGTTTGCTTTCTCCCATGACAAATTAATGTTAATATTAAATGTTGACACATCCGAATCTGTCTTTTTGGGAGATTTATATATAAAGCTAGGAACATCGGTGACGACAGAGTGAGCTTTTTGAATTTTCTGTAATATTAATAGTGCAGCCGAAAGTTTTCTAATTTTGAAAATTGTCCAAATTAACCCTACAGAAACAAGAACGGTGAGGCCTAAAGAACCAATTAAAAGAATGTCATCTGTAGTTGGCCATTTAGTATCGATAGCTATTTCACCATCCAAAAGGGATTCTGTTAGAGATTGAAATATTTTCTTATCATCTTTAGCTAAATCCGCCATTTTTGAAAGAGAAAGATGTGCTTTTTGATCATTAGCCAAAACATTTGTCATTTCATGTTCATACAGTTCAATTTTTGGAAGAGAAACATTTACTGCCTTAGCAAAATTTGTGTTACCAAAAATGTCTTGATAGTATGATTCATCAAAGAAGTGTTGTAACATAGCCAAATTAACTGGGTGTAGCATGGTTACATCACCAGTACTTTTATGACAAGATGCCAGTCTTGGTGCATAAAAGTAATCATTCGTTGATACTGAGCATCTACAGGGTACATTAAATAAACAAAAGTCACATCCTTTTGCCATGCTATGGGTGTTGTGACATTCCATTGACAGGAGAGGTATGCGATACAGCAGTAAGGTATTTGGAGCAAGTTCTATAATTTTGGGAGAAACGGCATTTTGTACAAACCTGAAGTCACAGTTTGATTTTATTTGATCCTTATCATTTGCAAAAATGGCCAGTAAACATGTTTCAGATGTCACTGGTTTTAAAGCTATATTGTTTGGGCAATATTTTGATGTATCTCCAGTACAAAATTCCAAATCTGTGTCAGAAAGCAAAGCGTAATACTGTTTGTCCGCAGATATCAAAAAGTAATTGGTTAAATCTATTAATTTTGTTGCATGTTCTGACGAGGCATTTAGTGGAACGGGGAAGGATAACACCTTAAAGAGACTTAAAGGGTTTTCAAAATATGATACAGGCAGTTTTAAGGTTACATACAATTTAGTGTCGTTTCTAGCGTATAGGAACTGACAAGACGAATACAATTTTTTCATTGATGTCGTAACTAAATGGAACCCACTGAACTCTGTTCGAAGCATGGATTGAATGTCAAGAAGCGTTGATTCCATTACATCTACTGGAATAAGCAAAGGACTTAGTTTGCCACTTACTAGATTCATTACTCCAGTTTTTAATTCGTCAAGTTCATGGTTAAGATGGGTTGAGATTTGTACATTTTCAGTCAACATTGCAGTGATGTATTGAAACGATTGCTCTAAGTTCATAGCAGTGGTATGAATTTGAGCCTGTAAATATTTAATTGCAAGCATATTGTCTTTGATACCAGACATTAGGTTGTCCATTCGTTCATTCGTACTTGATATGAATGAACCCAAATTATCTTCGTGTTGAGCCATTGTTTTGGCTAAACCCGTCGCCATCTTTGTAAGTTTATTCATATGATTTGCAAGTATTTGCACGTCGTCCACAGTTGCTGTGCCAAACAAACTTTTGGATAATTCTCCAATAAATGGCGGCAATGAGCGACGACTGCGTGATCTATGAATCGTAGTTTCCGGTACAAGTTCTTGTATCGTAGTTAGAGTGCTGTTCAATCTAGCAGCAGTTTCGGATCTAATAGTATTCATTTGAGACACAACGTTTGATAGCATAGTACACGTGATATCGTTATTTTGACAGGTAGGTAGACTAGGCATGGTAACTGACTCTGGTAATTCAATTTCGAAGGTGTGATACCAGAAGTCTTGTGCAAGATAAACACTGCTTGATTCTTTGAAAATAACACCATAATTAAGCCGCTGTACGATGTTGGTACCTTTACACGAACTAAACAGACATAGCAGCAACAACCAGCTGAAGATACTCCGGCACCCAAGAAATCCTGAAAGCGAGAAGGGAAGGATAAAATACCAGTAGTGAACGTAAGGGGAGATGTTTAGCACTATTAAACAACTAGGAGACAGTCGTAGGTTCGCTACGGGAATTCTATATGGGTAAGATAGGAAAGAGAGAAAGGAGTGGGCCCAACTGGATATCATGAAGCGCCAAGTTCAACGACTCAGGAGTTTGCTTAAGTTAGTTCTGTTTGTTAAAGTACCTATGTTGATTCAACAGTCTTTTTCGGCGTCTACCAGTAGTCTTAGTGTGAGTTCTATAATATTCTTCAAGGGTACGTTGAGATAAATTCTCTTTTGGTTCCCAAGATTTTGAACCATCAAGCCAACGAATGTAAAATTCTACTGTTCCCCTAGCTTTTCGTGTTTTTAGAATTTTATCGAAGTCATAGAACTTATTTGCTTGCTTGTCATTTGCGTTGTCAGGAGGCAAGGTGGCGGTCGGCTGGTTTGGTATCACCGGTTGAGCATTGTTTTGAACTGCGTTTGGTGCGGGAGGTTGTATAGCTGGAGGGACAATTGGAACTTCAACATCGGGTCTCTCCTTAAAGATTTTTAGTCTAGAAGCGTTATACACAGAATGTAAAATCTTGAAATTTTCAATTTCCCGTAGTTTGTATGTATAATTGGGACAGACCTCATGAATGATATAAGGACCTGTCCATTTTTCGTGCATTTTTGAAGACAAATCTTTTGGCACATGTGATTGTCTCAGCAAGACTTTGTCACCACACTTGAAACTAGGTTCCTTAGCCTTATTGTCATGTCTAATTTTAGCCTTTTGTTGAGCCTTGTTCATTTTTTCTGAAGCTACTTGTTTGTAAACCTTTAATCTTTCGAGCACCTGTTTGAAATATTCCTCAACATTTTTGCCAATAGATGGTTTTGGAATGAGAGTGGTATCGACAGGAAGGTTCATGTCTCTACCAAACATTAGCTGAAATGGTGTGAAACCAGTGCTCTCAGTGCATGGTGTTGATCGGAATGCCATCATGACACTGGGTAAAAGAGAAGGCCATTCAGTTTGATTTTTAGACACATATGTCCTCAAGGTTTGAGCTAAGAAACTATTTACCCTTTCTACGGTAGAATTGGTTTGGGGATGGTAGCTACTCGTATGATGTCTTTTAACCTCAAACAGTTCACAAAGAGCATTCAAGAGTTTTGACATGAAATTCTTGCCCCTATCTGAAACAATAGTTCTGGGTGCTCCATACCGAGTGAATACCTCGCTGTACAATATTTCTGCAATTTCTTTCGCTTCCTGTGTTTTTAATGGAAAGCATTCAGTCCATTTGGAAAAACTATCGACAATTAAAAGAATGTATTGATACCCTTCTTTTGTTTTTGGCAACGAGCACAGAATGTCGATATGAATCCGGGAGAAAACATCCTCAACTGGCAACGGAGTAAGAGGGGGTGGTCTACGGTTTCTTTCAATTTTTGAGAATTGACATTTTTCACAAGTCTGAACATAATCATGGATTTCCTGGTACATTCTTGGCCACCAATACTTTTGTTTTATAGCTGCAAATGTTTTACTGACACCGCAGTGACCTCCGCCAGCTGGACTGTCATGATAACCTTCTAGAACAATTTTTCTTTGACTTAAAGGCAGCGCAACTTGCAAAAGTGTCCTTTCAAGATCAAAATTGTCAAGATCAATTTTCTTCGTCCTTGGATTCGCAACATGATACAGAACATCATTTAACATGACATATTGATTGTTTGCTACAACCGAAATAGTATTTGCGAGCTTTTGGTCATCAGGCAAAACACCAGTTTCAAGAAAACAAATGATATCTTTAAAATCATCACATTCCCTTTGTAACTTCGAAAGATTTGTTTCTATAGTAACAGTTTCAGAATCCGCAACCAGCACATCATGTGAATCTTCGTAAAACAATGTGATTTCTGTACGAAAATCAGAGTTAAGAACCGAAGCAGAAGCACTAGACTCGACACACAAACTTGCAGCACAAGTTTGCTCGCTTACAGAGCACCCTGAATTACATACATCACAAAAAGAAGGTTCACAACAATGAACATCAAGAAAAGTTTCTACATTGCCAGAGTCTGAAAGTCTCGTATAGTCCAATCTTGAAAGAGCATCAGCGTTTTCATTGTTTTTGCCTTTTCTATGCTTAATTTTAAAATCAAAGGTTCTTAATTTTGTTTGCCATCTACCTATTCTTCCTATTGGTTCCTTTCTATCAAAGAGCCAAGTTAGAGCCGAATGATCTGTGAAAACAGTAAATGGTTTGTGCGACAGATATTGCCGAAACGTTTCAATGCCATTTTTGACAGCCAAACATTCTAACTCAGTTACAGTCCATTTTTGCTCTTCGGGTCTCAAAGCCCTACCGCCATAAGCAATAACATATTCCCTGCCAGAATCGTCAATTTGACCCAAAATATAACCTAAGGCAGTACCTGAGGCGTCGGTTGAAAATATAAATTCTTTGTTCATATCCGGAAATCTAAGAATGGGCGGTGAAACTAGAGTTGATTTTAATTGTTCGAAAGATTTCTGACATTCGCTTGACCAATCATTGGCAGAGAATTTCTGTTTGACTTCCTTTTTAAGAAGTTGATTTAAGGGAACTGTTATCTGGGCATAATCCTTAACAAAGCGTCTATAGTAATTGCAGAGACCGAGGAAACCCCGAAGTTCTCTCTGTGTGGCGGGAACAGGATAATTTTGAACTTTGTTTGTCTTATCAAGATCAACTGCAACACCGTTTTCCGACAGAATATGCCCTAAATACATGACCTTATCTACAGCAAATTCACATTTGGTTGGTTTAAGTGTCAACTTAGCATCTCTAAGCCTTGCAAAAACTTGTTGTAAATGCGTTAGATGAGTTTCAAAATCAGGTGAAAACACTAGTATATCGTCAATGTAACAAAGGACAAATTTCCAGTTTAGCCCTCTTAGAACTGAACTCATAAGCATCTGAAAACTCATGGGTGCGTTACGTAACCCGAACGGCATCCGCGTGAATTCAAAAACGCCTTGATGGGTCACAAAGGCCGATTTGTGCCTTGTAAGAGGGTCTAGCTCTATTTGGAAGTATGCAGAATTTAGATCCAAAATGGAGAAAACCTTAGCATGCGATTCACCTAGTGCATCAAAAACATCCTCCAAACGAGGCAATGGGTGTGAGATTGGAACAGTTACACTATTTAATTTCCTGTAATCAACAGCAAAACGCCAAGTTCCATCTTTCTTTTTAACTAAAACTACCGGAGAATTCCAGACAGAATCAGATTCCTTAATGATATTGTTTTTCAAAAATTCATTGCATTGTTTTTCAGTTTCGGCTTTTTGAATGGGATTTTGTCTGTATGGTTGGAGTCGTACAGGTTTAGCACCAATCTCTGTTTCAATACTATGTTTGTATATATCGGTTTTGCCAATATCAGCCAAAGAGGTAGAGAAAACGTCACTATTTTTCACCAAAAATTCCTTTAATCTTTTTTTCTGGGAAGCGTTCAGATTTTTATTGTTAATGTTGAATTCCAGATTTAATGTTTCCTGTTTAGAGCTGACATTTTGTAGAATGGTGGAAGCAGAATTCACGGAATTTATTTCCAAATTTGTATCGAAAGGATGAATTTGTTCAGTATCAACAATACTAACATTTGCCAAAATTTTGTTTGGGTTAATAGCGACCTGAGTTTTTGTTGGATTCATAATGCGTAAGTTAGCCTTCCCCTTATTTACATTTACAAGACACCTAGCACCAGACAAATTGATATTTGATAAACTTTGAACAGGTTCGAGCAGCACAGTTTTGTTGGAGAGACTGTTTGACAACTTAACCGGTACGAGTTCCTCAGATTCAGGTGGAATAATGACCATTTTTTGTGATCTAGCGTAGCCCTCTTGAGATTCACTAACAATCGCAACAGATAGAACATCTTCGTGAAAGTGAACTGTTTTTCGAGCAACATCAATAACCACTTTGTTTGAATGCATAAAGTCAATACCTAGAATTAATGAGTGGTGAACTCTATCTAACACATAGAAAGAATGTTCGAATACCAGTCCCGAGATAGAAATAGGCAATTTGACTTCACCCAAAATTGAATGTGCTTCGCCTCCTACTCCTACTATTTGCTTTAAATTAGAAGCGGTGATTTTTATTTGTTTATGATTGAATTTTTCAAGAACAGATTTTCCTATACATGATATACTAGCACCTGTATCAAGCAAACCTTGCATTTTTCTACCAAAAAGACTTACAAGAATTGTATTTTTATGAAGAGAGGTAACTAGATTCACAGAATTTTCATCGTTTAATTTAGCACTTATCAGTTCTTCTTGGACAGATTTGTTTTGACAATTATTTCCTAGGTTTTGGTTGTTAGCACTAGTTTTCGACAACGTGTCATTGCTTGAGTGGTGCCTATTTATTAGTGTTGAACACTCACAGATAGGCGCGAGTTCCTATTGGTTCGATTGCTTAGCCTGATCCCTAGATTTCTGAATGCATGCTGCTTCAAAATGGTTATACTTTTGACAATATTTGCATTTTTTACCAAAAGCTGGACATCTATATGTAATATTAGTGATCCTACCTTTGCAACGAAAGCACTCGTTTTGGTTGTCGCGTCTGGGAATATGGCGGTCGTTCTGTTGTGGCTGCGATGTGGACTGGTTTCCATCTCCTGCGCGGCGCTGTGGATCCAATGCCAAGACTGCATCGAGCCGGGTTGTGACGACTTGGAGAACCTTATCCGCGATGGCTTCTGCCGACAGGATCGACGTTGCACCGGTTGTAGCAGCAACAGTTCTTTCTGCCATTGTGGCTGCTTGCCGTACTGCCTCCAGCGTTTTATGATTTTGAGGCATCACCATCGTCTTCAGCTCTGGAAGAAGTCCTTGGATCGCTACTGAGGTAATTAGCGATTCAGGGTAAGTGCGGTTTGTTGTACACTTTAGCACTCTCGTAAAAAATGCTGCCACAGATTCTGTGGGATACTGTTTCAGTGACAAGAACATCATATCACTGTCTAGCCCGTCGCTGCCGTCAAAACGTACCTTCAGGGCGTTCGTGAGAGCATCGAAATCTTCTCTTATTTCGGTTGGCTGTGCGGAATACCAGGCCAAAGCATGATCACGAAGATAAAACTGCAGCATTTGTTTAGTCCGCTCCTCGTTCAAGTTGTGTGCTTTGCAAAAATTGAAGTACCATGGTAACCAGTCCGCTGCTTTATCGCCAGGATTACCATGAAATGGAGTCAGGTGAATGTTAAGTGCCATATTGAAGTCTTCTAGCCGTTCGTGCTCTTCAGCTTCTTGATTGCTTATGTCGCTTAAGTCTAGAGAGCTATCGGATTCCTGTTGTTGCTCTTCAGCTTCCGATTCAGATAGCGTTTCGGGAGTCTCTGTTGCGCTTTGTTCTTCAGGTGTACTTCTGAGGTAATACTTGTTAATGGGCGTTTTCATCTGATCGAAACCACGTTGTACTCCACCAGGTTTTTATGTTGGTTGTTGGGGGTTCAGGAAAACTGGAAGAATAAAAGAAGAGTTTTGTTCAAAATCTAATGCGTTTATTTCTTAGTTCGTCAAGTTGTAATTGATAACTTGACGGGAAAAACTTCTTCTTTTATGCAAAAACTGGAGTAAATCCTTTCCAGGTGTTGCTACAAACAATTACTAAATCTTCGACACCTTTTCTTATGTTCAAACAAACACTAGGTACTCAGATAATCAATTTATAAAAGAGTAATTTCCTGAGAGGATATCTGGTCGTCATAAGTTTGCAAAGGTGTGGAAAACGTGGCCCTGAAATCCGATCATGGGGCGAGTTTGTCCACACTTGTACAAACTTCGTAATCTTATTTGCGAAGTTTAATTATGTTTTACTATAAACTAATTTGTCTTCAATGAAAAATGTATTTGATAATTTCAATAATCAAAAACATGTTATAAAGTGTTTGAAGCCACTTGAATGATATAACAAAATTTTATAATTGTGACAGGTTAAGTCGTGAAATGTCGAAAAAAACATGAAAAAAATGCTATCCGCATTTTTACTTCATTACAATTACATTGAACAATACTAGCCAGTTTAGTTACCGTGAATAGTATAATGTGTATCTCACTTGTAATCAATTCAGGTTTCCCAGTATTGCATACCTTATTGTGACTGATATGATTGCTGAAGTAAGAAAAAAAGTTATGAAACTTAATACTTTAACTAATAGCTAATTATATAGGCGTATTGGAATTCCAGTTTTACCTTAAAGTATATAACGGAGTTTCAGTTATATTTAGACACTCACTAAAGCGCAATGAATGAAACAGAAGACATATCCACAAAAATTAAAACATTTTTATCCGAAATGAGAACATTTGGAAGAGAAGTTCGAGATCTCTTGAACCTTTCGAGAATCGAAAGGGACGTGTACCAGTACATTTGCGCATGTATCGTATCTGAACGAGAACTGAAGAAAGTGATAGGCACGATGTTCGAGCAGGCTAGAAGAGACTTGGCGGAACATTTAAAGAAATTCAATCCTGGAGAGGTCTTCGTTTCCGGGTCACTGGCTGTTATATTAAATCTTCCTCATTTACATGGTGAAGCAGTTCTTCTGGATCCACAAGGAACGTTAAGAAATCGTGTTTGCAGCTCAAAATCAAACACAATGTATAACGGTGTTCCAGTTTTATCCAGGATGCTTGAAAACTACGACGCCAGAAATAATGAATCTGTTGAAAATCGGCAAATTCTTCTTTTACACAGCCACTTTATACCGTGTTCAGATGTTGAGAAGAAAAATGAATGCGCACAAGTGATTGGCGAATACGCAACAGCAAACCCTAATATTCAAATGTATATTTCGTACGATGAAATATACAGCTTTACAATACCCCGTCAGTCACATACATTCATGAAAAAGGAAAACGTCAAAGTACTTTGCCTAAAAGAAAAAAATGAAATTCAAAGCGAGAGAGAACAAAGCGACACATGTAGTCAAAGATTTAGAGATCGAAAGGCGATGGGACCATATAATGTAAATGTTAAATGTAATGGAAATCATAAAAGTCCAAACTACAATACAAGGGAGAAGTGTGACGAACGACCTGTAAAAAGCAAACCTATCGGGAAGAAATCAAGGCAAAGACAAAATTCTAAATCTTTTTCCGACGGCGAGGAAATACTGCCATTTTCTGAAGATGAAAATGGTTACGAGTAGCAACATATACAATTACAGAACTATTTAAAATTTGATATTTTAAAAGATACTAATTCAGTGTTGTTTGATACTGACATTTCAAGCTCTGGTGAAAACGTTTTCGAGATATCACATACATCTGTTCAATGTGAAGAAATTGACGCTCAATCCAACATGGCATCGGGTAGCTCGCAAACAAGCGCGAAACTGAGTGTGTACTGATACTGTGAAACTTGATCTTTTATTAACGGCTATGGCGGATATGAAGAAAAGTCAAGAAGAGTTAAAGAAAATGGTGGAATCTAAAATTGACAAATTGAAATCTGATTTGCTTGAAAAGATTGACGGAAAAGTGCGAGCTCTTCGTGATTAATTATCAACAGATATTGTCATGCAAACAGCTCGAATCGATCGGATGATGACCACAGTTCAGTCAATGCAAACACGTATTGAGTCACTTGAGACGAATAGTAGTGGACATAATGGAAATAATAGCACAATAGACTTGAACGATGATCGTCTGAGGGGCACATAGTCAGCCATGGTAATCCTCTAGACGATCCAGAGTTAACGATCACGGCTAGCGGTATCCTGTATCAGGAGGGTCTTTACAGAAAGCAAAAGACATAATGAGATCATTAGGTGAAACAGTTTCGTCTAAAGTTAAGGTCACGGCAGCAGTACGTCTTCCAAAGAGATGGAATGAAAAGCCCGGATTCTTAAGAACTAGCTTTATAAACATCAAAGAAAAAGTAACTGTACTCAGGAATAAAAGAAACTTAAAAGACTCTACTATGTACAAACATGTATACCTGAAAAGTAGCAAATCGCATTCCGCGAGACTTATCGAACTCAATGCAAGTGCAATCTTAAGGGAATTACCAAATGGTCGTTCGTTGCGTGTTGACGCAAATGGGCGTATTAAACAGCGTTCTCCACAGCAGCAACAACAAGCACAGGAACAGAACCAGGAGCGTTGGGAAGAATCCCAGTGAGTACATTAAGATCGCACATCTTAATGTCTGCGGATGGACAGCAGATAATCATGTTTTACGTGAAAATGCGATTCAAGCATTAAATGTGGATATATTTTGTGTTTGTGAAACACATTCAGCGTCATTACTGTCGAGGGCTACATGTGTTACGGATCTAATCGACGTGAAATTCATCGCAATGCACCAAAACCGTGAGGCGGTGTAGGATTATTAGTGAACAAGAGGGCCATGATGGCCCTAATATCGCTCACCTGAGTACAAAAGTACTCTCAGCTTGTGGTTTCAGACAAGAAGATTTTTAAAGTTTTTCCTATATCAGTCTATATAAAATAAAGTGAACCCTGGGGCGGGGCCAATTTTGAACACAGGGAATTCAGTTGAACAATCTTTGAAGATTTCCAATAGAGGGTGCTAAATGCCAAATATCTAAGCTCTAGGCCTTGTGGTTTCAGACAAGAAGATTTTTAAAGTTTTTCCTATACAAGTATATATAAAATGAAGTGACCCCTGGGTCTAGGCCAATTTAGACCCCTGGGAAATAATTTGAACAATCTTTGTAGAGTTTCATAAGAGGATGCTTAATGCCAAATATCTAAGCTCTAGGCCTTGTGGTTTCAGAAAAGAAGATTTTAAAAGTTTTTCCTATACAAGTCTATATAAAATGAAGTGACCCCTGGGGCGGGGCCAATTTAGACCCCTGGGAAATAATTTGAACAATCTTTGTAGAGTTCCACTAGAGGATGCTAAATGCCATATATCTAAGCTCTAGGCCTTGTGGTTTCAGACAAGAAGATTTTAAAAGTTTTTCCTATACAAGTCTATATCAAATGAAGTGACCCCTGGGGCGGGGCCAATTTAGACCCCTGGGAAATAATTTGAACAATCTTTGTAGAGTTTCACAAGAGGATGCTTAATGCCAAATATCTAAGCTCTAGGCCTTGTGGTTTCAGACAAGAAGATTTTTAAAGTTTTTCTTATATAAGTCTATATCAAATGAAGTGACCCCTGGGGCGGGGCCACTTTAGACCCCAGGGAAATAATTTGAACAATCTTTGTAGAGTTTCACAAGAGGATGCTTAATGCCAAATATCTAAGCTCTAGGCCATGTGGTTTCAGACAAGAAGATTTTTAAAGCGTTTCCTATATAAGTCTATGTCAAATGAAGTGACCCCTGGGGCGGGGCCAATTTAGACCCCAGGGAAATAATTTGAACAATCTTTGTAGAGTTCCACTAGAGGATGCTAAATGCCAAATATCTAAGCTCTAGGCCTTGTGGTTTCAGACAAGAAGATTTTTAAAGTTTTTCCTATATAAGTCTATGTAAAATGAAGTGACCCCTGGGGCGGGGCCAATTTTGACCCTAGGGAAATAATTTGAACAATCTTTGTAGAGTTCCACTAGAGGATGCTAAATGCCAAATATCTAAGCTCTAGGCCTTGTGGTTTCAGACAAGAAGATTTTTAAAGTTTTTCCTATATAAGTCTATGTAAAATGAAGTGACCCCTGGGGCGGGGCCAATTTTGACCCCAGGGAAATAATTTGAACAATCTTTGTAGAGTTCCACTAGAGGGTGCTAAATGCCAAATATCTAAGCTCTAGGCCTTGTGGTTTCAGACAAGAAGATTTTTAAAGTTTTTCCTATATAAGTCTATGTAAAATGAAGTGACCCCTGGGGCGGGGCCAATTTTGACCCTAGGGAAATAATTTGAACAATCTTTGAAGAGCTCCACTAGAGGATGCTAAATGCCAAATATCTAAGCTCTAGGCCTTGTGGTTTCAGACAAGAAGATTTTTAAAGTTTTTCCTATATAAGTCTATGTAAAATGAAGTGACCCCTGGGGCGGGGCCAATTTTGACCCCAGGGAAATAATTTGAACAATCTTTGTAGAGTTCCGCTAGAGGGTGCTAAATGCCAAATATCTAAGCTCTAGGCCTTGTGGTTTCAGACAAGAAGATTTTTAAAGTTTTTCCTATATAAGTCTATGTAAAATGAAGTGACCCCTGTGGCGGGGCCAATTTTGACCCTAGGGAAATAATTTGAACAATCTTTGTAGAGCTCCACTAGAGGATGCTAAATGCCAAATATCTAAGCTCTAGGCCTTGTGGTTTCAGACAAGAAGATTTTTAAAGTTTTTCCTTTCGGTTGCCATGGCAACCAGAGTTCTGCATGGAATTGATTTCTTTGAACAACTTTGGAAGAGCTTCATGCAAGGAACATCTGTGGCAAGTTTCATCAAAATTGGCCTAGCCGTTTCAGAGAAGAAGTCGATTGAAGCAATTGTTGACGACGCACGACGGACGACGGACGACGGACGACGGACATCAGGCGGTCACAAAAGCTCACCTTGTCACTACGTGACAGGTGAGCTAAAAATGAAATATGTGAAAATTTTAATGTTTCGGTTATTGATAGAGTATATAATGGAATACTAGGAATTAAATTTATCAATCGACAGTCAGGATATGAGTTTGTGGTATTCTCTTGTTATCTGTCGCCGGAAAATTCGACGAGAGGGCGCGATGCAGCTGAATTTTAAGCACATCTGCTGGCACTGATTTATTTATACAAATAGTTATTGTGATATTGTATTTATTGCTGCAGATTTTAACGCTAATTGGTGCATTAAATGACGTCTCGCCGGATATTGATGTGATACCAAACAGAGAAGTACTTCATAAAAGCATAAACCAACACGGCCATGAATTTCTTGAATTTTTAATGAAGCCAAATTCTGTGTATTGATTGGACGATTTGATAAGTTTAATGATTTTACGTCTGTTTCCCGCAACAGTAGAGCAGTTGTAGACTATAATATATGCGTCATACACGATGTTTAACCGTTATGCAAATCATGCAAAGTAATAAGTGTCCAGTCTATTATTGACGAATTTGATAGTCATGGTCTAATTGGTGTAAGATCAAGAATACCCGACCAAAATGTTTTAGCGAAAAAGCTAAAACTATGGTGTACTTTTATCGACTTTGAGAGGGCTTTCGATACCGTGATAAGAGATGCTTTATGGGTAAAATTGATTGAATCTGGCATAAGCTGAAAAAAGATCAATATGATTAAAGCAATTTAAAAAAATGTTAAAGCATGTATTAAGCTAGGATCTACTATGAAAATGTCTGAGTTTTTCGATGTAACCATGGGAGTTAAAAAAGGTGAGCCGTTATCTCCCCTTTTATTTATTTTATTTGTAAATGATATATCAAATTGTATTGATATCAACTGCCTAAATGCAAATGATTTGAATGTACTTTCTATGTACAAAGTCAACTTGATAATTTATATTTGTATTCAGAAAAATGGGGATTAAAGATAAACGTAAATAAAACAAAAGTTTGCGTATTCGAAAAGAGAAGAAATAGGAACACGATTTATAATGACGTCTTTATTAATGGTGAAAAAGTTGAGATGGTAGACTCCTTCATATATTTGGGCATGAAATTTTATTATACAGGTACCTTATCCTATGCAGTAAACACTCTTATCAGAGCAAGCCTTAAAGGCATACCATAATCTTTAATTAATTTTTGATAGAATTGATTTTGACATTAAAACTTAACTCTGTCTTTTTGACAGCATGGTAGTGCCAATTTTATTATATGGTTCTGAAGTGTCTGGTATTTATAATTTTGAAGAAATAGATAAGCTACATATACGACTTTGTAAATATATTTTAGGTGTTAAACAACAAAAAACCGAATTTTGCTGTTTATGGTGAACTTGGAAGGTTCCCGATCTCAGTATTAATCTCATTCGCTTGAAATTGAAGTTGGTCGTTATAACAATATAAGTAGGGAAAATCGTATTGCAAAATGTGCAATCAAAATACTATAGAAACGGAATACCACTTTTTGTTATGTTGTACAAAATATTCTGACATTAGAAAAAAGTATTTCGGCGCCACTGCGTGGCCCACATAAGAAAAATATAAACATCTAATGTCATCAAAAAACAAGTTTACAGTTCTAAAAATTTGCAAATTTATTAGGTATGCCATTTCTATTCGCACTGATACCCTTGCGATGTTGACTGTTTCCTAAAGAAGTATGTATGTATGTATGTATGTATGTATGTTGTATAGATGAATTGTGTATGTCATTATTTGTTGAATGTAAACATGTATTTGCCATATATACTATTGTAAATGGCCAAAGGCATGATTTTGCCGATATGCCAATAAACTTGAAACTTTGAAACTTTGTTATAATCTGAATAAAAAACCAGTTAACTTTATGGAGAGTGAATTATGTGCAATGGCTATAAGTGATTTGATTGCCCAAAATGAAGGTTGCAGATTTCAAAGCAGTATAGATAACACATACAGAAAATTATGTGACGTTATTTTCGCGGAAATGGACAGAAATATTTTTTATATTTAATCTTCAAGAGGCAAATCAAGACATAAAAACCTTTTTGGAATGGCATAATGTGTAATTTGTGGGTAGATATGAACGAGAAAGAAAGATTATTTTTGGAACCATGCGCCGCTAGAACAATGAAGGATGCGCGAAGAAGATACTAAATTTTAGCCCGTAACGTATTTGACAGAGTTTTGAAACAAACAGAGCGACATTGTAGACAATGTAAGGTTTGGAGTTAGAGAATATGACGTCAACTAATCCAAACGAATTCTGGAATAAGATCAATGACTAGGCCCAAGAGAAAGAAATACGATCCCGATCGAAATTATTGATGATTATGGGAACGTTTCACGAGAAAACAATTTATTGATAGGTGGAAAAGAGATTTGAGAACTGATACATTTGAGGTGATATTTACAGACTTATCTCATTGTTATGACAATCAAATGACGGTTGATCTGAAATTAGCAAAGTCAAGAATTGAAGAACTCTACTCTAAGTCTAATTTATATGTTAAAAATGTACCTAATTTAAGAACCTATATTATTTTCAAAGACATTTTCAAATGTGAGACAAATTTGTGTATGAACTTAAAGAAAAATGAACTATCTGTGCTAGCTCAGTACAGATGCGGTATTTTACCGTTAACAAGAAAAGTACAACACACACGTGCTATATGTATATGAAATTTATGCTAATGATGTAATGTCCCTGAGCCAAGTTGTGCTTGGATCCATTTGATTGTAGATATGAAGTGAATAGTTGTTTGACCTATGATCAAGCCACCACACACCATCAGTCTACCAGTCCACATGTTCAATAATGATTCCTAAATCTGCCACACTTCCACAAACTGGGTAATCTTGGCTTTTCCAAACCACACCTACAAAAAAGTAACAGTTATTTTCCATTAGAAATACACATGATGTTATGCTCATCTGCTTGTCAATAGGTTTGGAACAGCCATGCAACACATATGTAATTGGTCAAAAACATAAACACCAGAAGCACATAACAAACAAGAGCTGTCACTTGAAATTGACATATGCCCCCGAAATGCAGCTTTGAAATCGAATAGGTATACATATGTAATAAATAAACATATGTAATGAAAAATATGCTTGTGGAAGACAAAGCATACTGCATGCATATAATGTGAAAGATGAAAGGATCATACGTTTCAAGTCTGTAGTAAATATATAGTGAAATGAAGTTAAATATTACATTTTTTAAGAAAATTCTAAGATTAATGGGGAGATTATCCCGGAAAATGATTATTAGAGTTATGGACCTTACTACATATGATGTGGGTAATATGAACAAGAGGGCCATGATGGCCCTTTGTCGCTCACCTGAGTACAACAAAGTTGTGTTGTACGTGACCCAACGTCTCGATATGGTGAACATTTACACCAAGTTATTTTAAAATCCAATAAGAAACAAGAAATCTACAGCTTGGAAAAAAAATGCTATTTTTAGTAACAGTGACCTTGACCTTTGACCTACCGGCATGGGTATTGTAAGCAACACACCCCCTTGTCATGGTGAACATTTATGTAAAGTTATTTTGAAATCACTCCATTCATTAGGAAGTTGCAGCCCAGACAAGAAAATTTTATTTTTAGTAACAGTGACCTTGACCTCGGACCAACAGGCATGGGTATTGTACGCGAAACAACACCTTGTCATGGTAAACATTTGAGCCAAGTTATTTTAAAATCCAATGAGAAATAACAAATTTACAGCTTGGACAAGATTTTTCTATTTTTAGTAACAGTGACCTAGTTTTTGACCCCAGATGACCCATATTCGAACTTGTCCAAGTAATTACTGGGACATACGTCCTGACCATGTTTCGTGACAATCGGATCAGTGACCTTGACCTTGGACCAACCGGCATGGGTATTGTACTTGACACACCGCCTTGTCATGGTGAACATTTGTGCCAAGTTATTTTGAAATCCAAGTAGAAATGACAAATTTACAGCCAAGACAAGATAATTCTATTTTTAGTAACAGTGACCTAGTTTTTGGACCCAGATGACCCATATTCCAACTACCCCGAGAAATTACTAAGACAGATATCCTGACCATGTTTCATGACAATCAGAGCAAAAATGTGGCCGCTGAAGTGTTAACAAGAAAATTCTATTTTTAGTAACAGTGACCTTGACCTTGGACCAACCGAGATGGGTATTGTAGTTGACACACTGTCTTGTCATGGTGAACATTTGTGCCAAGTTATTTTGAAATCCAATCAGATATAACAAATTTACAGCCTGGACAAGATTTTTCTATTCTTAGTAACAGTGACCTAGTTTTTAACCCCAGGTGACCCATATTCAAACTCGTCCAATTAATAACTGCGACATATGTCCTGACCAAGTTTCATGACAATCAGAGCAAAAATGTGACCGCTAGAGTGTTAACAAGATAATTCTATTTTTAGAAACAGTGACCTAGTTTTTGGACCCAGAAGACCAATATTCGAACTCGTCCGAGAAATCATTGGGACAAACATCCCGACCAAGTTTCAAAACAATCGGGGCAAAAATGTGACCGCTAGAGTGTTAACAAGATAATTCTATTTTTAGTAACAGTGACCTAGTTTTTTGACCCAGATGACCAATATTCGAACTCGTCCGAGAAATCATTGGGACAAACATCCTGACAAAGTTTCAAAACAATCTAGGCAAAAATGTGACCACTAGAGTGTTTACAAGATAATGCTATTTTTAGTAACAGTGACCTAGTTTTTGGACCCAGATGACCCATATTCAAACTCATTCGAGAAATCATTAGGACAAACATCCTGACCAAGTTTCAAAACAATCGAGGCAAAAATGTGACCGCTAGAGTGTTAACTAACTATGTGTGGACGGACGACGGACACTGATCGATCCTAATAACTCACGCTGAGCCTACGGCTCAGATGAGCTAAAAAGTGTGGCCTTAACTTGCCAGTTTATGTACATACACTGTATACATCTAAGACTCTCTTAAATTTAGTCTTAACATTTTGAGAATGTGCTACAAATTTGTTGTTGTTGTTGTTGTTCTTGTTGTTTTACTTACAAACAGTGAATAACGTATTCAGAAAAGCCTGATTTTCAAAGTGCTATAAAGTAAGAAAGTTTATTTGGCACTATCCATAAAATGACAAAATTTACCCTATAAAATCTCCCAAAGCAAAGTTCTTTATATTGCATAACACAGATCTTAGCAGCAAAGTTCATCAGGTCATTTTCCAGCAGCTGGAGCAATAAACTGGTAAACACAAATGTAGCTGAAGACAGGTAGAAATATTGGATTTTGACACTTGAAATTTTCACCCTGCTACTAAAATGTTTGTTTCAAATTTTATCACTGAACAACCAGTGAATGAATTGTTCAGGAAAGATTGAATTTTAAGATGGTATAAAGATTGTGTCAAAATCGGTTGATAACTGTAGAAAATCAAAGGTTAAAAACAGAATTAAAAAAAAATTAAAATCCCCAGGGCAGGGCCCCTGGTCAATTTAACATGATTTTAATAATTTGTGTAGAAATCATCAATATCAATATTCATACCAAAATTCATGACAATCGGACAAAAAATGTAACCTCTATTGCTTTAACAAAATTTACCTTAGGGTTAGGGTTAGGGGTTAGGGTTACGTAAAATGGCCCATAACTCTGCCAAAAAATAATCCGATCAGAAATTCCTTACGGTATGCACAACTAGGCTTGGTGACAAACACTCCTGTGAAGTTTCAATGAAATGTCTCAAGCGGTTTACCTTAGGGTTAGGGTTTAGGGTTAGGGTTAGGTAAAAAGGCCCATAACTCTGCCAAAAATAACCCGATCAGAGATTCCTTAGGATATGCACAACTAGGCTTGGTGAAAAACACTTCTGTGTAGTTTCAATGAAATCCCTCAAGCGGTTTCGGAGAAGAAGCGAGGACAAGATTTTGCTAAAAAGGGCCATAACTCAGCCAAAAATAATCCGAGCAGAAATTCCTGACGATATGCACAACTAGGCTTGATGACAAACACTCCTGTGAAGTTTCAAAGAAATCCCTCAAGCGGTTTTGGAGAAGAAGCGAGGACAAGATTATTTCGGACGGACGGACGGAAGGACGGACGGACGGGCGGACGGACGGTCCGATTACTATATGCCTCCCTCCGGCAGCATAAAAATAAAGAAATACATTAAAAATCAACCAAGAGCTTAATAATTGCCAGGGAATGGCTTAGAGGGAGAATTGGCAGCAATAGTCTCCCAAATTGTCAAAACTTCTCGCTCTACTGAGCAAACGTAGAAGTTATTCCTATATGTGCTGGGCTGTCACTAGACCAGCATGATCAAAATATCACTACAGCGTGTGTATTACATGTATTATGAGAATGTGTATTCTGATTGCGATTTTCCGTTACTCTACGGCACATACCGAACTCCGAAATAGTTTTGGAAAATCCTATCGCTGTTATTTTTATAACCATTACGATATTCTTACGGTAACTTACGCCATAGCATGAAACTAATGTTGCTTTTGTTTTTAGTAAACCATGATGTCGACTTTTTTCCCAGCGTATTCAAATTAATTATGAGTGAGAAGGGTATATAAAAACAGGTATCTAGAACTACATTCCTGATAAAAAGTAACATTGTTGCGTACGTAAGCTGCATCACGCTTGACCCAACTGACGAGGTATATGTTAGCACGTGACCGCTATTTATAGAATGCTCTCGACCTTTGAGATAACATATTTTGACCTAGTTATGTACTGAATATCGATATAAAACAATAACAATCCACTATGCATTCACAGTAAAAATAACGAATTTATTTCTAAAGCATTCACATGTCGCACGGCATCTTGAAAATCCAGTGGGTCAGCTCAAAGATAACGCACAATGACGTATTACGCCGAATCCTCACGAGATATACATTCGCACATCCGAAAAAAATTTCCCCGCAAATAAAACTAAAGTTTTATCAAAGAACACCTAAAACATATTTAACAAAAATAAAAAAATCCACACAATTTACCAAATGCAAACAAATTACTTTGAAAATTTCCCTTATCAAACATAACTTCCGTTATTGAAAGGGATGTTCAAAAAGTTCATCTACCCCGTCAAAATCACTCAACAATTTCACTTCAAAAACTAAGGTTTCTACCCATAAAAACGTTCATAACAATACATTTTATTTCTAAAACAATAATTCTGAATGCATAAGTAACAGAAATCACGTATTTACCAAAACAACATATTTTCTGAACTTTTTGAGTAACCCTCTTATCTCTCTTGGGTCAAACTTGATGGACGTAATAAACATCATCTATTAATAGTTAAATAATAAATATAATACATGACCCATAATTCGTCCAGAAAATTGGAACAGGTCGATACACAGGTATGCAAGTTGAACAGAGACTGTGTCAGTTATGTGACCTAGGGGAAATTGAGATTGAAAGACAATTTTTATTTCATTGTTCTCTCTTGTAATTTAAGAAATACAGTATGCGGTACAAAACTAAACTGAAAACCACTTTATTTCGCTTTCTTGTGACGAACAATTGAAACATATAATCAGTTGCCAAGTTCCTAGTAAATGCTTACCTCAAAAGGAAATCAGTTATATACTCATAGTCTGTCTTATTCATATGCACACGTAATTTGTTTGTCTCATTTATATTTAGCCTTTCTGATAAGCTATTTTTATACAATCATTGTACAATTGTTTGATGCACAATATATCACATTTATTTATATTTCACATATCTGTTTTATCTACTATTGTAAAACGAACTATGATTTGTAATTAAATAATTCTGGTGACATATAGGCCCATTGGGCCGGGTGTAAACTTTCGTTACATTTTCATATATGTGTTCTATAATTGTATATATACACATGTCACGATAATAAACAAATACTGACTTACTTACTTATTATTAATTGCCAAAGATAACAGACAAATGACAAAATCGACGATAAGATGACAAAACTGAACTATTCAACCAATTTAACTTTACATTAACTGCATTTTGCAACTGTTTTTGAATTTTTTAAAACAATAGAACAATTTCGATAGATTTTATTTAGCCAATATGAAATCATGATACTTAAATACTGTATTTCTATTTTAAAGAGTAAGTCTGGAATATCGGAGTGTGCTCTTTTATTCGATGTTTCAGGAAATATAGAGAACTAAAAGTAAGTATCGTCATAAGTCTTTGTTTGAAAAAAAAACGTAATGCTAGTCTGCAACACAATACATTACGAGTGTGAAAACAACTTTAAACTGTGAACCAAAACTGATATGGCAACGTTTTATTGGCTGCAATTGATGAATCTCAATAATAATGTGATTAAGGTTATAATTGTGATAATAATTATAATAACAAAATAATACTAAAAGTCTTACAAACTTCGCTTTGTGGTGTTTTCAGAGCAGTATTCACTTTCGAATTTGGTGTTACATTGCATCTTTTTAACTAAAATTATAGACTGATGAAATTAAATAAAGTAGTTGTTTAGTTTAGTTTTAGCATGTAATTTAGTCCAAGTATCGCTAAAGGGGCCGTCACACTATGACGTTCTGGTCAACGTTCTCTAAACGTTTCAATCGTTCATTTTTGGTCAACAGTGAAACAAAGCTGGTCACAGTCCTCAGACACTACACTTATTTAAAGGTATTATTCCTTTCGTCCTTGCATTTTGCATCTAGACAGACTTTTTAATTTTATCAATGAGAGTTCAATGACAAATGAAATATTACCTTAATGGCGTGAATACTTTTGTTAAGTTTGGAAGAATCCTGTGAGCAGTTGTTTGCAAGCACTGAATCTATAGACAGCACCTAAAATTCTGAGTTGAGAAACGGTGACACATATGACAGAACTACATGGGTTTTCAGATGAACTCTTGTGTCACCCTCTGGTACAATGTCGGAAATAATGCAAGTTCTAAAAGGGTCATAAATCAACCAAAAGTGACCTTGACCTTAAGAATTTAGCATCATCATGAGCGTGTTGTCATAAGTAATATAATTTGAAAGTTTCATGAAGAAATATTGTGGAATGGCAAAATCAAAGTACAGAAAGGGACATAACTCCAACAAATGTGACCTTGACCTAAAAAATGTGGCATCATGAGCCTGTGGTCATAAGCAATATAATTTGAAAGTTTCATAAAGTAATATTAAGAAATGGCAAAGTTATAGCTAACGTTAAGTTTTCGTGACGGACGGACGCTCCCACAGATGGGCATTTGTTGGGTATTTCTTTTGTTTAAAACTACCCAACAAACGAAAAACTACCCAATAAGAGACTCACGGAATGAATGGAAAGTTCTCATAGATGGGCATTTTGGTACCCAACAAGTGCCCATCGGTGGGCCCGGATGGACCGAAAGACAGACGAACAAAGCGATCCCTACGACATGCCATTTCTTCGAAAGGGCGACAAAAAAGTAGCTAAGCTTGTCATTGTCTTTGAATATTCAAACTTGAAATCAACAGACAGAATTGGGTCACATGATTTAAAATAATACTACAAGTGAACTATGGTTTTTGGGTGGCGTTTAAAAACGCCGCCCAGTGTTTCACATGTGAATTTTGGTCACATGATCAAAATGGTACCTGGGTCTCTATCTACTTATATAGTCGAACGCGGTTACCAAAAGTGAAATTCGATCATTTTACCTCCAGAGAGTTCAATGAGTTTATGAGACGGTAGACGGCGCTGCGCGATTGTTATTAGGTAAACAGGTTATCTCGCAGCAGTGTATGTGTTTACAAATAGCAATACACTGATCAGCTTTCAACAGAGGGCTTTGCTTGTAATTAGTACTGATAAGCCAAGATAGGAACAATAATAAATATAACTTATTCAAGGGATATTCGGACATTTACCATTGATAATTGCAAGAATTATAATGGGGTGATGATAGCTTATCTCAAACTTGGTGTGGCATTTCATTCATGCAGAATTTTGAAGGAATATTTGATTAAACACTAAGCATGGATATTAATGAAATATGGCTTTAAAGTGTAAACTTCAGGCGAATTTTTAAAGCGTTTAAAATTAATTAGATTTGATGCAGTGCTCTGCCTAATTTTTATAAAATTGCTTTATAGTCATATTATTCGAATAGAACAAAAAAAAATCATCCATTAACCACGATGCAACTTTTTTGCACACGGTACGTTTTCAAACAAGTTTTAGTTTCCAAAAAGCTAGTCGGTAATTAGCATGACATTCTAACAAAAAAGACGGCTTTGTAGTGTAACTTTAGACGAAACTTCAAAGCGTTTAAAGCGTTTCAATTTAATTAGACATGATGCAGTGCTCTGACTTATTTTTTTAAATTGTTTTATAGTCATATTATTTTTATTTTTGCATATCTTTTATTTCCTAATAATAAATAAATATTATTTCAAATCATAGTGCAAATAGCAACTATATCATAGTTTCTCTTTTCCTCTCTACTTTTTGGTTGTGTGGGGAGGCTGTGTATGCTGGATGTGGTCATTCCTGATATGCATATTTCATTTTTTAAAGTATTTTTATTTGTCCATGTGTGTTCACTTCTTTATTGTCAATTTAAAGTTTCAAATCAAAGGTTGACTTATTATATATTTTCCTGGCACAAAATGACTTCAGTCTTGGATATAAGCATCCGCCCGAAAATCCGTGGTAAAAAAACTTGATAAAGCAGAAGCCGGGCATGCAAACTTTTGCTCCGCCATCCGAAAGTTCCTTCATACTCCTCCAATAGGAAACTCCACACAATCTATAGATGATGTTACATGACAATCACTCTAAAACGCCACCCATCAGTACTTTCAGTGCTTTGATTTTTCAATAGTTTTATTATTCAGCAAATAATGTTCAAACACACAATTACACTGATGCTTTTTTGTCAACTGATGCTTTTTCAATGTGGTGCACATTCTAACGTTTTGTTTTATTTTATATAAATGTTCTCATTTTCGCACCCACTATTTGTATCGACATTTGTGATTTTTTTATTCTTGTCCTTTACAAAAGCAACATGTTCCATTGCAGGAATTAGTGGCAATATAAGGCTGTATGCTCCCTCAGACAGTCATAGACATAATTGTCAAACTGGTCTCCTCACAGCATTCCATGTGAAGCTGTTATCCTGAAATATTAATTTCAACAAATTACCTATTTATATTGAAGTTCAAGCATAATTTATGCTCTGTGCTTTGTAAATTTATTTGTCAAAATTAAAAACTGATAAATATTTGACAATAAATTAGTTTTGTCCAGTAATATTAATCCTGACTCTTGACACAGTAACCCTTGGGTTCTCATTTTTGTTCATTGGTTATGGTGTATGTTTTGAAACTGACCATATTTTTCTCATTTCTTATGATGAACCTAAACTCCTTGGAGACGCCTTAATCATATAGACATTTGACCCAGGAAATAACCTTTTGACTTTTGAAAATTAAAAAAAAAATCATTCTGACCCTTGCGATTTTACCTGAAGTGTCTTTGTTTTCCTTAAATTAAGGGTAATTTTGGTTATTAATTGCCAGAATCCACCAAAAAGTTACACTAGATGGGTGTTTACTTGTGTCTCCCTGGGAGCTATGTCAGGTAAAAAATTCAAGAACAAGAGGGGGAATAACCCCATCTTCACTTAAAGAACTTTGAGTCATAATGAGTGTGTTGTCATGAGCAATATAATTTTAAAGTTTGATGTAGAAATATTAAGAAAAATGCAAAGTTTCTGTTAAAATAAAAGTACAGAAAGCGATTAACTACATCAAATGTGACCTTGACCTGAAAATTTACATCAGCTCAAGCATGTTGTCACAAACAATATAATTCTGGTGTCTGATCTGGATTGATTGGAATCTACACTGTTTTCATAATTGTAAGAGATAGCCTGGTGAATCTTATTATGAACCATGTAGATTTTATTAAGACTGCACAGATAAGCCTGCTGATCTGGATATACACTGGTCACATATGTCATGTATTCATGGTAGAAAGGGTCAAAAACAACACAGTAACTTTTTATAGGTTGATTAATTTTCTTGTGAACTGAGGTCTTTCAAGTCTTCACATACATACAAACACAATTTCATGTTTTCTAGTTACAAGATACAAATACCAACATTTACAGATAGATTAAGTGTCTCTATCATACAGTCATGCAGCTCTAATACATGGAAATAAAAAAATGCAAACCTTGTCTCCATTTTTTACAGTAACATTCATATTCTGCTCCCTAGTTTTCTACCAATTTTGCAAACGTTTCAAGTCCACAGCTTTTACTAGACTGATAGTACACATGGCTGAAAATAAAATGTTGTATTTTAAATCATAACAAATAACCCAAGTCAATTTCACTGTACTTTTTGTTGCTTATGAAGATGTACAGAAATAGCTGTTGCAGTTAAACAGTTAACAGATTACAGTGTTGTTATACCGGTAATTTGTTTTAAGGTAATTTTTTTATAAATATCACACAAGAGTTTTTCTGATGTAAGCTTTGTGCCATCTTCAGTTCCTATAGGCTCATACACAATTTATCCCATTTAACCTTTACCTCCATATGCCTTTATGGCATTGGTGATCAGTGTAGATCTAGATCAGCCGACACATCCATACTGCCTGATTAGGATCTAAACTGTAAGCTTTTTTATTCAATAGGTTATTTCTGACCACAATGTGGCCAGTGCAGATCCAGTGCAGATCTGCCATCTGATCTGTATCTCTACACTGGTTGCACAGGCATGAAAATGTGTATATATGTAGTAAAGGGTTAATTATTACAATAACACACTTAGTCTAGCATTTTGATACTCCATTTTACTCAAAGGATACACCTTTTAACACATGATCAACTATTGTAGATCTAGGTGGGAACACAGCTGCTTCCAATTAAAAAAGCTTTAGTTTAAATGTATCTAATGAACAGAGTTGATACAGATCAGACCACAAAAATGTGCAAGCTGATCTGGAGCTACATCTGTGCTATCTCTATCTAATCTGAATTTACACTGGTTGCCCATGTGGTGAAATGGCGTGTAAATGGAGTAAAGGGTCAAGTTATTAACCATGAAAACAGAAGCAGCATTTAATTTTTGAGACACATTCATATGAGATTACCCTACTTAATAAATGAAAAAGCAACCACAAGAACACATCGTGTTTGTGCAAGGTGGCTCACAGATGAATATTATATAATGTAATTAATCAAGTGAATTCATGTTGGCGATATTATTGGGCCAAGGGTAATCATATATGCCTGAGGCAGAAGGCCAAGGGTATATATGACAGCCCAAGGCCCAATAACATGGTCAATGTGAATATACTTGAGTGATAATTTTATTAATTAACAGAATAAAAACATCAAATTCATATGAAGACTAAAAGTTCTGGACCAATACAGGTGTTCTGGGCCAATATTGTAATTGCTGGGCCATCATAAAATAGTTAAGTATGAATGTGATATTATGGCATGTTCAGGTCAGGTGATGACATGCCGCGAGATTTCGCCACAGTGCAGTCATGTAAAAAGGGCAAAGTATGGAATACCTGTACTGTATATTCATACAGGGCTCTCACTAGAGAGAGACTTAAAGGAAGTAGGCCCATCAAAAGTGACCAGACTTCTCTCTTCGTTGAGCTTTGGGAGAAGTCTTTTTGTAATATTTAATATATAGGGAAAGAATGCTTTTGACTGCAAACTTCACCATAATTCAGTAAATTATGACAAAACTTCTCCCTGATAGGTGAGAGCCCTGTTAAAAGTCAACTAATAAAATTAAATATACCATTAGCCTTCTTCCTCTGCTCTTCCAATTCCATGCTTTTTGAACCAGAGATGTCACATTTCATGATTATAACACTGAAATACATATTTAACAAACACAAAATTAAAACAATTATTTTGATCTTTGCTCAAATTACAAATATTATTTATAATAACTGATTTTATTTTATAAGTTAGTGATCATAAAAATATTAATTAACTCTCATTTTGTACTTAGCTATAATCACTTTCTTCAGATTGTCTCTATTCTGCATTGGAATTCATTCAGTCAGAGGTGTGTCTACAAAAAGTCACACACAATCTTTTGGACTGTGCAAAATGTTTTTCCTTGTGACATCAACAAACATGCCCGACATTTAACTTGCTAGTTGGTGTGAAAAAGAGTGCTGTCATTTGTTTTGTAGTTAATATGCCTGTTCCAACAGCCATTCAAGAATATTTCATAAAATTATATTGAGTTACTGGATTAAGTTAGTATCCATATTCATCACTGCCAGATAAGTTATTATGTGTTTCCTTACATGCACAGTTTCCTTGCTATCCATCATTGGAAAAAATCATGTGATAGACTGAATATTATGACCTATTATTTGCTCCAAAATACTGTCAATGCCAATTAATTTGACAAAATCATATCATCAATTTGGGAGATTTTGTATTAAATAGAATATAACTTTCTTTTGAAAAAAAAGAAGAAATACAGATCCAGGCATGTCACTTTAACCAGAAAGTAACAGACTGCAAAAAGCCAAAAATGTGTTGAACTGGTCAATTGGGTTGTCACTAAAAATTTACAAAGGGGGTTCCTTTCCAAATAACTACCGGTAATTTATTTTACATTGCTGATCAGAATTCAAGTCTGGGTAAAAATCATAGAATTAAACTGACATAAATGTCTGCAGTAGTTCTGGTTTATTTTACTTTAAAACAATTTGTATTGGAAAGCTTATAAATACTTGTTACATCAAAATTATTAAACTGAAACACTGTGTAAACCCAGGTTCATTTCAATACTGAATAATGGTAAAACATCAAAAGGGAGGTAATATATTCATTTTTATAATTTGGCACATGTTTGTAGTGAAATTTTTTTAAATATTTGGTTTTCATTTCATAATTTATTGATACTTTGTTATATTCTAATATTAATAAGACATAATTTAACACTATGAAACTTAATTTGAGTTATACATTAAATGGGTGATGTAAATGTTTTTCTTGTGGAAATCCCAGTAAAATATTTGTAAATGGTTACAGATCGCACCCATTCAGTACGGATAACGGATTTGGGGAAAGTTTTAAACTTTATTTTAATGCCACATGAGATCAAACTGTTCAATACTGAATTTACATTATTTGCATTAGGTATTTGAGGTAATAATTAACATTGTTCTGAAGAAAATTTCTAATTTATGAAGTGATTCATTTACAATATCATATCAGCATAGTTATTACTGTTGCACTGTTGAAACAGAACACAGAATAAATGACATCAAATTGCTTTATATCCATTGATACTCTCTTTTTGGGCCCAGAGCATGAACCTTGTGGGTAGTAGTTGCCCCACCTAAACCAGTCTGGCTAAACCTTGTGGGTAGTACTAGTAAGTTGTCGCTCCACCTAAACCAGTCTGGCTAAACCTTGTGGGTAGTACTAGTAAGTTGTCGCTCCACCTAAACCAGTCTGGCTAAACCTTGTGGGTAGTACTAGTAAGTTGTCGCTCCACCTAAACCAGTCTGGCTGCATGTCAATATAAATGAACACTGATTATTTATCAGATTACAGGAACCTGAATTTCCATCTGAAAATATCAAGATCCGGAAAAATATTATATTTTCCGAATGCAATGGATTTGTACCCCACTCACTTACATGTTACAAGAATTTACCAGTTGCAATGTTGACACAGCGTTATGGCAGCTCAAGCATTAGAAAGAAACTAAAATATACTGTTTACAAAAATTACATCTCCTAAAACAGTCAATGTGGATTTAACTGAAACATTTTTATTTTACCTTCACTTCTGTTGTCCACTTCATTGCATGATGTCAAACAGTTCTATAGAGCTTCAAATGGGGTATTATGTCAAAGTTAGTTGATACGGGTCTGACCAGATCCAAGGATCATCTAAACCTGTTTATGAATAATTAAATGAACAAATAAATACATGATTATTCTTTCTTCCAGGATGCTAAATTCACTGAAATGCATTAGCTATTAAATAGATTCAAATAATTTGTGAAGTTCCTGTTCTGTATACTTAGTGAATCCCTGAGGTTTTGCTCTTTTTCTTCTTTTGGATTCCCTGGGTTATTTGAAGAATATCTGTTCTGATTAAATGACCCGTGAGACATCATTGACTGGAGTGCAAGACAAAATTGAAAGTAGTAAAAACTTCTGATAGCAGATTTCACTGACAGTTCCAAGGCATTAACCACTCGGGTTCTCATTTTTGTTCATTGTTAGTGGCGTCTCTTTAGAAACTGATCATTTAATTAACCATGCTCTCTCGCTCTCCTCTCCTGACTGTGTGGGGAGGCTGTTTTTTCGAATTAGTGACATTACGGACCATGACCATTACGGACCAGACATAACGGACCAGATTTTAGGACATTACGGACCAGATTTATAGACATTACGGACCAGATTTATAGACATTACGGACCATCTAAAAGACATAACGGACCATCTATAAGACATAACGGACCAGATATATACACATTACGGACCATCTATAGATGGAATATAAATTATAGTAAAAACTTAAATGCCAATTAAAGCCGGTAGTTATTTCTTCGCTACTGTATTGTTAATAATTGAAGGGTCATAATAACAACTGGTTAATAAATATGAAATGCATTTTTTGCAATCAAAATTAGGCCTACCAGGTTTTGACAACAGTTTGCAAAATTACTCAAAATTAATGCCAATCATGCAGGGTTTTCACACTTCTATGATTTCCAATTAAAGACTGACGGTATATAGTAAAATATCTTTGATCATGTATAATTGCGTTAATTTAAGGGTCATAATTACAATAAGTTAGCGCATTTTTGCAATTAAAATTACCAGTTTTAAACATCAGTTGGCAAAGATTGCAACAAACAAATTTCATTCTTTCAATAAAAACGCTGGAGTTGTATCCGACATCATCACAACTTCTTCAGCCTAAAAACCTGTAAAGTTCTGTAAACAATGCCTTGTGCTCGTTGTATCCACTGTTCGAAAGGTGTATATTCCAACCACCGTGCCGTGGAATGCGACGTTTGTAAACGTTGACAACACCTACGATGTGGTACCACAGGTAATAACGAGATTTGTACATACTTAATTCATTCAATATTTGTAGAAATTTTACGTGCTTTTGATATATGATTATTGCTAAATTTGAATCCCTTCAGTTAGAATTGCTAATGATTGCTTTTAAATTACAGGTATAACCATCGGACAGTAGGAGGCAGCTAACCGGGATGATACAGATCTTGCCTTTACCTGCACAGTATGTCTTAATGAACGCCGTGGTACAGAGGAGTGGCAAGTGCCAAAATCAGTTGGGTGACGAATTCCATTATCTATTCCAGTGTCCTTTTTTCGAAAATAAACGTAAAATGTACATTAAGAGATATTTTTATCAAAGACCTAATACATTTAATATGAATCAGTTATTTAACACACAAAATAGAATAGAATATTTAAATCTCTGCAAGTTTGTTAAAATAATTTTGCATGAAATATCATACACATATGTAGACATATATTGTGCATGAATTGTGTATTCTGTTAAGATAATATGTAACTGTTTACTTAGAAATGCATAACAAAATCTGTTGGTATCATTTTGACTCTCCGATGTATTTTGCAATCTACATTCCATGTTCAAACTACTATATACCAGATTTATACACACTTTTTTCAGTGTGTACTGCATGCGTGTTCATCCTTTATTAATTGTAAAATTCTTTACAAAATATTATATATCAGATTGTATATCACTAATTTCAGTATGTTCTGTACGCTTGTACCACCTTTGTAACTGTTAATTTCTTGTAATCCTCCATTTGTCATTTAAATGACATGAGTGAATAAACGTGAATAATAAACGTGTTTTGACTTGTTTAATATTTTATTGGGTGGTATATATAGTTGATGTTGTACTTGTTTGTATTTGTAAATGTGTGCCTGGTTAAATACGACTATTTGTGTGTGGTATGAATTGTTTTTTGTTTTTTTTTGTTTAGTTAAATGTTTTAAAGTGAGGTTAATGTGCTTTATGGTTGATGTGCTTGTTCATAAATGTGCTAAATAAATAAGAAACTATTTCTAATTGTTTTTCTTTCATCCATTATATTAATTCCTGTGTAAAGTAAATGTGTACTTGGGTTACTAACACCTTATGGAATTTCACATGGGTGATCACATAATTGTCCGTCAGCTATTGTTCTATATTGAATTCCACGGGAATTTTTCACAGTTATTTGAGGGAAATTTGACAGGTGTGCTATTAAAAGTTATCAAATTATAACAAGCGATTTCGCCAAAAACGATGTGTGGTAAGTTATACTGGTGTTCATAAATTGCAAAAAATGTTTCATAAATTGATTGTGATATAAACTACTCGAAACCTAAAAATCAATTTAAACAAAATTTATATTTATATAAGAAAAGTCTTTCGTTACATGAATCTTTAAATGGTCCGTTATGTTTTCACAATTCATATTAATCTGAAGATGGTCTGTACTGTCTACAATTCTATACATTATGTTTTTAGAAATATATTTTATATTCTTTATCATTCTAAACAGGGTCCGTAATACGTATATATCTGGTCCGTTATGTCTTTTATAGGTCCGTTATGTCTTTTAGATGGTCCGTAATGTCTATAAATCTGGTCCGTTATGTCTTTTTTGGTGGTCTGTCATGTCCCAAAATCTGGTCCGTTATGTCTGGTCCGTAATTATCATGGTCCGTAATGTCCCGATACCGTTTTTTCTGACTGTGGCAATTCCCAATATGCATTTCAGAAGGTCTACATATAAGGTGCAATTATTCAGAAAACCCTGTGTCAACTATGCAGCCGGTTATAATTTGGGAATGGGTTATGATATGGGAAAATTTCATTCATGTCAGATCTGGATATTATCTGATGCCAATGGAAATTCAGATTCTTTTGATCAAATGCATAAAATGCATTCATTAATATATCTGTTAAATCAATTCATGTATGATTTTTAACTAACTTTAAACACAAATTTCAACAGATCTAAATGTGTTAAAAATAAATCAATGTGAATCAGATGCTTTATGTTTGAAGCATTCAAATGGAAATAAAAATATTACACGATATTTAACCAAGTTAATCGTTAATCGTACAAAATCCAACTTCTTTCAATGCAATACATTGAAATGATTTTATTACTTACATCGCTACAAGTTTCCACAAAAATAGACACAATGATTAGGGCCCTAAATTAAAAAAAAGTTTTGCCTACTCAGTGTTTTGAAACTCCTACTTTCATTTTGGAGAGTGCATTAAATGACGCAACGGGACGTAACGTTCAATAAAACCAAAAGAGCCAAAATCTCGTTTACTGCGGTATAGTCTTTCGAATCTAAACATGGTTAACTTCAGTCAGTTGAAGACGGTCAGTATTCTGGAAGAAGAATATTACATTTCAGTTTTACAAAGATTTTGTAACGTTATCATTCGTAAGCCACCAAATCCGCCTCCATTTTCCATATGAAAAATTATATTTACAAAGAGAAATGCTATTGTCAATAAAAATTCAAATGTAACCTGTGTGTTATAAAACATTGCATCACGAAAATAACTCGATAAATACTCACTAAATTGACTAATCAGTTGATTGCGATGGATTTTTCGTCTTAACCGAACGTTGTCGAATCCAATATGGCGGTCCGCCATTAGGTATTCATGCGCGTTCATGACTCAAAATCTTGTCTGACGTTCCACGAGTTAAATTTCTTCAAATATTGATTGATTCCATATGTTTAAATATAAATTTTATCATTTTGTACAGCATTACAAAATTGACCGCTCTGCAGCATTGACTTACTTTTTGAAACTAGGAACTATATTGTAGGGTAGCACGCAAGACTGTCGTAACAACATTGTGAAATTAAGAAAGAGGTACGACAGTCTTGCATGCAACCCTAAATTGTTAGGTTTGCAGTAATTCAAAACGATTGTCGAAAACCGGCTAAACTGGGTCGTGCCGACCCAAAAACGTATCTAGATGTGCGAACGGTACAAATTTTTTATTCAAAGAACTACGCTTTGCAGAAATATAGATGGACAGAGAAAAACCTTGAAAATTTAATGCAAAAGTTGTATGCAGAAGAACAAAAACGAGTTTAATAATTTAATTGCATAAAAATAAATAAACAAGAGTTCACTCATTTTTCATCGTGAGTTATCTTCGCCCTGGTCAAATCGCGTGAATAAATTCCAAGAGTTAAAAATAAAATCAAGAATACTATCGATCAATAGTACCACACCGCTTAGAATATACGGCGACACTTGGCAGAAACAAAACACTCAAAATCACTTAATTATTCTTTCAAGTATCTTTTGACAAGTTTTCGTAGATCCGAAGTTCAATTTTATGCGTTGAAAAAGGCGGGAATATTGACGTCATCACATAACAGACAAAGTCGCCGATCTATACGGTTATCCGGATAGTATCCGGATAGTATATACGGATATCCGGATACCGAAAATGGTATCCGTTGACACCCCTACTTAAAACCATTACCTAGAGTGTTCTCTCGTACCACTGGCGCTCGAAGATCGATAAGTCAACGTTAAAAGAGCGTGCTGAGGCATGTAAGTTCGGGTAACGCTCGAATGACGCTCAATGGACGCCAAAAGGACGTTTGATACACGTTAGTCACACGATGCGTGCGCTAGGGGACCTTTCAGCGGTCGTTGACAGGTCGCCAGTAAGTCGTTCGCAGCAAAACAAACGATTTGTAACAACCAAGTAACGCTTGAGTAATGACTGACTCACGATAGCCGAACGCGTGCAACGCTTGGCGAACGTAAGTAAAACGTTCCACGGACGTTCTGAAACGTTCTTCAGCGTTTAAAATTATACGTTGAAGAACGCTGGTCTCAGTGAAAATTTGTGTGCATGTTTTAAAAAAAATTCCGGACGTTCACTAGCGTTCACACAACGCACTTATGGCGTTATCCCAGCAACCATGGACGACTAGCAACGTTTCCTCAAACGTCGTAGAACGCTGGCCAGAACGTCATGGTGTGACGGCCCCATAAGATTGTGTGTTTCAATTAATCGTGCTTGACCTGATGTATACAAAGGCAGAAAGACGTGTTATTTTGAGAACTTCAGAATATAGCTGTTCAGTTTCGGTCGATCATTGTTAAAGAAATGCCGGCCTGGATTCCTTACATGGCCTCCTCCGCTTTCTTGGTTTTCCAAAGATTGCGCAACATTGTCATGTATTGCAGTATGTTTCCTCAGCTATTACGGTATTTTGCGTAACGTAGTTGTGTGCCTGATATTTTATATTTGGAACATAATTTTCAATTCACCTGTTTCTTTGTTTATACTTTTACAACTTTAACGGGAGAAATACTCGTTTCAACTAAAGCGTTACTGATTTAACCGGTAAAAATACAAATGGTTTAACAGATACAGGTAATTAAAGCTACAATAACAAAATGAGGTCAAGTGATTAAACTTTTTTGTAAATTAACTTAATTAAACATTTTGAACAATTTTAAATATTTTTGTGTGTTTTTGAATCGTAAAGAGCGTTTTAGCTGCGTGTTATGCAGCCTCACTAATTGAAATTTCAACAAGAAAAAGTAAAACAGAAAAATCAGGTTATACAGACGGTCCATCCATTAAACGTCGATTTCTGTTACCACCCCTGTTTTTGAGCTCTTTAGCAACATTATAAAAGTACATGACTGAAAACCTAATATTTCGAAATCAAGTACAAATGTATAAGATCCAGTTAACGGTACAGAGGGGTTTATAATGGTAAATGTGTGTAGATCGTATTGATGTAAACTTGTTTATGTTAGTAAACGTTAAAAATAGCGAAAACTTTTTGAAATATTGTATTTAGATTAGTAATATAAGTTTATCATAAACAATCTATAGCCGACACTTATATGCAAAATTTTCTATTTAATGTCAGCGGCAATTTTTCTTTCAGTTTTTAAAACAACGACATGAGTTATTAAATTATAATTAAATATTAATTCAAGTAATTTACTTGGCGAACATGTTAAATAATGGAATCTTGCTACTATTCTCATATCTGTGAGATAGTTGCGTGCGGGTAAATGTTCTTGACCACTGTGTGTTGTTAACGGCACATGATATTTGTCATTGTTGATTGCATCTTATTTGTTTTCCAGGGTGAGCTTGTTGTGTGTTGCGTCTTTCAGTATAAGTACGTTCTCGTTCTGGGTTCTGAGCTCCTGGGATTGTTTTTTTACCAGAGTGAGTTATTTCTGATCTTGTTATATGCAATTATTTTTTATGCACAATTATTTCGAGAATCAATGCAGCTTTAAAAATAAGTAAAAATAACATGATTATGTTCAAACATGCATTAAAATTTAAAACCCTAATGTCGATGAATTTTCGTGCTTATATTAATAATACCGCATCATTTTATTTAAAAAAAAAGATTTATGTATACTGATATCGACTAACCAACCATAAAATATGGCCGTAAGGCTAATATTTCATGCCTGGAATGGTTAGCAGGGGAGTAGGCGGTTGCTCGATTTCAAAGTGCAGGCTTTAAGGCATTTTTCCTTTCTCACGATTTCATATACCGAGTTAGATTCATCAAATTGGCATGAAGCATAGGGGATATTTTTCTTCTATACTAAACTAATAGGGGTCCAGAACGGATATTTCCAAGAGCAATATCACTCCCTAAACTAAAGAGGGACTAAAGAGAGAGTTGCTCAAACTCTCGGGCGCAAAATTTCTGCGATCTTTATTATTACTTAAAAAAATAAAGAGATCGTACTTTTAGTTCCTAAGCCATAAACAAAAACGAGTTAAATTCACCTTAAATCATTCAAAACTCAGGGTTAGCCGCACTTCTGTCCCGATACTAACCTGAGCTTCTAGCGATCATAATTACCTTATAAAATGATGGTGATTGATTTCATTGTTTTATAAACAGATGTGTAGCAGTCAATCACATCTTTATAAAGAAATAATAAGTTAAGAAACTGGTCATTACAATCCAATTTATAATCTAAATACGTTTGGATATCTCCCAAGATGCTTTTGTCCATAATGACTTTGACATGCGATTACGTAATAGTTAATGATCACGACGGGAATAACGTTTCAATTTGGCTTAACCTACCCTATTATAAAATAATATTGCGAATAATTCGTTAAATATCAGATCTTAATATGATTTTTAATCTGCAGTAAACCATAAGTCGAACTCGAAAATATGTATTCACGGGAGAGTGAAAAAAATGTCTTCAGTTTTTGGATTTCCTGTACGAGTGGGATTTGAAGCCCATGGTTTTTTTTAGGGTTATGACACCTAAACCCTTCTAAAAGCGATCAGAACATCCAGGAAGGGTTAATACATAAGCTCATGTGGTTAGTTCAAGTTTCAACCATGCACATAAGGAAATTTAACCTGTTGGGGAAACTCTATCTTTGATTGCTTAAAACTTGTTCTTAACCTATTTTAGGTTTTGCATATGGTTTGAATAAAAGTGTTTTAGGTGCTTCCATTATTAGGCTAGTTATGTTTTTTATATTTTAAAAATTAGTGTAATTTTAAATTCGTAAATATTGTAATGCATATACATATACAATAAAAAGTTGCCGATGCACAGTCGTACTATATATTAAGGATAATTCTGAATGAATGTTTAAGTATTGCACAATGTATTAAATAGTACAATCTTAAATAAATAGCATATGATGCTCTTCTCAAAATCAGACCACTTTTAATAGCTTATCAACTTAGCCTAACTGGGTTTAAGGCTAACTCATAACATTTTCGTTGTTAAATAAAGTAACTTGTCGATCAACACTGTCTTCAAAATTTAATGTAGTGCACCTTTATTTCATTATGCAGTATATTCAATGTTTATCTGATAATAAGTAGATGCAAATTTATTGAGTTGTCTTTTTAGCGTTGCACGAACTATCTGCAAAAGTAGTGCAACTTCAATTTATTATGCAGTAAATTTGTTTATCTGAAAATAACTTTATGAAGCTCAACATATACATGTAAATTAAGTGACTCGTCTTTTAAATAGTGCACTATCTCCATTTAAATGCAACTTAATTTCAGTATGCATGTTTATTTAAATTAAGTGACTCGTCTTTTAAATAGTGCACTATCTCCATTTAAATGCAACTTAATTTCAGTATGCATGTGGGGTCCTACCGATATACAGAGTTATCTCAATATTCTGTCCTAAGTTACCTCCTTTTGTAACGCGCACCTGTCACTGGGTAGTTCCGGTAGTTCCGGTCTGAGATATTCATTAAAACAGACATGCAGTGGTCATCCGTGGCCCTTTAAAATACGTTTTAATAGGGTCTGGTTGGTCAGAGATCAGCATAATGCATAAAAACGTTTGATTATTATCATTGAATGGAAAAATAGATAGTTTTATAGTGCAGCGCATAATATTTAAATTTTCTCTTTTACCCATTTTTATACGTTTGCGAGGTATGTGTTTAACATCGTTATGTTCGACCCCTTCGGTAATAAAGAGTAAAAATACGCATTTCTTATGCTCAAAAATTGCAGATTTGAGAGAAAGAATAGTAAGAAACCGTTAACGAAAAACAGGTAGACTAATACAATTTACAACACATGATGTAAAAAAATGTTTGACTTCCGCCAATTGAACGCCCGTTCACTTTTGTACATGTTCTTTCATGTCCATGCAACATTTTTTGGCCAGGAATTTAATAGTCTAAGATTATTTTAATAACTGAACCTTTTCCTTAAATTCACACCATTCGGTTCATAGATTTGTGCCGTGTTCTTATTAACGTATTTTTCAATATACTGCTATTTATTTTTCAAAAGTATTTTTCTTATTCGTATACAATTTAGAATATATTCAAACATGGTTTCGTAATGTTTTCACGTTTTTCTCTTTATTTTAATTTTTTTTATTTCATTTAGTTTTACAATCAATTTTAATTAATTTAATAAAGTTTATATATGTTTGGGTAAAACTTTCCCGAATGCTATTTTATTAAATTCACATCGGAGCGCTTTAAGTTGCAAATATCAAATAATGAAAGTCTCGGGTCTCAAACAACAGTGTGACAATTAATTAGAATATTTAATCTCAAGTCACTTTCCTAAAAAAACACTTTTACCCCCAACAAGCAACGTTTTCGACCTCTTACAAATCTACAACTAAACTTCAAAAGGCCTTTATCACACCTACAGCTGGTAAAACCCAGTCTTGCTAATTAGATTACGTAACATGATCATAAAACACCAGGCCCTTTTCTTAATAAGCATTGTTTGCATGATTGGCTGAATACTTAAGTGAACGTTTTAAAAAGCTAAAATTTCGATGCCAGCCAATATAAATAAATTTTGAATTTTTCATAAAGGATACGTGCAGTTACGTAAATAAGTAAAGATGCATTTAGTTATTAACTTAAAATCACTTTACAAAGATGATGGTTATTCCTTATATCCCTGTTTCACTTTTTTGTTAATTTGACAATGCATTTTAACTTCAAAAGCACTTTGAAAGTTTTTATCTACACTTTTAACGCTACGCTTTATTACCGCTTCTAAACCGGAACTACCCAATCAGCAAGGGAAGCCACTCTCAATGGGAGGTAACTCTGGATATCGGTAGGCCCCCATTAATAACAATTGTGTGTAATACTTGCAACCTTTTTCTAATTATCTCCATTTTTACTGGAAAACATGAATTGTATTACTGTGGCATCAGTTGATTGCGCACGGGTTAAATTTTTGCTTTTTTTTTCACGCTAGGGCTATTTAACCGATAAAAATCGTATCAGACTAAGAAAACTGCGCAAATTCATGCCCATCTCCCACACACGCGCGCACGCTTATATCATTTTCAGTTTTAGTGCGAAAAGTCGTCAATGCGAAATTCAATGATACCACAATAATTCTTGCCATAGATCTATTGTCTGTCTCCCAGCCGACAGATTTGTTAACAAAACCATATCGATATCAATTATGTATGGATTGACTCGAAATTCAGCAGAAATATAAATGACACAACTCGATCTCGACCAAAGCAGCCAAGGATTAGTTTATTTAATTAGGTAGCGGTAACAAACAATGAATATATATCTTTATTAAAACTTGCATATGTTTTAAACTTCGTTAATAAAAAACACTGTCGTGCAACAGCTGCCCTGTACCAAATTGTGGGTACCCTGTGGCAGTCAGCAAGATGGCGACCAGTTAAGCAACGAAAAGGTATGTGCTATTTTGTTTTTGTTTACATATTGTAAGGTATAGCCTGGTATACTTGGATCATAATATAAATTATAATGAAAAGGATTGTTGCTTGATAAAATGATTGCTTGCTTTATTGGCGGTGTCCGTTTGACCCTGTAATTAATAAAAATAAATGACCTTATTGGCTATTTCAAAATTGAAGCGAGAGCGACGACTGATTTCGGCTTTTTATTCTATGACAACTTTGTTGTTCTCGTAATATGTGATATCCCTTTGAAACGCCTCTAATTGCCTATCTTGTGGTATAACTATTAAACTGAAAATTTATTTTGTTTTTAAGAAAATGCGATTCAAACAAATTGTTGTTGATACCCTGTACCGCCCCTCGGAATATAAGAGGGTACCTTGTTTAGCCGTTGGATAAGGAAAAGAAGCATTTTATAATGCAATAATTTTGAATGAGCGTGGTTTAAATTTAACATGATTCGTTCTTTTTACACGATTCTATATAAATTGTTGCGCGAGTAGTTTTGAATTTTTTTGAACCTTTAGGAATCTGGTTTTCAAAGAAACACAAACACTCAACAATTAAAGTTAATTCAATGCTAATTTGGGGCGCGTCACGGAAAAAGGTACCTTCGGACAGGTGACGTCAATCCTTGAAATGACGTCATAAAGTTGACCAGGTGACATTTTATTATTATGAATTTCGCGGTAAAAATACCATTTTATTAACAAAATGTGTAACAGAATCGCTTTTTAGTTATGAGAAAATAATGTATTTTTGTAAGTTCTTTCTAAATATGTTAACAACTGAAATGCCATAAAATGACCGAAGGTACCTTTTCCCATGGCGTGCCACATTTGTGTTCTGCAATTGAGTTCTTTCATTTTGTTGTGCGCATGCGTCGTACTCCACGTTTAGGTACGAAAATATTGGTTTTATCCTTAACCGACGCTTGAGGGGGTATTTAACAGTGTCATTGCTAACAGAATGAACGGACATGATCACGGTGTCGTCTTAAAGCTTATGATAAATTATAATAATAATTGTGATGAGGCACAATAAATTCAAGTTTTACGAATTTCCGAATATTGCAGGCTTTAAAAAGTCTGGTCGGCAAGATTTGACTATGAAAAGCGTAAAACAATCAAAGACGTGGTTGCAAATTTGAATCAGGAAGTCTTATATAAAAACAAAGACAATGTGGATTGCATGTTACTGTCTATTTGCCACAGACACATATATAAGCGTCTCGTGCGTTTACTTCACAAAATATATTTTATGTAACTTGATCTCCCTAAATTGGAAGAGAAAACGGATGAATTCAACAATGTATCGCCGTTGTATTCAACGCCCGTTAAGCATTATTATTTTGTTTACTATTTTACTTCCTTCCAACATATGTTTAAAACTAAAATTTATTGTAATCATTAGTATATTTCTTTTATCAGTCCTGGATTAAAATTATTTTTATGTTTAATAACTAGAAATCATACTTTTAACACGACCGTGTTACTGTTAATTGTCCCTATATATTTGACACAATATTCCCATTCCCATTCTGCCCAGAAAACGATGGTGACATATTGAGGTGTGAAAACCTGTTTGATATCTGACATTTGAGGAGACTTAAAATTAATTATCTCAAATCATTAAATTGAACTTAACTGTTATTGTCGCTTCAAGCGTTAACTTTTCGAATACCTAAAAATTTTCACGAGTTCAGTCCCATATTTCTATAACTATAATTTGTAGCGTTGAAATGGCAGATCATGTAGTAGTTTACGTCTTATTCATGTTATTATAAACATCTTTTTTTTAATAAAATCGTCAGCCATAGTCAATAGACATTAGTTTAAGTCGCATTTCATGAATATCTACGTGTTACGGGAATGATGTAGAAAGAAGATAAAATGTCCGCAGACCTCCAAAATCTCAGGATTTTATCTCAAATCTCCGGACTGTAAGGTTCTTCTCCGGATCTAAGGATTTTCAGGCAAAATCTCAGGATTTAAAAATATTGAAAAGGATAATTAATGAAACATAAATTTAACTGAATTTAGAATGGGTTTTACAATTATATTAATTAATATTAAGAAACTTGGTCTTGGTCACGGCTCCAAAATTTCCTGTTTATTACGTGATAGTGACACGATGCCTCGGGCACACATGTACACAACAGCTAAGTGTCATAAAACTAAACTCGGACCTGAATATCGCAGTCCCGTTCATTTGTTTTGGTCCATGGTCATTTTGATTTTAAACAGAAATGAAAATATTATATTTAAAAACCTTCAGCGACAACAATTACGAACTTTAACATCAAAATAGTTTTTATTTAAAAAAAACAAAACAAAACTCTCTGGATTTTTTTAATTAGTTTTGGTTGGCCTGCCGTCCGGCAATATTCGTTTGGTTCAATCAATTTAACGATTTCTCGGGTTGTAGCTGGAATCATCCTATTATGTAAATACGTAATATTTTTTCTCAAAATCAAAAGACGCAAAACACATATCAACCTAGTCGGCGACGAGCTACATAAGAATATAATTATGTCTCATTCCACTATATATTTAAGCGTTACAAAAAAATGCCGTAAAACGGTAAAATGTCCGATAATGTTCGTATGAATTGTCAATTATACAAATTTATTTTTAGTAAACACAATTCACGTTTGTATTTTCATAAAAAAAACAACAAACAAATCCGTTGGATACTCGCATCCTGAAAATACCGCGATAAACAATGTTTAAAATGCGCATAAACTTTCTTGATGTGCTTGTAAATGATCATAACGTTTTTTTATTCTTCGTTGTTTGACTGAACTTGCTTATTTATAAATTTGAAATGATCAATCAACATGTTCTTTATTTTATAATCACTTAGTCATATTAACAATAGTAAACGATGCCCCCTTGCGTGCATTTACCTACTAAATATGCTCTTCAATTTTAGAGAGCGATAAGGGGAGGTAACAATGTGAAAGAACTCTTTTAAGCGTACATTATTTGCCTAAAACTATCCGAAATTGCATTGGCCTAACTTCGTCATATGTCGTCTATATAAGGTACAGAACTGCACTTAAACTCCATATTTTAATATTCTCTGCAGAAAGACCATCATCACAGTAACAAATGGATAATGTTTTTATTTTTGGATTACATTTTAATGCATATTTTAATTAAGTGTTTGTCTCTTGTAAACGGTGAAATTTAAAAAAAAAAAAGATACTTTAAGCAATTTTGTGATCGTTAGGCAAATTCTGTTTTGATTGTTGTTGGTTGTTTTACAGAAAAATAGTTATCAAATTGGTGCAATTCATTTAGTACATGCAGTTACCAAATAAAATTAAATTGTTACTTTTGAAAATTAAACACGTGTTTTTGATAATTGAAAGCCTGCATGTATACTTTTCAAAAATCTATGTTGATAACGTTATTTAGCTGTTTGATATGTTCGCAGGTCATGGCCAACGATTACTTGATATCCAAATGGAAGATGTGGTTTTCATGGTTTGATCACAAAAGGGATGGAAAAGTAGGTGTTTCCGATTTGTTGACAGCAAGGTAATTCAGTTCTCATATTTGTGTTTTAATTATATTCACTATTGCATATTTAACGATACACTCTAAGGTAAATTACTATTTTTAAAATATATTTCTGTTCTTACTTTTTTCAATTATATTGTCTTATATGCGATTAATATACATTTGACCTGTTATACTAAAAGAAATTCCCTTGATGTTCGAATTTACGAAATAAACATAACTTAAAGTGGCTCCAAAGGTTCATTTAAAATCGTAAAAAAATCAAACTTTGCTCAGAATCAAAAGATGTATATTATAACATTGCGCGTTGTCCGGCAACCAAATCAAGCGAATAACGTCACGCGCGACCTTGAAAACGGCCCCATCAAGTGCAAACGAGATTTCCCTAGGATAAGTATCGTTTCTGCACAGTAACTTTCTAAACAAGCATCCGATTTTAACATTATAAACAGATATTTACAGAAATGAATTGCACATTGTATTAACTTTGTTTGCAGCAAATCAGAGCGTTAAAAGTTAAAACTTATTCCAGATTGCATTGCGGGAGTCACAAATTTAATACGTTTTTTTTATGAAGAACGCAACGTTTTATTCAAATATGACCCAACACGCGCTGGTAACATGTATTTTTTAATGTTTAAAAAACATCTCCGACCTACCCTAAATACATCTATATAAAACAAATGGAGGGGGTCATATCGCTATTTTTCCGCAAGTTAAAATATGTCGTCAGTTATACGTTCACCAAAGCTTTGAAGTACAATATTTTTAAAGTTTATCTTCAGTTGCGCTGTTTTGCTACACTAAGAGATAACGTGAACAAGTTCCTCTTGAAAAATCATATTGTAAAATATACATTCTGTGTTTTGTAAGTGCACGATCTTCATATATAATCCAACTGAGACCAAGGGGTTAATACCAGACGAGTGTAGACCCTGGTCAGCCATAGAAATGGAAGCGTTTTACCTCTTTGTATTCGTTTGTTAATACTCGTGTAGAGTTTCATGTTTAATGCATGCAAAATACTAAAATGTTTAGATGAGTTTGTTTGATTTATGTACTCGCTTCCAAAAATTATTCCATTTTGTGGCTGTTTACGCTTTTTATTAAAGACGACAACTTTGAAATATTTCGCCGTAGCAGTATTAATCCTAAAATTGTTGTTTAAGAAATTTAATAAATGACAACCTAATAATATATAGCTATATCTCCTTACGTTCGCTTATTAAATAATATCTTTAATAATAATTTTTATGAACTATTCGATGCTAAAGGATACATTAATGTGAAAAACGTTCACTTCTTTAATGGCTGACTTGTTTACGATTTATAATTCAGTGCTATAATCATAATGCATATCAAATTTAAGCGCGGTAATGAAAGTTAAAAACATTGGTTTTTCATTTCTTTCGCTCATTTTTTTTCCAACGGCACACGTTTCCGTAAAAATGTCAATAATCACCTGTTACGCTTTTTATAAAAGACGATAACTTTGAAATATTTCGCCGTAGCAGTATTATTCGTAAAATTGTTGTTTAAGAAATTTCATAAATGACAACCTAATAACATACACTCACCAAAAGTTCCAATTGGTCACTTTTTGTCCGTTAAATTTTATTAGACAGACATTGAATTCACTCTTTATTTATGATCATATGCCAACAACTGTCTTCATTTTAAGCTTAAATCTTGTAATAATTGACTTTTGGAACAGTTTGGCAAGAGTTATTCTTAGTTTTGCTAAAAATGCATTTCTTGCATAAAAAGGCCAAGCAAACAGAAATTTGCTCTTAATTCCTTGTTTTGTTTTAATAGGACCCCTCATTAGAAGGAAAAACAGAAGTTTGTATACTCTTCAGAAGTTTGTATACAACTGATCGTAATGCAGGCAACTTGACCTGCCTCTACTTCTTTCATTTGTATAATATCTTTTCATATTAGAAAACTCCACTGATTTTTGATGTTCGCAAATATTTGATCTTCTATCTCCTCCCACTGTGTAGTAACGTTGTATTTTGGCGCGAAAGTTCAACGTCCAGTTTTATTAATTCAAGATAATTTTATTGCATATAAAGGCGATTTGTAATAATTGTAATTGAAATGGAATTACAATTTACAGCAATAAGTTGTAAAACATTGTGAACGGTGAAGATCCAGATCAGCCACTACATCCGTGCCGCTTGATCTGCACTGTTCTTTAAAATAATCTAATTTATCTTAAAGCGAAAATTGTAGTAGATCCAGATCGACCGTCACATCCTTTCCATCTGATCACGAATGTGCCGGCTATCTGAATCTACACTGTTCGCACATGAGATAACGTATTCAATGGAGTAAAGGGTTCAATGTTTGATAAAGCTAAAAAAGATAAACATGTGAAATAGTATATTTACATATGCGTAATTCTTATTTTGAAAACATCGTATCGGATTAATAACGTAAGCTTCAAATGCTTCAATCAACAACACCCTCGGTTGTAAATTAAAGTTACTGCGCACGTGCCCATAGCACAAATCGGTCTACCAAACATAGACATACCAAATCATGTGGACCAGCTGAAATGTTCTACATAATAAAAATAGAGTCTCCAATGTTATTGAGCTACAAAAACATTGACAAAGCTGCGATTTTGATTGGCCTAGAAATAAGAGCGAACACCAACTAAGTTTGATTTCAATTTTGGTGATTTACAGAAAATGAAGGCTATACCTGCGACCGCGCTTCGCCTTCTCCATTTTCTGAAGATCTCCAAAATTGGATTTTTTTTCTGTAATAACTTACACTCTCAGGAAGATTTTTAATTTTGCACTATTTATAGTAAAATTAGACCACCGTAGTTTCGGGGATCGGTAAATGTTCCTACAATATTTTCGAGACCCCACAATGTGGGTTAAAATCCTTGCAAAAGTCCCCGTAGTTACGGTAGAACCAAACCTCTCTCTCTGTCTCTGTCTCTCTTACTCTTTTATTTGGCGTTTCGTAATATGCGTTCTTCAATGTTTTAGGTCTCAATTCACCCAATTTTGTAATATGAAGGGTGAAGAAAAGCGCCAATTTTGCGATACATTTACAAAATGGTGGTCTGAATATGTCTTTTGGGGAAAGGAAAAAAAAACCGAAACTGAATTCCTCGAGAAACAGAATAATGCTTTCAAAGCGGACAGAGCCAAGTTTATAGAAAGGGCTAGAACGTGCGAGGAGATGATTTGCCCCTTAATGGATACGAAACAAAAAGGCTTTCTGACTGAAGAAGATATGAAGGTATTTTACAAGGCAGGCGGACATGGAAACGAAGAGCTTGTTCGGAAGTTCTTTGTGGTTTTAGAACCAGTTGATGGCAAGATCCAGATGCAGCAGTTTATAGACGTGTGGACTCACTATCTGACCTGTGAAGACGAATCAAAGCCAGACAATCTCGTCAGAGCATTTGCGGGAGGAATTTAACAAACGGCTTCATTTATAGTGTATATTAAAAGACACTACGTTATCTTTCTTTTATTATATTTCAAGTTCAATCAGTGTTTTAATGACTTTTAAAGTCTTTACATTCATACCGATGATTTTGTATAGGCCATGGCCAAAATATTTAAACAAAGCTATTCCTTTATTCCATAGATACACTTTTATTGGGAGAGTGAATAGTGTAGATCCAGATAAGTTGGCACATTCGTTCCTCTGATCCGGATCTACACTGTTCGCTGTTAGAATAATTAGCTTATTTCTGACCATGATGCGGCATGTGTATTACTATTGGTCCAGATCAGACGGAACAGATGTCCTGGCTGGTCTGGATCTACACAAGTCGCACACATAGAGTAAAGGACTTTATGGCGATGTTGTTATATGTTGTCTACCGTCTCTATAGCCTCCAACACTGCCGTCATTGCAATTTTCATCCATTATAAAGAAAATTATTAAATCCCTCTATAGGCAAAATGCACAAATTAATGTCATGAATGTATTTATATATAATAATATAAGTTACATTTGTCAGTATCAATACTTGTAGTGATAACAAAAACACTATTGGCAAGAAATAATGTGGACTAGGTAAATACTTGTGCACTATTGCAGAATATCTCAGAGGGGAGTGCAGGGGCGGGGGGGGGGGGGGGAGAGAGGAGAATTGCTTTGAACAAAACAAGTAAAAATTGTTGTGTTCATGGTTTATTTTAAATTCAAAAACACTATTAATATTATGTTATCAGCAGTAAAAATATCCAGAGATTGTAATGTTACGAATTGAAACAGACTATAGAAATAGCCTTGTATAATAACTGTTCTCTCATTGTTTTACTTCAGTTCCTGCATTGCTATCAAAGAATTAATTTGTATGCTTATAAATAAAAGCTTATAGAAAAGCATATTTGTGTTTTAGTCTTTTGACTATAAGCAATATTGTCACTTGTCGATTATGAGGGATATGATTACAGAGTTATTCCATCTTCCAAGTACAAAGTTAACACATAAACAGTTATCTATGTTACTTTCGAACCAAAAGAAAAACATAGAGGTTAAAGTGTTTGAATTCAGATTCCAAAGATGTACATTTAACCCTTTCCTGGATATATACACCTTTTTTTCGCATGTGCGACCAGTGTAGATCCAGATCAGCCGGCACATCCGTGTCGTCTGATCAGGATCTACACTGGTCGCATTTTGGTCAGAAATAACCTAATGAATCAAAAAGCAAACAGTTTTGATCCTGATCAGACGGCACAGATGTGCCGGCTGATCTGGATCTAAACTGTTCACCCTAGCAATAAAGGTGTATCTATACAGGAAAGGGTTAATCTGCTTTATCTTGCAGTGTTTGATTGTGGACCAATCTTTTTCATGTAATAAGGGGTGCTTTACACAAATTCATTGACTTAACCATTTACTGCATGGAATTGACTAATATTCCATGTGTAACCAGTGTAGATTCTGGTCAGCCTGCACACAGCACCGACATGCATGGTGATCTAAATCTACACATGAGATGTCACCAGTACCAATAAATAATAACCAGATCCTGGTCAGAATGCACAGAATGATGTGTAGGCTTATAAGTATCATTCACGTGTGTTGGGTAAAGATCGGGTGATCCGGCCCAAGTGAAATATGCACAAGGGCGGTAACGAGGCTCTGCCGAGTTACCGCCTTAGTGCATATTTCACCAGGGCCAGATCACGCGATCTTTACCCAACATAAGTGAATGATACTTTTTCTTGCATACCGTATATATTTTGCGCATTTTTTGTGATATTTTCCTGTAATTTTTTCTTTGCACTACTTTTTTATAGTAGATTTTTTCTTTGCACTACTTTTTTATAGTAGCGGAGTGATATAGCAGGGGGTCCAACGTATTTGGTTTTTTCGGAATTGTAAGTGAGCGACATGTTCTCTGCGGAACAAAATGGCGGAAAATTGTGTGATTTGGTGCATTTCAGGAGATATTTTGACCTGGTAAGTAGATTTATATCAATGTTTTCGTAATATAAATATGCCTACCCGGAGGCCAGATGTGTAAGCTCCACTCGGTTTTTTAACTTATGTTTCTAGAGGCCTAAAGAAAAAAGTTATTGAATGTATAAACTGAAAGATTGTTTGTTTACAAAGTGAAAATAGAAAATTTTGTGACTTAAAACTGTGTTTTTAGTCAAAATATAACGTTCTAGGACCTATTTTAGCGAAATTATTATCGAGTTTTTGCATATATTTCTTCACGGCGGCTTTTGCACTTTACATGGGTACTTTATGGCCAATTTTTTTATGTTCAAACACCTTTAATGTTTGGCGTGGAAGTGGTAAGCATGTTTTTGTTCGGTGCAGAATCTGAATAACACAGTCGTATGCGTTAATATAATTTAAAGTAAGACAAGAGCTGATAACAAATGTTAATAATCAAAATAAAAGCCGATTTGTTACCCAAATATGAACATATCGCGTATTTGTTATGCAAAAATTAACTACATATTATACTTGTATATTATTCTACCTCTTGATAAGTATACTCTCGCCTTGTGATCACCTCAATTTCAAGACCATCCCGCTGTTACGGGCACTTTTAGAAAGAACAGATTTTTCCTATATAATTCAATGGTCGCTCGCATCGATTATACGACCACCCCGCTATTCCATATTCCATAATGCGACCACTTTCTACAGTCTTATATACCCAGTTGCCACTTATTTTGACACCTTAATTACGACCACAAGGCATTTGCTGGCCGAATACACAGTCAAGTGCCATTGTCTTTTGGCGAGAAGCGAGTTTACAGTTTACAGTCTTCAAGTATCTGACGTAATTTATTCAAGTTAGTGACGTCAATAAAAATAAGATTTACGTTTACGTCAATATTTAAGCGTAAGGCAACAAAATTTATTTTGTATACATATACACAAATGAACAGTAAAAGGTATGCAAGAAAAAGTATCTTGCATGGGACATTCGGTAAAGATAGAAAAATCTGTCACCTCGGGTGAACAGTTTTGGCGGGAACTCGACAAAGCCTCGTTCCCGCAAAACAGTTCCCCCTCGGTGACAGATTTTTCCATCTTCACCTCACACTCATGCAAGATACTTATAATCCTGTCAAAATATCTCGGAATACCCTTATAACAAAATGCTATGCTCGGTATTGTTGTTTGGGTATATTCTGTGTCATATTTACAATATTTAGAAATTTTTGTACGTAAAAAGGAAAGCATCTTTTTTTTTTTAAAATAAAAACGATTATGGAAGTAATTTTGCTTACTGAAGGAGGCTACAAAAGCGTGTTACCCTTAATAAGTTAAAAGCCCTGGGAATCAGACTTGAGCGTCATACGGGGCATAGTGAAATGACGTTTACCCATCCCGCATCAACTTCTACAGGTGCAACCCTAGATACAACTTATTATTCCACCTAAAATAAGAAAAGAGACTGGACTGGTAAGAAATTTATATCGGGGTATAGATTTATATGTACGCGCACACACGCACACACACACACACACACACACACACACAACAAACACGAGAATGGGTAGGTAGATTCTAATTGATATTATAAATACATATGAAGTTCTTGTTTTGGTAAAGCCATTTTCGGGCAAAGATATAAAGGAACATCCGTGTGTTTGGGTAAAATATAGGCTTTTGGTTTGATTTTTAACATTTGTCAGCTAGTGTCTTACTTTCACTTATATAAACGCGTATGAGTGTTATTCAGATTCTGCACCGAACAAAAACATGCTTACCACTTCCACGCCAAACATTTAAGGTGTTTGAACATAAAAAGATTGGCTATAAAGTACCCATGTAAAGTGCAAAAGCCGCCGTGAAGAAATATATTCAAAAACTCGATAATAATTTCGCTAAAATAGGTCCAAGAACGTTATATTTTGACTAAAAACACAGTTTTAAGTCACAAAATTTTCTATTTTCACTTTGTAAACAAACAATCTTTCAGTTTATACATTCAATAACTTTTTTGTTTAGGCCTCTAGAAACATAAGTTAAAAAACCGAGTGGAGCTTACACATCTGGCCTCCGGGTAGGCGTATTTATATTACGATAACATTGATATAAATCTACTTACCAGGTCAAAATATCTCCTCAAATGCACCAAATCACACAATTTTCCGCCATTTTGTTCCGCAGAGAACATGTCGCTCACTTACAATTCCGAAAAAACCAAATACGTTGGACCCCCTGTATAGGCGACATTCCATTGTTCATTCATAACTGCATAAGACGTCGTGACGTCATATAAGGCGCGTGACTCATTCTACATGGGGGTGTAGAATCATAATTTCCTACACGGGTGAAAGCACCGGATAACCTGATCTGGTATGCAAGAAGAACTGATTCTTCACGAGTCATAAATGTGACATCAACTGTGCTTAGCCCTTACATTTATAAACTACATGTATTTGAGAAAAAAATCTTTTTATGATAAACCTTAGATTCATATATATGTCTTTATCATGTGAGCATGCCAACTGATCTGTTTGCTTTTAAATTTATTTCTGATCAAGCAGCTAACAGTGTAGATCAAGGTCAGAAGGCATGGATGTTCTGGATGATATGATTCTACACTGTTCTTGTATGTGCTTAAAGTCAAATATATAGATTAACCCTTTCCTGGATATATACGCATTTTTACGCATGTGCGACCAGTGTAGATCCAGATCAGCCGGCACATCCGTGCCGTCTGATCAGGATCTGCACTGGTCGCATTTTGGTCAGAAATAACCTAATGAATCAAAAAGCGAACAGTTTATCCGTGCCGTCTGATCAGGATCTAAACTGTTCGCCCTAGCAATAAAGGTGTATCTATACAGGAAAGGGTTAATCTGCTTAATCTTGCAGTGTTTGATTGTGGACCAATCTTTTTCATGTAATAAGGGGTGCTTTACACAAATTCATTGACTTAACCATTTACTGCATGGAATTGACTAATATTCCATGTGCAATCAGTGTAGATTCTGGCCAGCCTGCACACAGCATCGACATGCATGGTGATCTAAATCAACACATGAGATGTAACAGTACCAATAAATAATAACCAGATCCTGGTCAGAATGCACAGAATGATGTGTAGGCTTATAAGTATCATTCACGTGTGTTGGGTAAAGATCAGGTGATCCGGCCCAAGTGAAATATGCACAAGGGCGGTAATGAGGCTCTGTCGAGTTACCGCCTTACTGCATATTTCACGAGGGCCAGATCATGCGATCTTTACCCAACATAAGTGAATGATACTTTTTCTTGCATACCGTATATATTTTGCGCATTTTTTGTGATATTTTCCTGTAATTTTTTCTTTGCACTACCGTCTAATCAGGATCTGCACTGGTCGCATTTTGGTCAGAAATAACCTAATGAATCAAAAAGTGAACAGTTTAGATCCTGATCAGACGGCACGGATGTGCCAGCTGATCTGGATCTAAACTGTTCGCCCTAGCTATAAAGGTGTGTTTATACAGGAAAGGGTTTAAGAGTTAAAGGAAAACAAAGTTCTAATGTATTTGACTTTTGTCCAAAAAGTATTTTTATTTGGACAAGGACATAAATATACTTTATACAAGTCTGTGACCACTGAAATTAATATATACTTGCAGGTTAACTGACATAATATGGGGCGCGTCACGGGAAAAGGTACCTTCGGACAGTTGACGTCAATCTTTAAAATGACGTCATAAATGTGAGCAGACGACATTATTTATTATGGATTTCGCGGTAAAAATACCATTTTATTGTCAAAATGTGTAACAAAATTACATTTTAGTTATAAGAAATTGATTTAAAGCTGTAAGTTCTTTTTTAATTTAGTACAAACTAAAATATCACTAAAATGACCGAAGGTACCTTTTCCCGTAACGCGCCCCATATTATTTTGGTGAAACGTTTTTCCCTTACTAAACTGGTCTGATTATAAAGCTTAAACGTTTTTTTATTTTTTTTTTTTATAATTTACACTGCTTACAATAATTAATAACAACTCTGTTAAGAAAACTGGATACATCTTTGATTAATTGAACAAAAACTGAGATTGAAATTTCTATCTCTAGCTTGTGATTGGTCAGTTCTGAGACTGAGTTCTATTTCAACCAATCAAAATGCTCAGATCTCAGAATGATCTACAACATCTCTAGCTTGTGATTGGTCAGTTCTGAGACTGAGTTCTATTTCAACCAATCAAAATGCTCAGATCTCAGAATGATCTACAACATCTCTAGCTTGTGATTGGTCAGTTCTGAGACTGAGTTCTATTTCAACCAATCAAAATGCTCAGATCTCAGAATGATCTACAACATCTCTAGCTTGTGATTGGTCAGTTCTGAGACTGTGTTCTATTTCAACCAATCAAAATGCTCAGATCTCAGAATGATCTACAACATCTCTAGCTTGTGATTGGTCAGTTCTGAGACTGAGTTCTATTTCAACCAATCAAAATGCTCAGATCTCAGAATGATCTCCAACCATGAGCTCTGGATTTGATTGCTACAGTAATGAACATTACCCTGAAAATACAAATCCAGTCACTTGTTTACAAAGGATATTAAATCTTGTACTATGCAAGGCAAGAAAAACTGAATAAAATAGTGTGTAACTCTATATTGTATAAATCAGCATAATGTATCTGAATCTTAATTACAAAGCTTTAATCTTAAACTTATGCTTATGTCAAAACAATCTGTGTATCAATTAAAAAGGTTTTAAAAATTGTAGATATCTTATAAATATATCACAGTCTGTTGCTGTAAGACAGCTTTTAAAATTAATATATTTAATGAAAACAGAAAAATAAAACTCAGTCTGGATGGTATGACAACACAAAGTAAGTTTTGTGCAGAACACAAAATGAAAAGGTGTAAAAGTGTACATAACTTTAAGATGGCAAAAACAGATCTAGACATTTAACAGCTTGCTAGATTCTCCACTTAATGAGTAATTTGGTAAATTTAACCATCTAGTTTGCAAAGACAGGACCTTTTCAGCCTATCGATTTGTGTTTGTGTTTTGCCAGTGAAACCAACATTTCATCAACTTATCACAGTCTTACATGTTTAGTGTATATGTTTTCCAGCAAATGTAAACATACAATCGTAGATCTATCTTTCTGTGACATGAAATCCAAAAACTTCAAGGCACTTAAGTAATAAAAATTTTACTACAAATTTTTAAGATTTCTGTAAGATAACCTGGCCAGCAGTCAATGCCAAATATAAAACTATTTTATAATGTTCTGATTTTCAGATCACTTCTTTTTTCCTCCTTTTGAACCTTTAGAACTTTTGGATGCTTGTGACTCTGGTCTCTTCTTGTCGGCGTCAGATTTCTCCTTTGACGCTGGCCTGGTCGGAGTTTTCGGTGTTTTTGGAGTCTCAGGTTTGACATCCTCTTTGGCAGTCTCTGATTCCTTCGATTCACCGCTCTTATCAAGTTCGGCAAGTTTCTTTGCCATTTCTCGTATTTTCTCGAGACAAACGTTGAGCTCGGCCTCGGCATTATCAGCTCTCTCCTCAGCATTCTGGGCTCGCTCTTCAGTCGCACTGTAACAAACATTATGTTTATTGTAATATTCAAACTGAATGAATATTAATAATAATGTAGCAAAATCAGAGGGCCACAACTCAGTGACACGATCAGTCAACTGTTGTCTAATTAGTGCATATAGGAATGTTGTTACAATATGTATGCTGTATAAGCATAATTAAAGTGCCATAATTGCAGCAACAAGGCTATCGAAGTACTGCATGCAATACAAGAGTCCCTTACTGGTGAAATCCAATATCAATAATTTTTCACTACATTCAAAGTAAATGTTATGAACTTTAACTTCTGGTGAAAAAATAATATGTTGTGATTCTGTAATTATGTTTATTTATATACCAAATTGCTCACCGCAGGAAAACATTATTACTAGTAACAATTCTTGTAAAAGCTGGCAACTCACCATCCAGCAACATTTTAAGTCAATGAAGCTCAAACATTTGACCTCCCACACTGTAGGTGGACCCCTTCGCCACTAAGCTATGGAGAAAGTTATATTATGTGGAAGATCAGTGGTCTAGGTGTAGAGCGTCGGTCTCCAGATCTGGAGACTGCCGGTTCGAGTCCCACCAGGGATGAGGTTCGTATGCAGTTTCCTCAATCCACTTTCGGCGCGAGTACTGGTTGGAAACCCAGGAAGCAGTCATCCAGCGTGATTAATATAAGTGACTAATATAAGTTGGAATAACTTGTTTCACTATCGATGTAAAAATTAATAAGTTTAAAGTTATATTACTTACAGCAATTGTTTCTGTAGCGAGTCAACAGCAGCCAGGGCCTCAAAGGCTTTTGCTGTGTCAGGGCCTCCTGCAGCCTGGGGTAATCCTTTACCATCGGATGGCATAGGCTAAAAATAAATACAATAAATATTATTTTATCTCACAAAACACAAACCCAGACAGAACATTGAGCTTTGTATCAAGTTTGATACATGTAGTTGCATGACCAAATATATAATTCTGGAATTGCACAGTCCAGATCTGCCAAACACACATTAAATTGACCTTGGAGCTTGATGACTATGACAATTTTTTTTGGGTTGTGTGGAAAACTGCTGACAAAATCTCTTTTTAACTGCCTCATATTCTTGTCATTATGATATGATGTGATTTTAACTATCATGCCATCTGTTATGGATCTGCACTGGTGGCATCTTGGCCAGGAATAACCTAATGAATCTAAACGTGAAGTGAAGATTAGGATCAGATGACAAGTATGTGGCAGCTGATCTGGATCAACACTGTTCGCTCATGGAATAAGCATGTATCTATGGAGTAAAAGGATAACTACCTGGCCAGGTTTGTGTTCGAGTTTCTGTACATGTGTGTTATCATCCCCTCCAATTACCTCCAGCTTCTCTTCTCCCTGTAACACATGAAGTACAGCGTTAACAATCTTAAAATTCCTTTATTAATGTGAGAGAATCTTGCCTTTACCAGCTTAATTAATATCATAGATTTGCCTTTTTTTCAACATAAGTCTGCAGGGCTTTTCATCCTTATATAACAGAGGCCTATAAAAGGGCTCTTCCCAATCCAAAAATATAGTATTTTTTCCCAATTGTGGCAGAAACTCTTCCCAAAATGCTCGGCAAGATGTGCAAAAATGGTTAAAACTCCTGGGAGGACTGTATGAAAATTGAAGTCTGGAAAATAAAGTGCATAACAAGCAAATTCGTTGAATTTATATCCCCCGCCGAGTACTGGTTATTACTAACACAACAGCTGAAGACATAGGGCTTTATTTAGATATTTATCATGGATGGCAAAAACAGTGAAAAAACAACTTCAGATGGTGAAAAGGGTTGGGCAGCTCACCAGAATATAAAAATGAGACGAAAAGTCTTAAAGTTGTTAAAATGATGAACGCAGTAGTAAAAATATAGCGGGGTATTTGATTGAAATCCATGCAGAAGTTGCATAGAAGTAGCATGGAAACGAATACTACTCTATATGCATAGTGCATAACTTATCAAAGGGCCATAACTCTGTGTTAATCGGTTCACACCAGAACAAGACAACAATATGGGCATCTTGTCTTGGTATTGATGGTTTCCATAGTTTCCTGCTAAGAAATAGCAAGGAAACAAATACTGCTCTACATGCAAAATGCATAACTTCTCACAGGGCCATAACTCTGTGTTAAAAGGTCTGACTGAACAAGATGACAATATGCACATCTCCTGCTTGTATTAAAGGTTTCCAGAAAAATTCATTGAAATCCATCTAGTAGTTGCAGAGAAATAGCGTCGAAACAAATACTGCTGTATATGCATAATGCATAAGTTATCAAAGGGCCATAACTCTGTGTTAAACCGTCTGACAGGAACAAGACGACAATATTCATATCTCCTCTTGGTATTGATGGTTTCAAGAAAGTTTCATTGATTTCCATTCAGTTGTTGCAGAGAAATAGCCCGGAAACAAAAAACTGCTCTATGTGCATAAGGCATAAGTTATCAAAGGGCCATAACTCTGTGTTAAACAATCTGACTGGAACAAGACCATAATATGTGCATCTCTTCTTGGTATTGATGGTTCTCAGAAAGATTAATTGAAATCCATCTGGCAGTTGCAGAGAAATAGCAGAAACGAATACTGCTCTATATGCATAATGCATAAGTTATCAAAGGGCCATTACTCTGTGTTAAATAGTCTGATGGGAACAAGACTACGATATGCGCATTTCCTCTTGGTATAGATGGTTTCCAGAAAGATTCATTGAAACCCATCCAATAGTTGCAAAAGAAAAAGCACGGAAACGAATACTGCTCTCTATGCATAATGCATAAGTTATCAAAGGGCCATAACTCTGTGTTAAACGGTCTGACCAAAACAAGACGACGATATGCGCATCTCCTCTTGGTATAGATGGTTTCCAGAAAGTTTCATTGAATTCCATTCAGTAGTTACAGAGAAATAGCCCAGAAACGAATACTGCTCTATATGCATAATGCATAAGGTATCAAAGGGCCATAACTCCGTGTTCAACAGTCTGACCAGAACAAGACGATGATATGCACATCTCCTCTTGGTATTGATGGTTCTCAGCAAGATTCATTGAAATCCATCTGGTAGTTGCAGAGAAATAGCAGAAACAAATACTGCTCTATATGCATAATGCATAAGTTATCAAAGGGCCATTACTCTGTGTTAAATAGTCTGACGGGAACAAGACTATGACATGCACATTTCCTCTTGGTATAGATGGTTTCCAGAAAGTTTCATTGAAATCCATCCAATAGTTGCAAAGAAAAAGCACGGAAAAGAATACTGCTCTATATGCATAATGCATAAGTCATCAAAGGGCCATAACTCTGTGTTAAACGGTCTGACCAAAACAAGACGACAATATGCGCATCTCCTCTTGGTATAGATGGTTTCCAGAAAGTTTCATTGAATTCCATTCAGTAGTTGCAGAGAAATAGCCCGGAAACGAACACTGCTCTATATGCAATATGCATAAGGTATCAAAGGGCCATAACTGTGTTCAACAGTCTGACCGGAACAAGACGATGATATGCCCATCTCCTCTTGGTATTGATGGTTCTCAGAAAGATTCATTGAAATCCATCTGGTAGTTGCAGAGAAATAGCGCGGAAATGAATACTGCTTTATATGCATAAGTTATCAAAGGGCAATAACTCTGTGTTAAACAGTCTGACTGGAATAAGACGACAATATGCGCATCTCCTTTCGGTATTGATGGTTCTCAGAAAGATTCATTGAAACCCATTTGCTAGTTACAGAGAAATAGCGCATTAACGAATACTGCTCTATATGCATAATGCATAGGTTATCAAAGGGCAATAACTCTGTGTTAAATGGTCTGACCAAAACAAGACTACGATATGCGCATCTTCTCTTGGTATAGATGGTTTCCAGCAAGTTTCATTGACATCCATTCAGTAGTTGCAGAAAAATAGCGCGGAAACGAATACTGCTCTATATACATAATGCATAGGTTATCAAAGGGCCATAACTCTGTGTTAAATGGTCTGACCGGAACAAGATAACGATATGCGCATCTCCTCTTGGTACTGATGGTTCCCACAAAGTTTAGTTGAAATCCATCCAGTAGTTGTGGAGAAATAGCGCGGAAACGAAATTCGGACGGACAGCGTGACAGCGTGAAACGTGACACCGTGACGGACGGACAACGCCAAAACAATATCCCCCTCCCGATTTCATCGGCGGGGGATAATAAATTAGATTTAAGTTAGAAATACCTATTACTATTCAATTTCATAAAGTAGAACCCATCTTTCAATTAATTTTGTTTTCCCAAAATAAACAATTATTGCCCATAAATTTCCCAATTGGAAAGGCCAGAGCCTCTTCCCAATTTTCTGATGAAAAATAAACATAAATACAGGATTCTCCATCATTGTCTTTGAGATGATTATGCAGTTATTGTTTATTATGTTATGCAACTTCTTAACCAGAAGATGCCACAATGCGACAAATCCAGGTTTTCCTCTGAAATTTTAATTGAAAAAAGGAGTATAACTATGACATAATATAAAATCAGGAGTTATGAAACTTATCCAGATAATCGCTGTTGTGCTGTCAGAAAACTATTTTAAGTTTCAAAGCTCTATCTTGAATGAGAAAAAGTGATCGTAAACAAGAAACATAACGAAATGTTGACACCAGCCCGCCCAATAACATACCCCAATTTAATATCCAGGGTATTTCAAAGAAAGAAGCATGATATAGACAAGGTGTTACCTTGGGTTTTGGATCAGTTACTGTTGTCTGTGATCCCTTGCCGGAGTCAGGTTTGTGCTCCTCACCAGCCGTGTCTGGCTGACCTTCCTTCTTCTCCTGCTCTCCTTCTGCACCCTTCCCTCCCTAAATGAACAGTAAAACCAATAAACCGTGAAAACCAATACATGTCTGGTTATTTAAAAACTACCGGTAGAATGTGTCCTTGGACACTGATGCCCAATCTGCTGCAACAAAATTTGTAGTAACAAAGGGCCATAACTCTGGTAAAAATGGTCGCAGGAAAAAATCCTTTCTTTACGATCATCTACAAATCCTGCTTGATCATCTGTGCAAGTTTAAAAGAAATCCGCTTTATATAGTTTAGGAGGAGTTGATGCCACAAGATTTGGGGACGTATGGACGTACGTACATATGTATGGAGGGACGGACGAGTGCAACTCTATGGGCATAAAAATAACAAATTAAACCTTGGCTTTTTTAGTCCATTACCCCATAGATACGGCTTATACTGTATGTAGTACCAATGTAGATCCAATTCAACCTGCACATCCACATATTCTGGTCAGGACCTGCATCGTTCATTTCTTGGTCATAAATATAAACTGAATCTAAAGGTGAACAGGATAAACATGAAAGCTATTTCCATGGAGTAAAGTGTGAAATTTGAATAAGAGACTTTTTTTACTTTTTTTGGGTATACCATAATTAAACAAATTACATAAAAGGTAAATATATTACCAAAAAATCTTGGCTCTAAAATTAATAAAACAGGCAGATATTCTAACTATTTACATTATTGATTCTCAATTTATTTCTTTGAATGTCTACCAAACTTACATGTTCTGCCCATCAAGAGCAGTCTGTGTCTGAAGTTCCACACAAATATGATTTATACTGATGTAGTTTAAAATCTGTGCTATCTATTAATACTGCTTGACTCTACTTTCAAGTAAATGTATTACTGTACTAGCAGGTGCGCATCAGTACAAGAATAAAAGTTTTTAAATGACAACAAGACATAAACTAGAAATGTGTCCATAGGACACGGATGCCCCCGCTATGCATCGTTTCCAGATACTAAAGTGCAATGATGGGAATAATAGCATTTCAAAGACAGTGATGTTCGAGTAATTATAAGAATATGCATAAACTTGATGATCAAGTAAAGTATTTGTATTTGTGGCACTGTTGTCTTCTCATTACGGAAATGTCTGTGAAGAAGTTGGTGGTAATGAAATGCAATGTCATAGTGAACATTTGTGCCAAGTTATTTTGAAATCCCTTCATTCATAAAGAAGTTATAGCCCGAACAAGTAAATTCAAGTTTTAGTAACTGTGACCTTGACCTTGGACTTACAGGCATGGGTAATGTACGCAACACACCGCCTTGTCATGGTAAACATTTGTGCCAAGTTATTTTGAAAACCCTCCATTCAAAACAAAGTTATAGCCCGGACAAGGAAATTCTATTTTTAGTAACAGTGACCTTGACCTTGGACCTACAGGCATGGACATGGTACACAACTCATTACCTTGTCATGGTGAACATTTCTGCCAAGTTATTTTGAAATTACTATATTCCTAATGTAGTTACAACCCTGACAAGAAAATTCTATTTTAGTAACAGTGACCTTGACCTTGGACCTAGGCATGGGCATGGTACGGGACACACCATCTTGTCATGATGAACATTTGTGTCAAGTAATTTTGAAATCAATCTATTCCTAACAAAGTTACAGTCCGGACAAGAGAATTCTATTTTTAGTAACAGTGACCTTGACCTACAGGCATGGGCATGGTACGCGATACACCGCCCTGTCATGGTGAACATTTGTGTCAAGTTATTTTGAAATCCCTCCATTTATAATGAAGTTACAGCCTGGATAAGAAAATTATATTTTTAGTAACAGTGACCTTGACCTTGGACCTTCAGGCTTGGGTATTGTGCGGACACACTGCCTTGTCATAGTGAACATTTGTGCAAAGTTATTTTGAAATCCCTCCATTCATAACAAAGTAACAGCCTGGACAAGAGAATTCTATTTTAAGTAACACTGACCTTGACCTTTGACCTACAGGCATGGGCATGGTACGTGACACATCGCCCTGTCATGGTGAACATTTGTGCCGTTATTTTGAAATCCCTCCATTCATAACAAAGTAACAGCCCGGACAAGAAAATTCTATTTTTAGTAACAGTGACCTTAACCTTGGACCTAAAGGCTTGGGCATGTATGTGACATACCGTCTTGATATGGTGAACAATTATACCAAGTTATTTAAAAATCCAATAAGAAATAACAAAGTTACAGAGCGGACGGGATTTTGCAAGAAAATTCTATTTTTAGTAACAGTGACCTTGACCTTGGACCTACAGTCACGACACACCGCCTTGTTATGGTGAACATTTGTGCCAAGTTATTTTGAAATCCCTCCATTCCAAACAAAGTTAAGGGCAAAGTGTATATTTTTCTTAACACAAAATGTAAGTGAAAAAGGGGCATAATTTGAAAATATTGGAAGCATGGTTATGGGTCTTGTTGGTTATGATGTAGATTTTGATGGTGAAAATATATTTCAAGTTTCAAGGCAGTATCTCAAGTAGTTTTTAAGTTATGGGCAAAATGCACAAAATATAAGAAACAAGATATATTCCTATTAAAACTAATGTAAATGGAAGTATCAAAGGGCCATAACTTCTGAACAGAACATGTAAGAGCAAAACCCCACCTTTTTGCACAACAACATATCAGGCCAAGCATTGTGGTAAAGTTTCATCAAATTCCCAGCAGAGGTGTAGGAGGAGTTGCGTTCACAAGATATATTTCTATTAAAACTAATGTAAATGGAATTATCAAAGGGCCATAACTTCTGAACAGAACATGTAAGAGCAAAACCCCACCTTTATGCACAACAACATATCAGGCCAAGCATTGTGGTCAAGTTTCATTAAATTCCCACCAGTAGTGTAAGAGGAGTTGCGTTCACAAGATATACTCCTATTAAAACTAATGTAAATGGAAGTATCAAAGGGCCATAACTTCTGAACGGAACATGTAAGAGCGAAACCCCACCTTCATGCACAACTACATATCAGGCCAAGCATTGTGGTCAAGTTTCATTAAATTCCGACCAGTAGTGTAGGAGGAGTTGCGTTCACGAGAATATCAGACGGACGGACGGACGGACGGACGGACAGGAGCAACTCTTAATGCCCATCGCCATTTCATGGCGGGGGCATAAAAAACTGGGGAGAAATTGAAAGCAGGATAAAAACAGTGTTTAACTATCTGTGCATTAAGTTGATGGCAGACATACTTTGATGTTGACATCATAATTATGTTATGTTGACAATGCTTGCAGTTATATGTAAACAATTACACTGTACAATATTGCAGTACCTCTGTAGTTTCGCCATCTTCTGGTCTCTTCAGTTTCTCCTGGTCCACATACTCCTGATCCCGCTGTACCAGAGACACTTGCTTTGTATCTTTCTTCTCCAGCTCAGCTGGTGAGGGAGGAAACAATGACTCCACTGACTCGTTCATCAGCTTGCTAGTCAGGATTTTGGCTGTCTTTATCCAGTCATCACACTCATGCTGTAAACATTAAAAAGAAATGTTGACTTTGTCCAGTCATCACACTCATGCTGTAAACATTAAAAAGAAATGTTGACTTTGTCCAGTCATCACACTCATGCTGTAAACATTAAAAAGAAATGTTGACTTTGTCCAGTCATCACACTTATGCTATTAACATTAAAAAGAAATGTTGACATTGTCCAGTCATCGCACTCATGCTGTAAACATTAAAAAGAAATGTCAACATTGTCCAGTCATCACGCTCATGCTGTAAACATTAAAAAGAAATGTTGACTTTGTCCAGTCATCGCACTCATGCTGTAAACATAAAAAAGAAATGTTAACTTTGTCCATTCATAACACTTGTGTTGTCAATACTAACATTTTTTCTCCACCAAGTCATGAAACTCATGCTGAAACCATTAACAAACCAAAACTGGTTGAGGCTTATGCTGTAAACAATTACAAAAATGGTTACTACATTAAGTCATCCCATGTTTGTCCTTGACTTTTGTGTTCACTGCTGTTTATCATAACTAATTAGTTTGTAATAAGTTCCTAAAACTTCATGCAAAACCTATATCAACTATACTACATATACCTACCTTTAATCTCTGCAGGTCTTTGAGTTCATGGTCAGCATTCTCTTCCATCAGGTCTAACAACTATACTACACATACCTACCTTTAATCTCTGCAGGTCTTTGAGTTCATGGTCAGCATTCTCTTCCATCAGGTCTAACAACTATACTACATATACCTACCTTTAATCTCTGCAGGTCTTTGAGTTCATGGTCAGCATTCTCTTCCATCAGGTCTAACAACTATACTACATATACCTACCTTTAATCTCTGCAGGTCTTTGAGTTCATGGTCAGCATTCTCTTCCATCAGGTCTAACAACTATACTACATATACCTACCTTTAATCTCTGCAGGTCTTTGAGTTCATGGTCAGCATTCTCTTCCATCAGGTCTAACAACTATACTACACATACCTACCTTTAATCTCTGTAGGTCTTTGAGTTCATGGTCAGCAATCTCTTCCATCAGGTCTAACAACTATACTACACATACCTACCTTTAATCTCTGTAGGTCTTTGAGTTCATGGTCAGCATTCTCTTCCATCAGGTCACGGCGTTGTTGTGTGTTGTCCATCACGATACCATTACAACATCTGTAACAGTGAGTCATAATGAGTTTGTTTGTTTGTTTGTTTGGGGTTTAACACCTGGTTTCAACACCTTTCTGGTTATATCCCGGCGGTCAGTCCACCTAACCGGTGTTCCTGGGTCTCTAACCAGTACTAACCAATTTCTCCCGCAAGCGACTGACTGCTTCCTCACTTGAATCAGAGGTGAGGGACAAATGACTCTCAGACGCAATGTCCGAGTTCAATTGTCACGGAGAAATTTTTCCCGCCTCGGCTGGGGATCGAACTCACGACCCCTGGATTGACAGTCAGATGCTCTATCCACTGAGCTAGCCGGGCGGGCCGAGTCATAATGAGACAAATCACAGTAACTTATAACTGGGTATAGAACACAATACCAAGCATCTCTTAGTTAAATACGGCATAGTATTTGCAAAAGTAAAATATAATGAGGCAAAGAATAAGATTCTAAGCATCTCTAACACTAAGGTTTATAATGTGGCACAGAAAAATACCCTAATCATGTTTTAGAATAAGTTATGATAAGGCATAGAAAAAGATGACAAGAATGAAGAAGAAGGTTATAAAACTGAGATTTGAGATCAGTCTCAAATCTCAAGGATCAGATTGGCTGAAATGGCGACTGGTCGCCATTTCAGCCAACAGATCCTTGAGATTTGAGACTGATCTTCAGATTTAGTTTTTTGAACTTGGTTTGAAGCATGCCACTTACTGGACAACATACGAGGAGAACATCTGAAGCTGCTCAAACAGTGATTTGGCATTCTGATGTAGCTGATTTAAGGTGGCGCTACCTAGCAGCGCCATCTCTCCGGCCTCCTTAGAGTTACCTTCCCTGTCCGGAGCAAGCCGCAATAAGACCTGTACCATCCAGCGTATCATGTCAGAGTGTAATGTTGTCACCTACAGGACAAACACACATATGTCATTGATAGAATATGATTTACTTATGGACAAAAGTCTTGTCCGGAATGGATTTTCATAATATCTTTTAAACACGTTAAGTTACGACTTGAAATTTTGCCTAATTAATATCATCTGTATTAAAAACCAGTTTCTGAAATTTCTAATTCGTCTGAATGCATATAAATATCCTTTTTTCCATCAATACCAATTTATGAGTGTGAGATAAAAAAAAATAAAGATATAATTGTAGTTTTTGTAGAACGGTCAAGAATTTTGTCTATTAGCATAGTTTAACCCTTTACTCCATAGATATAACTTTGCAAGGGCAACCAGTGTAGATCCAGGTTAATCGGCACATTTGTGCCATCTCATCAGGAACTAAACTGTTTGCTTTTATATCTGTTAGGTTTTTTCTGTCTAGGCAGTAAACAATAAATATCTACATCAGACAGCACAGATGTATCAGTGATCTGGGCCCAAGATCATAAAACTAAGTTTTGAGATCAGTCTCAAATCTCAAGGATCTGATTGGCTGAAATGGCGACTGGTCGCCATTTCAGCCAATCAGATGCTTGAGATTTGAGACTGATCTCCAGATTTAGTTTTATGATCTTGGGCACAGGATCTGCACTGATGAACAATGTGTATCCATGGAGTTAAAGTTTAACATTAAACTTGCTGGAACTTAATTTCATACAAATGTTGCAAATGAAAGTTTTTCAAAGACATAAGTTTACACATAATAAGTCTGGAGATCAGTCTATAAACTCCAGATTGTAATTGGCATGATTTGTCAGTTTGAAAAGTGAGCTTAATTTCAACCTATCAGCCCCTTGTAATAACCAACAGGTGTCCAGTTGAAGTTTTCAGTTTAATGATCTTGAGGCCTTGACTAAATATCTTATTAAACCTTCCCCTCAAAACACACCTATACTCAACAAAAATAGAAACCTGACACTTTATATTTGGTGTATTTTCATGGAATCAGATTTAAAGCTAATTGAATTGTGGTATGTAATAAAAATTGTGCATGTTTTGAACTTCATTATGCATTTTGATATTTTTGGTGCATGAAACAAGTGATTCAGTGGTTATTTTCTTTTGGATGGTGCAAAAATATATAGATTTTGAATATGCACCTCATACTTATTCAAAGTTACAGTGTCAGGTTTCTTTTTTTGTTGAGTAAATAATTAGCATTGAAAAAGTCCTCAACAAGATAAAAGAGCATCACAAATCCTTGATACTTGTTTTCTTTGGGCAAACATCGACAGAATATTATGGCAATCTTTTCACATCTTTTATAGATTTGACATGTTTTATCTTTAGATGTGGTATTTGAAATTTATAACTATTTGTCTTCACATTGTTTACTTAGACAATTGCTGGTAGAAAATATATCAGTGTTTTATCAAATTCACCTGTTCAACAAGTTTTCCGTCTTCACTGTCAATGGCATTGGTTGCTGTGGTAACCCACTTCTGTACCTTCCGTATGGTATCATGCACTTCCACCCTGTAAATAAAGCAAAACTGAGTGTGTGCTCTCAATAAAAAATCTATAAAAGAGTGACCATTATTTGAATTGTTTATTCATATATTTTATATAATCATGTGTTCATTATCTTCAATTGAGACAGCCAAAATATTTTCACCATATGAGGTACGCCACGGGAAAAGGTACCTTCGGGCAGTTGACGTCAATCCTTGAAACGACGTCATAAAGTTGAGCATATGACATTATTTATTATGCTATTCGCGGTAAAAATACCATTTTATTGTCAAAATGTGTAACAAAATCACTGTTTTGTTATGAGAAAATAATAGAAATTTGAAAGTTCTTTCTAAATATAGTAAGAACAAAAATGACACAAAAAATGACCGAAGGTACCTTTTCCCGTGGCGTGCCTCATATAAAAGAGCGAATGACCTGTATAGATCTGGATCAGCTGGCATATCTATGCCATCTAATTTGGATCTGCACTGGTTACATTTTGGACAGAAATAACCACATGTACTAAAAGCAAACAGTGTAGATGCTGATCAGACAACATGGATGTGCCAGCTGATCTGGATCTACACTGGTCACCCACGCAATAGAGGCTTTTATATATGGAAGAAAAGGTTAACTGCTTCTACTTTTATCAAATTTTACTTTTTTTACTGTGGATTAGCTTAAGTAAGATTTAATCATTAAATTGCAGTAGTTTTAACAATCCTATTTAATTCCTGCTCTTGTTTTTAACCTTTTCCAATCCATTCCAAAAAAAACTTTTATTGCATACATTACATGTATTGTGACACAAGGTCATTTTTATGTCCAAGAAAATTTAATACTATTAAAAATTCTGTACTTGTATACTACTTATAGTCTACAAACCAATAAAAAACTCTCTTTTTAAAAAGCCTTATCTTCACTAGCAGGTAATTCAGCATTCAAACATTTTGTTTGTATATTTCAATCAGTAACAACTAAACATGCAATTGAATTAACAAATACAGTCCAACAGTGATGACTTGAAATGCCGTACCTTTCAATGCTTCTTATAAATTCAATATGAATACCGGTAAGATGCAATGACTCAAACTGTGAGTAGTAAAATGACCTGAATCAATTGTGAAGATTTGACGTGTGTCTTACAATAATTTTCACAGCACTGATTGCATAATATATTTTGGGCCATTTACAATTATGCCTTTAAGACAGGTATTGAGATGTGATGGTATGACCCATAGGAAGACTTAAAAACCTTAATCACTACCCTGTCATCATGACTGGACTGTACTTAAGCTGCCTTCAGCATTATTTTATGTGAATGCTTAACTGTGGATTGGCTTAAGTAAGCTTATCATTAAATTGCAGAACCGTGTCAGCTAGTAGTAGAAAGTCAGTCAGACAAGCTACACAATTCCGTGTGTGACTGTAAAGTCAGTCAGAATAGCCAGTCAGTTAGTGTAGCAAGGCTATAGTTCTGTCAAAATTAAAGATGGTGGACTATTCAGTCTTTGACTCAAATCAGTCAGAATAGCCAGTCACAGTTTGTGATGGTGGGTAATTCAGACTGTGGCTTTTAGTTAAGTCAGTATGGCCAGAAACGGTTAGTGATGGTGGCCAATTCAGTGCTTGACTGTCAAGTCATTCAGTACAGCCAGTCTCAGTTTGTGATGGTGGACAATTCAGGTTTTCACTGTCAAGTCAGTCACTTCAGCCAGTCACTGTAAGAAATCAAGGACAATTCAGTCTTTGGCTGTAACTTCAGTCAGTATAGCCAGTCAGCAAGTCAGTATAGCCAGTCACAGGTAGTGTTGCAAGGTTATTTTGTCAGTGGCTGTCAGCAAGTCAGTATAGCCAGTCAGCAAGTCAGTATAGCCAGTCAGCAAGTCAATATAGCCAGTCAGCAAGTCAGTATAGCCAGTCAGCAAGTCAATATAGCCAGTCAACAAGTCAGTAAAGCCAGTCAGCAAGTCAATATAGCCAGTCAGCAAGTCAGTATAGCCAGTCAGCAAGTCAGTATAGCCAGTCAGCAAGTCAATATAGCCAGTCAACAAGTCAGTAAAGCCAGTTACAATAAGTGTAGCAAGGCTGTTCTGCCAGAAAATGTAAGCAAGTCAGTATAGCCGGTCACAGTTAAAGTAGCAAGGTTTTTCGGTCATTGATTGTAACAAGTCAGTAAAGCTAGTCAAAGTAAGTGGAGCAAGGGTGTTCTGTCAGTGATTGTAAGCAAGTAGGTATATATAGCCAGTCACAGTTAAAGTAGCAAGGCTTTTCAGTCAGTGATTAAAGTCAATCAGTATTGCCACTCAGTAAGTCAGTATAGCCAGTCAGCAACTCAGTATTGCCAGTCAGCAAGTCAGTAAAGCCAGACAGGAAGTCAGTATAGCCTGTCAACAAGACAGTATTGCTAGTCAGCAAGACAGTATTGCCAGTCAGCAAGACAGTAAAGCCAGACAGGAAGTCCGTATAGCCAGTCAGCAAGAGAGTAAAGTCAGTTGCAATAAGTGGAGCAAGGGTGTTCTGTCAGTGATTGTTAGCAAGTAGGTATAGCCAGTCACAGTTAATGTAGCAAGGCTTTTCAGTTAGTGATTGTAAGTCAAATAGTATTGACAGTCAGCAACTCAGTATTGCCAGTCAGGAAGACAGTATAGCTAGTCAGCAAGTCAGTATAGCCAGTCAGCAAGTCAGTATTGCCAGTCAGCAAGTCAGTACTGCCAACCACAAGACAATATAGCCAGTCAGAAAGTCAGTATTGCCAGTCAGAAAGTCAGTAAAGCCAGTCAGGAAGACAGTGTAGCTAGTAAGCAAGTCTGTATTGCCAGTCAGCAAGTCTGTATTGCCATTCAGCAAGTCAATACACATGTACAGCAAGTCAGTACTGCCAGCCAGCAAGTTAGTATTGCCAGTCTACAGCCTGTCAGCAAGTCAGTTTAGCCAGTCAGCAATTCAGTATAGGCAGTCAGCAATTAAGTATAGCAAGTCAGCAAGTCAGTATATGCAGTCATAATTAGTGTAGCAAGACTACTATGTCAGTGATTTTTCAGCAAAGCCAGTCACAATAAGTGTAGCAAGCTTTGCAAGACTGTACAGCCAGTCAATCACACTCAACAGAGCTCCACTGTTCAGTAACATACTTTACTTAATTCGCTCACAGCAACGGAGCTCGGCATCTCAGCCATTGACTATTTTTAAGGTCATTCAGAGTCAGTCTTGGCAGTTCAGTAACCTACACTACACAGTCAGTGCAACCAGTCAGAAATGGTTAGCATGTCCATTTAATACGTCTGTATCTCGAATGTTGCAACATAGTAGTTTAAGCATAGTATTTTTTATAATAAATAATTAAAAGCTATTAAATATATGAACATGCAACATTAAATGTTAACAACATGCAAGAAACAAGTATTAGCATACCCGAGAGGCCAGCCTTTTTTCTCCGACCTGATCACAACAAAAACATTTTAGTGCCACACAAAACACACATAACAAGCATGATCAAAAACAGCTCTTGTCTGCATCAAACTAGGTGGAAAAATAATCATGTTTAAAGCAAAATGAAATTTTGTTTTTGTATATGCCCGTCCAGATAACTTGTGTAACTAAATAATAAAAGTAATTTTAAATACCAAGACCCAGTTATATCACTTTAAAAAACAAGGAACTCCAAGTTGCACAGTTTATCTAGACTCTCACACAGTCATTACATGCTTCCTGAAAACAGTCTAACAGTTTATCTTCACACTGTTTCCAGTCCCATAGCTTGTTGCAAACAAAGGTTTAGTGCATTAGCCAAACAAATCAAAAACACAAAACTAGAAATAGCTGCCATAACTCTTGTCCAAAAGATCCACTATCAATATTATCAGATGTGTACCGGCTGATCTGGATCTACACTGGTTGCACATGCGTTAAAATGCATATATATATAGAGTAAAGTTTTAATCAGTTTGAGAGCATGGAAGCTATTTCTTGTCTCCATTTAAGGATATACAAATAAAGAAACTTTTCAAGTTTTATTAGTAATTTTTTATATTAAATAGGTGTGTTTAAAAAGACTTCTATGATACTAATTTATTTGAATTAAAAAAAGAAGGAATGAAACAAAATCTCAATGAACTGATACAGTTATGTTACTTATATTAATGACTATACAGTGTTTATAGAAAAATTCTAGCTACCCTGGTTGATAATGAAAGACAGCTAAGGATTAATTCTAATTTGCCTAGAAAGAGGAAGATTAAAGTTATTTCTAATTATACTTCAGCTTATATTTACAAAATAGCTGAAAGGAATTTCTACAGAATCACTAATGTTTTATTTTTTATAAACAAGAAAAACTGGGTTGGTATGAATAAGCTGTGCTATAGTCTATAATTAAAAATTATGTAGACTTTAAAGAAAGGTGAAGAAAATTTGAAATGTTTAATTTCCATCTTGGGAACCCATGCAAGTTGAGAATTTAAGTTGTTATCCTCAAATACATAGTCAATGCTACCAAAACCATCAGAAACATCTTACTGTACATAAAAAGGCTATCACTCTACATATCTTGATATATTTTGGTCAAATGTGCAAGGAATCATAATAGAAGTACATTAGGGCTCCATTTTATTTTGATTAAAGGTAAAACCTATAAAAGCATACTAGGCACATCAATTATATTCAAATGCAACAAAAACGCAAAAGTAAAACAATAAAATTGATGAAACAATACTGACCATACAATCAACCAAAACACTAACACATGCAAAATAATAGACATCCTACTTAGAATAAAAAAAAAGATAAAACACAGAGGCTAGAATTGTTCGACTTTTGTGGCAGATTAACTAATTTAGAAATATATAAAGACAAATGCAACTATAAGAAAAGATGGTTAAGCCTAGGTTCCCAGAACAGGGAAATATTTTACCAGTTTTAGGGACAACTTACCACCCAAACTACAGTGTTAGTTAACCCTTTCCTCCATAGATACACCTTTGTGGTATGGGCAAACTGTAGATCCAGATCAGCCGGCACATCAGTGCTGTCTGATCAGGATCTGCACTGTTCGCTATTTGATTTACCGGGATTAGGTTATTTCTGACCAAACGACCAGTGCAGATCATGATCAGACAGCACAGATGTGCCGACTGATCTGGATCTACACTGGTCGCACACATGTAAAAATGCATATATATGGAGGAAAGGGTTACGCTTACAGAAAAGATAATGACATTTGGTAGATTGTCACAGTACGAATCTAGTTACCATTTGGGGAGAATACTCGGTAAGCTGCCCTGATAGCTCAGCCGGTAGAGCACTCAGCTTGTAAGTGAGGGATCATGGGTTCGAATCCTGGTCTGGCTGCAAATCTTTCTCACCAAGTGACAAGATCATGGGTCTCAAGTTATTTCATGGTAAATTTTGTTTGAAGGACAATTACTGATGACCAGCAGGTGTTGGAAACCTGTGTCCAAGGTTATAAAACTGAGCATGGAAACCAGTCTCAAATCTCAAGCATCCGATTGGGGTAAATGATGACCAGTTGCCATTTCAGCCAATCAGATGCTTGAGATTTGAGACTGGTTTCCAATCTCAGTTTTATAACCTTCAGCCCTGGCCGTCACAGATTAAGAAAACAAAGAGATGCTAAAAAAAGCATGCAAAATAACATAAGCAACAAAAAGTTCTGTCTCAGCAAAGTATAAATTGACTATATCTGAGTATGCATGCATGCATTCCAGCTCTCACTACAACATTCCAACCTCTGAACTAAACGAGCTGTAAACATGGCAGCAAAAGTACCGTCATTGTTTGAATATAAGCCACACTTTTTCCCCAGAATTCGGAAGTAAAAAGTTGGGGGTGCGGCTAATACACAGGTTTGGCTGCTTATACACTGTGTTAAGCCATTTTCATCTGTTCTATCACGTTTGGGGCGGTGCGGCTTATACATGAGTGCGGCTTATATTCGAACAATGAAGGTATATAAATCATACCAACCACACACCAGAAATCTCCAGTAACCTTCTGAAACTAAACTTTCTCATGGATGTTTTGACATGTTGTTGGGCTTTGACAATTGCCAGTTTATTTTTAATTTTCTTTAATATATCATACAAGTGAAACAATCAAACTTGAACAAATGGACAAACGATTGAATGAATAAACAAGTGTATGTCATTGAATGAAAAACAAAAATGAATTAATGAATAATTGAAAAAAAATGGAAGAATAAAGTAACAGAAAATGAATAAATATTTTAAAAAGGAAGATTTCAAAGTAAACAAGTCAAAGAGTGAACATTCTTTAAAATTAATTGCACGAAATCCCACACTGAATTGTTTTCATTGGAAATTATTGGATTAGAAAAAACAAAGCCAGAGGAATGACAACATACTAACACATGGTGCAACATTAACATACATGTACACATAGTGCAAACAAAACACTGAAATATTACTTGAAAACATCATTAATAATTTACTCCATATATATCACTTTTATTGCATCAGCAAACAGTGTAGATCCAGATCAGCTGGCGCATCCATGCTGTCTGGTCAAGATTTACATCATTTAGCTTTGGTTTTAATAAGTTATTTCTGACCAAAAGGCAAACAGTGTAGATCCTGATCAGATGGCATGGATGTGCTGGCTGATCTATTTCTACACTGTTTACACATGCAACAAATCTGGTATATATGGAGTAAGGGTTAGGAAGTAAGATTATGACGAAAGGTTATTACAGACAAACAGACTGTGAAATTGCAAGCCCAAACACCATTTTAGTTAACACAGAAAACAGTTAGTAATTTAGTGCAAGGTTAGTTTCTGAGAACTGGTTAGTGTACCAGTCTACCTGGTGTGTGGTCGATTTTCTGCTCTTTCATCCTCCCGCTGGGTGGAGCCTACATACTCGACCGCCTCCTCTATTGAAGATAACCACTCCTCCATGGTAAGAAGAAGCCCCGCCCACTCATTGTCATGAATGGGCATGGTGCCGTTCAGACACGAGGTAAGCTTCATGTCCCAGGTCTCCATTCCATTCATCAGGTGGATTACATTAGTGGCAACACCTATAAAACAATAAACCATTCCATTCATCAGGTGGATCACATTAGTGGCAACACCTAGAAACAATAAACCATTCCATTCATCAGGTGGATCACATTAGTGGCAACACCTAGAAACAATAAACCATTCCATTCATCAGGTGGATCACATTGGTGGCAACACCTAGAAACAATAAACCATTCCATTCATCAGGTGGATCATATTGGTGGCAACACCTAGAAACAATAAACCATTCCATTCATCAGGTGGATCACATTAGTGGCAACACCTGTAAACAATAAACCATTCCATTCATCAGGTGGATCACATTAGTGGCAACACCTATGTAAACAATAAACCATTCCATTCATCAGGTGGATCACATTAGTGGCAACACCTGTAAACAATAAACCATTCCATTCATCAGGTGGATCATATTGGTGGCAACACCTATGTAAACAATAAACCATTCCATTCATCAGGTGGATCATATTGGTGGCAACACCTAGAAACAATAAACCATTCCATTCATCAGGTGGATCATATTGGTGGCAACACCTAGTAAACAATAAACCATTCCATTCATCAGGTGGATCATATTGGTGGCAACACCTGTAAACAATAAACCATTCCATTCATCAGGTGGATCACATTAGTGGCAACACCTATAAACAATAAACCATTCCATTCATCAGGTGGATCACATTGGTGGCAACACCTATAAACAATAAACCATTCCATTCATCAGGTGGATCACATTAGTGGCAACACCTAGAAACAATAAACCATTCCATTCATCAGGTGGATCACATTAGTGGCAACACCTAGAAACAATAAACCATTCCATTCATCAGGTGGATCACATTAGTGGCAACACCTAGAAACAATAAACCATTCCATTCATCAGGTGGATCACATTAGTGGCAACACCTAGAAACAATAAACCATTCCATTCATCAGGTGGATCACATTAGTGGCAACACCTAGAAACAATAAACCATTCCATTCATCAGGTGGATCACATTAGTGGCAACACCTAGAAACAATAAACCATTCCATTCATCAGGTGGATCACATTAGTGGCAACACCTAGAAACAATAAACCATTCCATTCATCAGGTGGATCACATTAGTGGCAACACCTAGAAACAATAAACCATTCCATTCATCAGGTGGATCACATTGGTGGCAACACCTATAAACAATAAACCATTCCATTCATCAGGTGGATCACATTAGTGGCAACACCTAGAAACAATAAACCATTCCATTCATCAGGTGGATCACATTAGTGGCAACACCTGTAAACAATAAACCATTCCATTCATCAGGTGGATCATATTGGTGGCAACACCTGTAAACAATAAACCATTCCATTCATCAGGTGGATCACATTAGTGGCAACACCTGTAAACAATAAACCATTCCATTCATCAGGTGGATCACATTAGTGGCAACACCTAGAAACAATAAACCATTCCATTCATCAGGTGGATCATATTGGTGGCAACACCTAGAAACAATAAACCATTCCATTCATCAGGTGGATCACATTAGTGGCAACACCTGTAAACAATAAACCATTCCATTCATCAGGTGGATCACATTAGTGGCAACACCTGTAAACAATAAACCATTCCATTCATCAGGTGGATCACATTAGTGGCAACACCAATAAACAATAAACCATTCCATTCATCAGGTGGATCACATTACAATAAACCCATTCCATTCATCAGGTGAATCATATTGGTGGCAACACCAATAAACAATAAACCATTCCATTCATCAGGTGAATCATATTGGTGGCAACACCTGTAAACAATAAACCATTCCATTCATCAGGTGAATCACATTAGTGGCAACACCTGTAAACAATAAACCATTCCATTCATCAGGTGAATCATATTGGTGGCAACACCTGTAAACAATAAACCATTCCATTCATCAGCTGGATCACATTAGTGGCAACACCTGTAAACAATAAACCATTCCATTCATCAGGTGAATCATATTGGTGGCAACACCTGTAAACAATAAACCATTCCATTCATCAGGTGGATCACATTAGTGGCAACACCTGTAAACAATAAACCATTCCATTCATCAGCTGGATCACATTAGTGGCAACACCTGTAAACAATAAACCATTCCATTCATCAGGTGGATCACATTAGTGGCAACACCTGTAAACAATAAACCATTCCATTCATCAGGTGGATCACATTGGTGGCAACACCTGTAAACAATAAACCATTCCATTCATCAGGTGGATCACATTAGTGGCAACACCTGTAAACAATAAACCATTCCATTCATCAGGTGGATCACATTAGTGGCAACACCTAGAAACAATAAACCATTCCATTCATCAGGTGGATCACATTGGTGGCAACACCAATAAACAATAAACCATTCCATTCATCAGGTGGATCACATTAGTGGCAACACCAATAAACAATAAACCATTCCATTCATCAGGTGGATCATATTGGTGGCAACACCTGTAAACAATAAACCATTCCATTCATCAGGTGGATCATATTGGTGGCAACACCTGTAAACAATAAACCATTCCATTCATCAGGTGGATCACATTGGTGGCAACACCTAGAAACAATAAACCATTCCATTCATCAGGTGGATCACATTGGTGGCAACACCTAGAAACAATAAACCATTCCATTCATCAGGTGGATCATATTGGTGGCAACACCTGTAAACAATAAACCATTCCATTCATCAGGTGGATCACATTAGTGGCAACACCTATAAACAATAAACCATTCCATTCATCAGGTGGATCACATTAGTGGCAACACCTGTAAACAATAAACCATTCCATTCATCAGGTGGATCACATTAGTGGCAACACCTGTAAACAATAAACCATTCCATTCATCAGGTGATCACATTGGTGGCAACACCATAAACAATAAACCATTCCATTCATCAGGTGGATCATATTGGTGGCAACACCTAGAAACAATAAACCATTCCATTCATCAGGTGGATCACATTGGTGGCAACACCTAGAAACAATAAACCATTCCATTCATCAGGTGATCACATTAGTGGCAACACCTGTAAACAATAAACCATTCCATTCATCAGGTGGATCATATTGGTGGCAACACCTAGAAACAATAAACCATTCCATTCATCAGGTGGATCATATTGGTGGCAACACCTAGAAACAATAAACCATTCCATTCATCAGGTGGATCATATTGGTGGCAACACCTGTAAACAATAAACCATTCCATTCATCAGGTGGATCACATTAGTGGCAACACCTGTAAACAATAAACCATTCCATTCATCAGGTGGATCACATTAGTGGCAACACCTGTAAACAATAAACCATTCCATTCATCAGGTGGATCACATTAGTGGCAACACCTATAAACAATAAACCATTCCATTCATCAGGTGGATCACATTAGTGGCAACACCTGTAAACAATAAACCATTCCATTCATCAGGTGGATCACATTAGTGGCAACACCTATAAACAATAAACCATTCCATTCATCAGGTGGATCACATTAGTGGCAACACCTATAAACAATAAACCATTCCATTCATCAGGTGGATCACATTAGTGGCAACACCTGTAAACAATAAACCATTCCATTCATCAGGTGGATCACATTGGTGGCAACACCTAGAAACAATAAACCATTCCATTCATCAGGTGGATCACATTAGTGGCAACACCTGTAAACAATAAACCATTCCATTCATCAGGTGGATCATATTGGTGGCAACACCTGTAAACAATAAACCATTCCATTCATCAGGTGGATCACATTAGTGGCAACACCTATAAACAATAAACCATTCCATTCATCAGGTGGATCATATTGGTGGCAACACCTGTAAACAATAAACCATTCCATTCATCAGGTGGATCACATTAGTGGCAACACCTGTAAACAATAAACCATTCCATTCATCAGGTGGATCATATTGGTGGCAACACCTGTAAACAATAAACCATTCCATTCATCAGGTGGATCACATTAGTGGCAACACCTAGTAAACAATAAACCATTCCATTCATCAGGTGGATCACATTGGTGGCAACACCTGTAAACAATAAACCATTCCATTCATCAGGTGGATCACATTAGTGGCAACACCTAGAAACAATAAACCATTCCATTCATCAGGTGGATCACATTAGTGGCAACACCTATAAACAATAAACCATTCCATTCATCAGGTGGATCACATTAGTGGCAACACCTGTAAACAATAAACCATTCCATTCATCAGGTGGATCACATTAGTGGCAACACCTATAAACAATAAACCAGACTAATATGTAAGGATCCACAGGGGGCTGGCATGCGTCAACATTTCATTATGTTTTTTGTTAAGTTCGCTTTTTCTCAGTAACCATTCTTTGTACAGCTTTGAAACTTAACATAGTTGTCTGACATCACAATCAGAATTATCAAGACAAGTTTCATAACTCTTGACAGTATATGTCATAGTCATGCCCTTTTTTCAATTTAAATGTAAGAAGAAAACATGATTTCATTGCATTGCAGTGTCTTCCAGTTTATGAATGGTCTGAAGGGTTTGAATAATACAGTGCGCAAGATAATATAACTAAACTGGAGACCAGTCACAAATCTCAAGCATCTTATTGGCAGAAATGGAGACTTGTCTCTATTTCAGCCTATAAGATATTTGAGATTAGAGACTGGTCTCCAAAAATAGTTTTATGATCGTTCGCCCAGAACTCAGCATAAATATTTATAGCATTTGTTGTTAAAGACTTTTAAACATAGAATCTACTGAGTAGACTGCACTTATCAGCTGTCTATATTTCCAAAGACAAATCACATCTGATGTCTCTTGAAGGGCTCAGAACTAAGACCAAATTGATGACTGAATATCACATACTTTGCATGTCAAATTAAAACTTTACTCACACACCTTAATGTCAGGGACAAATAGTGTAGATCCTGATCAGCCGGCACATCCATACCATCTGATCAGGATCTGCACTGCTTGCTATTTGATTATTATGTTATTTCTGATAAAAAGGAAATAAGTGCAGATCCTAATCTGATTGTGCCGACTGATCTGGATCTACACTGGAAGCACATGCAACAAAATGCCTAGATATGAAGTAAAGGGTTAAACTTGAGTGTCTACTGGTAATATATAACACAAAGGTAAGATAATAAGAAAACTCTCCAGAGCAGAAAGAAACTATTAGCTTTAGTTAATCAATATGTGATTTTCAACTTACAACTGTAAATATTACTATTACAACATTGAGTCCTGGCTACAATAGCATTAATCTGAGAATGGAGACAAGACAACATTTCAGCCAATCAGACGCTTCAGATTTGAGTTTTCAGCCTAGGAGAAAAATGTAAATTTTAACTTGTCTAAAAACAGCTGGGTGCAAATGGAACCTTGGTACAACTCTAGTATCAGACAGGAATATAATTACTTTTAATTATAAACTTTCTTAGTAAATATCAAATAAGATAGTTTACCATTTTCTCCAGTTATTCTTGTACCAAACTGGTGAAGTAACTTCTCAACCTCCTGAAATAGTAAATATTAGTACCTTATGCTCATGTGGACATAGGCAAATTGATTTATTTATACTTATATGAAGTTTAACAATTAATAATTTTTATTTAAGGATTGAATCGATATTTGATGTTTTTCATTTGGGTATGGAAAACAGTTGGTCTGTTTAAAGTGTGTGAAGCCCGAAGGGCTTCACGCATACTTTAAACAATCCAACTGTTTTTCATATCCAAATGAAAAACATCAAATGTCGATTCAATCCTTATATTTACACATATTTAAACTCTCATAAATACAGAAATTATTAGAAGAATTTATAATATAACGGCTTTTTCTTATGGCTGTTAGAACAGCCATGTTCACGAAAAAGTGAATGACTGCACGCTTTTTCGCAACAACTCGTGGCAAAACGTGCATGCTCTGCGACGTCACAGGTCAAAACAATGTGCAACGTCCAATAAACTGTAAACGGTTTTTCTGGAGCCACGCCTTTTAAACTATTACGTCACACTGTTCACCATTAGAAATTATGATTCCTTAGGTGAATAAGACTTCATCGTAGAGAATGAAGTTGAAGTGTAAATATTGATAGGTATCAGTTTTATATATAGGGATTCCCAATCAATCCTATCTCTTATCTTAATTAGCTTGACTCCGAGTCTTTGCTCCATATAAACAACATTCCTTGCAATGGCAAACAGTATAGATCCACATCTGTGCTATCTGAATTGGATAAACAATGTTTCCCAATTTAACGTAAAAAATCTTAAAAGTAAAAAGTACATCATGATCCAAAAGCAGGGTTGTGCCATCTTATCTGGATCTATTCTGTTTGACCACACCATAAAGGCCTATTTATGGAGTAGAAGTCCCGAGCAAACCAAGATGCAAGACAACACAGAATTGCAGATTACTTTGCCAAGAAAAGCATGTTGTTGTTGTTTTTTTTAAACTGAAACTTATACACAGTAAGAAATCAGGCTGCCAAAAGGTGTTAGAGTAGTGGGGTGGAGTACTAACATCATTTAAAGCCATCATGTTGATCTGGTCTGGGTGTGTGTTACCCTCCATGCCTCGATGACGACTGAACACCATCAGAGAGTTGTCTGTCCACCCGTCCATCTGTAACTTGATCATATGTAACTGTTCCTGACCATTTAGCAGCAAATCTCCTCCAAACTTCTCTGTCTCTTTACTTAGCAACTGTAGAACATAGTATATTAGTATAAATACTATGGCTATAACCAATAATAACCAGATATTTTTCTTCACTTTCCATGACTTATTTGAATACTGTGTATACATAATACAACATTCTGAATGCTTCAACAATTACAGCAATCATCATTTACGTTGGCAACAATAAGATTGCTTTAGAAGGTTGTTGATAAAACCATGTTTGATTGACTTGTCATCAGATCCTGATAGTAATGCGGGTTTCAGGTGATGATTTTTATCATATTGTACTGAAGTGGTAGCAAAGAAACATTGTATCAGCAATAAATGAGAAAGGAAAAGAAGAACAAATGAATGTCTAAAACAGCAGTGAAATCAAGAGAGATAAGACAAGTTCCCTACCTCCTCCCATTTCCTCATCTCCTCCAGCAGACCCTTCTGCTCCTTCTCATTGGGTGGTCGTATAAACTGTCCATCCTCTGTACTGTAATATACGTATGTACTAAAGGATATGACATCAGAAAACTGCACTTCTGTCTAGCAATAGTTTAAACCTTTACTCCATAGATACACTCTTATTGCATGGGCAAACAGTGTAGATCCAGATCAACCAGCATATCTATGCCATCTGATCAGGATTTTCACTGTTCACTTCTAGGTGAGAAATATCCCCATGGATTTAAAAGCAAACAGTAGAGATCCTGATCAGATGGCAATCATGTGCTGGCTGATCTGGATCTAAACTGGTGGCCCATGTGATAAAAGCTGTATATATGGAGTAGTGTTACCGTCATTGTCTGAATATAAGCCGCATTTTTTTTCCAGAATTTGGCAGTAAAACATTGGGGGTGCGGCTAATACACAGGTTTGGCTGCTTATACATTGCGTTAAGCCATTTTCATCTGTTCCATCAGGTTTAGGGGGGTGCGGCTTATATATGAGTGCGGCTTATATTCGAACAATGACGGTAACTCTTTACTCTATATATACTGTTTATAACCCATGTGCAACCAGTGTAGATCCAGATCATCCATGCAGTTGGATCAAGATCTACTATAATCACTTTAGATTCTTACCAAGAAGCAAACAGTGTACTTTGTAGACTCAGATCAGACTGCACGGTTATGCAGGCCAATCTGGATCCACGCTTGACTCACATGGGATAAAAGCCAAATCTGTGGAATAAAGGGTAAAACCTATGCCATGAGAAAACAGTGATTCTCCCTACTGTCAGTATTTTAACAAATCACATTTTAAATGGCAGTAGATGACATCGTGATGTTAAATTTTTTAGTTGCCAAGATACATAAAACTTAATACTAAATATGAAAACAAAGAAGGCAATGTCTTTCTTTCAAACTAAATAGTAAAGTTAAAAAACAAAACTATGCAAGAAGGACCATATTCTTGCCAAAAGGCAAGTTATGGTTTCTTTGGTGAAAATGAATTTAAAATATAGTACTTTTCATTCAAGTTTTCAACAATAATATCTTCCTTATACTATATAATTGTGAGATCATTAATACATGTACGGGTATAAACATTTTGTTAACAAGGAAACCTTTTAATACTCCGTTGTGAGGACCTTAATTAATTCCTACTGTGAAAATTCATGTAAAGTTACTTAACTTGGAAGTCAAATACAATAAAATTCGTCACCTTTGTGGAAACCTATTGTCATTGTGTATTAATAAGAAAAGGTGATGCATTAGTTATGCACCGAAGTAAAGAAATACATGTATTTAGAGGAAAATCTGGTTTAACCAACTTCAACATTTAATTTGTAACAGTTATTGCATTTTAAACATTTCATGTAACTACAGCAATATACAAAAAAAACTAACGTTAACAACCTAAAGTTTGATACCTTTTGCGAATCCTAACTGTTCTTTGAAATAAAAAATTGATATAAAATATAACTGCATGACTCAAAAGCATTCATCTGTGTTTTTCTCTTAAAATATATATTATAAGATGTTTACATGACTAAGGAAAATTACAAATGCTTGCTTGACCAATAAAATAACATTATTTTATTTTGTTTACAGTCAAACATTTAAATGTCCTTGTGACTAAATTAAGCTTTCAGATAAAAAAAACAACCACATTCCACTTGTGCCCATTAGCACAATCTTAAAATACTAGGACTCAACAACACCATTTCTCTTTTTAGATGAACATTTGTATCACATATTTTCATCCTTGGCAAAACATGCAAAAAATAAAATCATGCTAAACGAACAAATTTCAACACTCTTGGATGAAAATTACTGCCATGATAGATATGGTCATTATCATTTAAATTAAGGCCTGACACAGTTTCAAGGACACCCATAGCGTGCTCATGCAATGGTGGTGAGCAAAACACGCAAAACAATTATCCAAGATCTATCAAACTTGAAAGCATCAGAGATAGCTATAATATTGCATTCAGGCTATGTGCAAAAGCTTCAGCATTGTAACATCAAATGTAAGGAGAAGAAATTATTCACAGTTGTCACAATAAAGTGAATGCTTTCAATATAAAAGTTAACCCTTTACTACATAAATACAAGTTTTAACTCATGTGTGACCAGTGTAGATCCACAACAGCCAGCACATCTGTACCATCTGATCTGGATCTGCACTGAATGCATCTTGATTAGAAATAACCTAATGAATCCTTAAGCAAACAGTGTAAATCCTAATTAGATGGCACAAATGTGCCGCTGATCTGGATCTAAGCTGTTTACCTATGCAATAAAGGTTCTATGGTGTAAAGGGTTAAAGCATGATTTTCATATGGAATAATTATATTTGAATCATTTCTGGTCTCAATTTTATAAAACCAGAAAAAATAGAAACATTAACCAATAGCATATCTCAACAATCTGATTGGTGGAAACTGATCACAGTCTCAGAACTGACCAATAGGTGGCTAGAGATCTGATATAGTTTCCTGCTCAGTTTTATGACCTTGGGGAATGATGTCCAAGTAGGATATTAACTTTGAAAGGGTTGGTGTTTAAGCAAAGAAGAAAACCTGGACCTAAAAAAGTGAATGGTATTTCGTTTTGTAAAAAAACCACTCACAATTAAGAGACAAGTGTGTGGTCTTCACAGTGAGAGTCTCCATGTGCCTTTTTTTTCTCACTACATGTATTCATGTACAGTGAAACCTGCCTTAGCAGCCATCTATGAATAGCAACCACCCACAGCCAGTTTGAATAGGACCTAAACTGACATTTTGTTCTTATTTTTTACTGTTTTTACAGCAACATGTATTCAGCAGCCACATTTTGTCACTCCCTTGGTGGCTGCTAAAGACAGGTTTGACTGTAATCATAAATGCTAATATTCCTTAAAACTCCATCGAAAGTATTGAAGTGAATCAAAAAGCAAGCATTGTAATACTGGCATTTTATCAAATAAAGGCCACAAACGATATCTATGTTTGTCTAAAGACAACTGACCTACAAAAAAATGCCAAATTTGTCACTTTACCAAAATTATTATTTTTAATACCATCCAAAGGCAGGATTGAATAAACTGTGACATTTTCAAAAAGCTTGTGAAATTACAGATTGGTACTTATCTCTGCTGCATATCAAAAACCCAAAAATCAAAAACAAAATAGGTAGCATTCAAAACATAAATATTTTCAATTGTGGAAGAATTACAAGTACAAGAAGTACCTGAAGTGCTAGCCCCTGTTTGTCTACAACATTTCTAAACTAGGCTGCTTAATTTTGAAACTTGAGCTCTGGTCTGAAGATTATATAATTAAGATTGGAGACCAGTCTCAAATCTCAAGCATCAGAAATGTCTAAAATGGAGACAAGTCTTAAGTATTTCAGTCAATTAGATACCACAGATCTGAGACTGGTCTCCATTCTCAGTTTTATGATCTTAGGCACTTGAAGCTATTGTCTCTTCTTGGGTATTTCTTTCCCTTTTGTGTGTTCTCAATTCGAGGGGCGAAAGCAAATAGGTTCTAAGTCACATTAAATAAAGAAGCAGATACATTCCTTTTGCTTTCACCTCACAAAATTATAGTTCAGTACAAGTATGTAAAGACAAAGCGTTGCGGGAAACAAGCATGATTTATCAAACAGCTAAAGCAGAGGAAAGACAAAGGCAAGGGCAAATCGAAGAAACACAGACATTACTTTTATATTCCTCAACTGTCATCCAAACAATTATGTTCAGCAATACCCTCTTACAAAGAAAGGACATTTTATGTGTAGTATTTTGTTTAATTCTATATTGTTCGTTACAAGTGAGCAACCCCATCCTCTTCAAGGAGATCTAAATTACATCAGTTAATGCACACTATCTCCAAAATATTGACCATATTAAACTGTGCACTACCCCTTTCCTCCATATATGCATTTTTACTCATGTGTGACCACTGTAGATTCAAATCAGCCGGCACATCCATGCATGCTGTCTGATTAGGACCTGCACTGTTTGCTTTTTCATTTATTAGGTTATTTCTGACCAAAAAATGAACAGTGCAGATTCTGATCAGACAGCAGAGATGTATCAGCTGATCTGCATTTACACCGGTCGCACAAGAGTAAAAAGGCCTATATATGGAGGAAAGGGTTAGTTACTATTACCAGGTGACAAGCATGGTGACAATCTATACACTGGACTTAAACTGTAATTTTAAGAATATCACAAAAAATGCTCAGACTAGCTTTGATTTCTTAATACCCAATGCTAAAACTTGAAACAATTCTATATAAATTAGAATTGAGGTAGCCATGATCAAACAGGGCTGAAGGTTATAAAACTGAGCATGGAAACCAGTCTCAAATCTCAAGCATCTGATTGGCTGAAATGGCGACTGGTCGCCATTTCAGCCAATCAGATGCTTGAGATTTGAGACTGGTTTCTAATCTCAGCTTTATAACCTTCAGCCAAGATATATATGCCTTTATGACATTGGTGAACACTGTAGTTCTAGATCGGCCAGCAACATTCTGTGTCAAATGATCAGGATCTACCCTGTTGGCTTTTAGTTTCATTAGGTTGTTTATGACCAAAACAGTGCAAATCCAGATTAGATGGCACGGTAGTGCTGGCAGGTCTGGATCTACACTGGTCATACACAAATTAAAATCTGTGTAAAAATAAATGGTCAAAAATGAATGCACCTGCTACCATTGACTTTAAACTACTTGAAGCTAAAACTTGGAACAATATGATGTATATATATTAGGATGGAGGTATGCAATAATCAAACATAGTTTGGAGATATTTGGTGAATTTGCCAGACATAAATGTTCGTTGACAGTGATAGGGTAAGCTTCCTTTAGTCAGTCATGTGTTAGATACTCACCTAACTGGCTTTCTACATCACAACAACAGTATACAAACATAAGGTAAAAACAGGTTGCATTATTTATTTTACATCATAAAAAAGAAACTCGGACAAAATCTTCTATGAATCACAACCAAGGCCAACCACTGTATGCATGTCCTCACCTTATTGCAAAAACGTTATAACTCCTTAATTCTATGGAAGTTATACCATTTTATATAATAAGGTGAGGATTTTTAAGTTTGTTGAAATTTATAACTCATTAAAAATAAATTCTGTATGAAGAGTATTCTGGTTTCTATCTCTAGATAAAGATATTTGAATTTAATAAAAATTATCAAATGTTACAATTGTTTTGCATACACTGTGGTAACTTGTTTGGTCTGACCAAAGACCTATAAATTACATATATTATTATATAATATATACAGGTCTTTGGTCTGACAAGGCAAGAAGCTGTAACCTGAACTTTGACCCTTTACTCCATATATACAGGTTTTTTGCATGTGTAAACAGTGTTGATCTATATCAGCTGGCACATATGTGCCATCAAATCAGTATCTACACTGTTCACTTCTTGGTCAGAAATAACCCAATGAATCTAAAAGCGAACAGATGCTTCCTGGTTTATCTAGATTTACACTAATGTGATTTAACCCTCTCCTGGATATATACACATTTTTACGCATGTGCGACCAGTGTAGATCCAGATCAGCCGGCACATCCGTGCCGTCTGATCAGGATCTGCACTGGTCGCATTTTGGTCAGATATAACCTAATGAATCAAAAAGCGAACAGTTTAGATCCTGATCAGATGGCATGGATGTGCCGGCTGATCTGGATCTAAACTGTTCGCCCTAGCAATTAAGGTGTATCTATACAGGAAAGGGTTAAAACCAAATACATGTATAAGGAGTAAAGGGTTAAAATTGGGCTTTTCGTCAATTTGGTGAAATAAACGACAACTGCCATGAAAGTTGTCTTGCTTAAATTTCACTAAAAACAAAATAATTTATATAATCTGACTATATGCAAACACTGCAAACATATATCAGATATAAGGAACAAAAACATTAAAAACAAAGTGGACGAAATACATCAAGTTATATACATGTAAAGCTTTGATGAAAATTAAAAAATATATACAGTGAAACTCAAAAATACAGCCATAACCAAGCAAGAAATATTTCTGGGCAATCCACTCACCTATACCTATGTACCAGTTGATTAGAGAAAGAAACATTTTAAGTAATCAGTAATTTGAAATGGTTAACTGAACAAATGTGTTAATGGAATAATGAAAGGAATAGCAATGGTATGGTAAAATGACATATTTCTAATATCCAAGAACAAATAGTATATTAAATTTATTCAGTTAACCCTTTCCTGTACAGACACACCTTTATTGCTAGGGCGAACAGTTTAGATCCAGATCAGCCGGCACATCCGTGCCGTCTGATCAGGATCTAAACTGTTTGTTTTTTTGATCCATTAGGTTATTTCTCACCAAAATGCGACCAGTGCAGATCCTGATCAGACGGCACGGATGTGCCGGCTGATCTGGATCTACACTGGTCGCACTTGCGTAAAAATGCATATATATCCAGGAAAGGGTTAAGAACATTCAAGGACAGATAGTTATAAGTGTAGACCCTGAACTTAGAGCATATATGCAGGCTCATTGGGGTCTACACTCATCCCAAATGTATTATATGCTGTGCTCAGCTATTAACCCTTTACTCCATATATATGGGTTTTTATGAAAACTTTTATCGCAAGTGTGACCAGTGTTGATCCAGATCTTGTGGCACATCTGAGCCATTTGATCTGGATCTATGCTAGTCACAACTTGGTCCGAAATAACCTAATCAATCTAAAAGCAAACAGTGTAGATCCTGATCGGATGGCACAGATGTTCCAGCTGATCTTGATCTACACTAATTGACCAATGGTAATAGCTATATTCCATGGAGTAAGGGGATATAAAGAGTAATTTATATATATTGTAAGAACTTGTTTGACAATTACTGTCATTAAGTTTAAACTTATAAAACATGATCTGAAACAAAACAGTTGTCAAATATGTAATACATGTATTGGTATCCCCTATTCACAGCATAAATGTACCAGTTATATCTAGCAACAAGTTTCAATAAATGATAGCAAAACATATATAGTTTAACAATATCTGGCAACAACAATGTAACCAGACAAGCAAACTGAGAGATAAAATATGCATTAATATGTCAAATATTGAGCAATTTTATGACTCGTCCTATGTTTATTATGGTCCTATGTTTATTTCTCCTGTTTATTATGGATAATTGGTGCTATTATTACCGATTTCTGGAAAACTTTTTTATTATAGACTTGTTTTTGGAAATGAACAATTTTAAGACATCCATCATTATCACTACCTTCAGGTGACAATTCTGAGAGATTTCAAGTCTTTTTGATATTTCATTGCAATGTATTGTGCATATAACAAATCCATCATTAAAATGAAATAACGACAGTAAGGTTGGTTTTTATTCTTCAGAAGAAACCTCAAGTAAGTTTGTTAAAAATTAAAATCTGATTTATGGACTTGTAGCATATCCAACCCCAAAGTTCATGAAGTTATTATTATTTATACATTGCAAATACAAAAAGAATATTAAATCTGAAATAAAGCACCATCATGATCAGATTTGCAAGAAGTAAGCATGTACTTACAATGATTTCCGGAGTTCTTTCAGCCAGCGTTCGATGCCAGGGGAGAGAATTCTGAGTTGCTGTCTCATCTCTTCCTCACGATGCTTCAGTGTGATGCTGAATTCTTCCACCAGGTCGCGCCACCTTTCTACAAACATCTAGAAAAACAAAATAGAAGAATGGTACCTGTGTAAGTTTGATTGAAACAATATTTGATGGTGTTCATTTGGGTATGGAAAACATAAAGGTTTTTTAAAGAGTGTGAAGCCAGAATGTGTTTGCTTATCAATGTCAAAAGTCAAAATATTGTGCACAGTCCAATAAATTGTGAGCCACATTTCTTTAAGTAACACCACATACCATCAGTTAATGTTTATATTAAGTAAATCTGTGAGCTAATGCTCAATAGTGATACTCCCAATGTGATAAATATAACTTTCAAAGCGTAATTTGCATATTTCCATATGCTTACGTAATGTACCTTAAAGTAAAAAAATCTAAAAATGTTCGGTAAACAGGAAGTAGATGAGCAAGGAGCATAAAATCACTTTACATCATATGGGACTATAGGATAAAGCAATATGCAAAATATCAGACTGCTGCATGTTGTAGTTGTTAGAAAACTGCGACCGCAATTTTGTTACAGACAGACGGATGGACAAGGGTAAAACAGTATGCCCCCTCAAATCCGAATAAGATAATAAGACTTCAAAATAAAGAATGAAGTTGAAGTGTAAATATTGTATTAATTGGGGTACGTCTCGGGAAAAGGTATCTAATCGGTCATTGTTAGTGATATTTTAGTTTTTACTAAAATTAGAAAGAACTTACAACTATAAATCAATTTCTTACAACTAAAGTGTGATTTTGTTACATATTTTGACAATAAAATGGTATTTTTACCGTGGAATGCATAATAAATAATGTTTAATGCTCAAATTTATGACGTCATTTCAAGGATTTACGTCATCTGTCCGAAAGGTACCTTTTCCTGTGACGCGCCCCAATTAATTCATAATATTTTCAAGCATTTAATGTATTGGGACATCCCCTATTTTTAATCACAACAAAGTCACCTGATCTGTGCACTTTGTCTTCATTGACAATCCACTAATTACCCTTTACTCCATATATATGAATTTTATTCACATGTGGGACCAGTGTAGATCAAGATCAGCCGGCACATCCATACAGTCTGATCAGAATCTGCACTGTTTGATTCTTTGTCAGAAATGATCTAATTATTCATTAAGTCATAAAAAATTGAAGTAAAGTGTCAATAACATTCTTTAAAACAACATAATGGTAATCATCCGCGATGATGAGCTTTTCAGATGTTTACCTGTATTTTGGTTAGAAGGTCAGTATCCTTATCACTGAGGAGGATGGTGAAGTGATGGGCCAGTTTAGCCCAGGCCTTCTCATTCACATGTAACCGCTTGGCTGTGGTCAATCCTGCTTCCTCTGTTACCTACAATATAACATCAAAGCACTGAAAGCACCTGAGGTTTGGTGTACAAAATATTCCCGCTTTAGACTGAAATGATTTAGAAATATAAAACTAAGTTTTCTGTAACAAAAATTTGCCTCTTTCTGTGTTAAATCTATTAATAGCACTAATGCTATTGTGAACTGAGACCGAAGTTGCACAATTGTCAAAAGTTACATATTGACAAGGCATACAAGGCATGCCATATGATCAAGTTCTATATTGTTTGTATTGAGATTCATATGGATAGTAATGACCTAGAAGTGACCAGTTTACATCCGGCAAGGATGTGACCATGGTCCATGTGATAAAAGGCACATCCATGAAGTTAAGATTTAAATTAAAATGTGGAATACATGCAATAAAATGTGTACATATATATCTGGGATTCTAAAATCGTCGGCAGGCCGGTCATTGACCGATTTTTGGGAAGAATGTCCGATTGAAATTTCAAAATTGGTTAAAAAAATCGGTCATGAATATTGGCCTACAAACTGTTACAAAATTACCTACATGTACATTTTTTTCACAGCTTAATCAGCTATTAACCTGTCAATTAGCGACTTCACAAGTCTGCTCCCATAACTACCACGACTACACGTTCCGTGAATAGCCTGCGGCATAGATGAAACGGGATGTGGTCGATCTCATTTTAACAACGGGCGGGTTATTTAATTTCCAAAAATGGACTGCGCCAGTCAAAGGTCTGACGTCAGAATTTAAGATAGCAAAATTTACAAATGGTTGTATTAATTAACGTAAACGATAAAACAGTTTGCATTTTATTGATAGACATGTTAATCCGATATGTGCGTAATTCTAAAAGACCGACGACCGAAAATTGCTGTTTATTAAATTTAAAGAAAACTGATATCCTGCGAATTTTACTTGAACAGTTAGCATTTCACAACAAATTTGAAATGGCTCAAATAAATATATACTTAAATGTGAAAAAAATCGAGTGACCGGCTTGGTTACTTACGCATTTAACGATTCAAAAAAATTTCAAATTTACAAAAATCTACGTAATCAACATTTATTTCCGAGTAATGTTGCATACGCTGACTCTTGTAAGTTCGTAGATTAAAAAATTACTACATCCGGAAAAGAAAAGAATAATATTTCAAACAACTATAATATAGTGTTACAAAACATTGTGTGATCGATGTATATTAAGGTAAAGCGAATACTTGCCTCCCGAAATTCCGAGAGAGAAAACATTTTTAATAACTAAATAATCCACTTCACAATCGCTATGAACACTGCTGAAGATAACTGTTTTGAACCATTTCGTCACGTTTTAAATGCATGGAATGCTTGTGTATTACAACAAAGACGCCGATCGCCGTAAACTTCAAACGTCGCGTGCCGTTTTTATAAATCGATCAAAGAATTTTTCGGTCTACAGCTCGAAAACCATTAATCTTTCGAGAGGTTGTAGGATATCGCCGACGAGAAAATATGCCGGAAAAGAGAAATGGAGTGGGGTCAGGAGATTGAAATACGCTGAACAGGGGACCAGAGGTCGCAGTTCGTGAGAACCGGAAGTCGGCGAAATGTCAATTTTGGCGCCAATGTCCGATTGGGATTTTGAAATTTTAGAATCCCTGATATATATATATATATATCGAGAAAATATCAGTAACTAGTCTATGCACAATCAATGCTAATAAGTTCTTTACCTTCATAGCTAGGCAGTATGCAGCAGTACTCCAGATCTCTCGTTCCTCAGTGAGCATGAAGACCTGTGACTCTAGACGTCGTCGCTGTAACTCGTACAGCTCATGGTATTCTGCCAACAGGCTCGCATTCTTCTGTGCCTCGCTCAGTGCCAGCTTCAACTGTCGGAACAGAAATTCATCACACATCAATAATCTTTGGAAAAGAGTTACTTATAACAGCCTTCAGTTTCACAAAGTCTTGTCTGTATGATAGAATACCGTCATTGTTCGAATATAAGCCGCACTCATGTATAAGCCGCACCACCCCAAATGTGGTAGAACAGACGAAAATGGCTTAACGAAAAGTATAAGCAGCCAAACCTGTGTAATAGCCGCACCCCCAACTTTTTACTTCCAAATTCTGGGGAAAAATTGCGGCTTATATTCAAACAATGCATCAACAAGTGGTGGAGACAAATACTTGATTATCTGAATAAAACTTCTGTATTATCATAGAGATATTGTTGATCCGTCAAGGATCAAAAGTAAAACCGTGAACTGGTAGGAATAGATAATCTTGGTATTTCTTTTTATGAGTACACCCTCACTAACTGACCGTTACCAACCAGCATATAACATACACACAAATATTTTCTTGCTGACTAGGTTTAGTGACCCAAAGATGCAACCGTCAGAGCTTAGAAAATTCAAAGTGTTCCACAGTGAAAGAAAGATTGTCTTGATCGTGCCACTTGTCATTTCAGCATTTCCTGAATGAGATATCCTGTGTACAACTTGTGTACATCATATGTACAACCTGTGTACAACCAGTGTAGATTCAGATCAGCCTGCATATCTGTTCAGTCTGATCAGAAACCAAACTGGTCACTTTGATTCACTATATTATTCCTAAGCAAGAAGTGAACAGTGTAGATCCTGATCAGACTGCATTTATGTTCAGACTGATCTGGATCTTCACTGGTCACAGCTGTGGTATAAACTGTATCCACTGATTAAATGGTAAATCAGAGATGGATTGTACAACAGTTAGCTTGTAGACAACAGAGAACTATGACTTACATCTTCCTGGGCCTGATGTGCCTCCTGTGTGACCTTCCTGTCATGTTCTTTCACCTCTGACAGCTCACTGTAATATTTATATACAAGATTTTCAATGAAAAATAAAAGAAAAACAATGATAATAGGTTTACACTATATATGGGGGATTTTTCACAATATGAAAGCTTAATCATGCCGTCTGATTTGCCTCTGTACTGTTTGCTACTTGGTAAAAATAACTGAATGATTCTTAAAACTAGATGGGTGTTCAGTTGAACACTTGTGTCGCCCTCTGGTACAATGTCGGAAAAAATGCAAGTTCAAAAAGGGTCATAACTCAACCAAATGTGATCTTGACCTAAAGAATCATGAGCGTGTTGTCATAAGTAATATAATCTGAAAGTCTCATGAAGAAATATTGAGAAAAGGCAAAGTTATAGTCAACATTAAGTTTTCATGTCGAAATCCAAGTACAAAAAGGGGCATAACTCCATGAAATGTGACCTTAACCTAAAGAATTTGGCATCATCATGGGCCTGTGGTCATAAGCAATATAATTTGAAAGTTTAATGAAGAAATATTAAGAAATGGCAAAGTTATAGCCAACATTAAGTTTTTGTGACGGATGGACGGACGGACGGACAAAGCGATCCCTGTGTATCGCCATTTCTTCGAAAGGGCAACACAAAAACAAGTGTAGATCCAAATCAGACAGCAGTGCCCAAGGTTATAAAACTGAGCAAGGAAACCAGTCTCAAATCTCAAGCATCTGATTGGCTGAAATGGCGACTGGTCGCCATTTCAGCCAATCAGATGCTTGAGATTTGAGACTGGTTTCCAATCTCAGCTTTATAACCTTGGCACCAGGAATGTGCTGGCCAACCTGGATCTACATTCCTCGGCCTCATGATAAAGGCCTAACTATGGAATTAAGGATTAAAAGTAAATTAAAATGCTTACGTTGAAATTTGTTCTGATATCAATACATATTTTATCCTTTATCTATCAATATCAATAAGACCCTTTAAAGTACTTTTTTTCGTTATTGTGGTTTCTTCACATTTTAACCCATAAGAAATAAGTGTAGATCCATGCCATCTTATCAGGATAAACATTTTAGGCTTTTACATTCTTTATGTTATTCTGACCAGGAGTATAGTGTAAATCGAGATCAGAAGTCACAGAAATGCCACCTAATCTGGTGCTACCTGGGTCACACATGTGATAAAAAATCTGTATATTTCAATAAAAGGACAACTATTGTCAGGCGAGATATTACCTTGTTAACACACTGATGGTACTTTTGAACCTCATCAGCTCCTCTGTTAGCCTCCTGTCGAGAGCCCGCTGTGCCATAACCTCCTCATGTAAGCTACAATATATAGTATGATTGTAAAACTAACTGGAAAGGACACTCTCTCTCCACTCTGAAAATGTCTTGGCAAAAATAAAGATGAATAATTAATGCTTAAGCACATAAATAAATACCCATTAAAATGCATCAATTATTGATTATAAACATATATCTTTCATGAATGTGAATGTGAGAAATCAAAAGGTATTCCTTATGTAAACATATGGTTGCAGTTTTGTAGGTAAGTATAATACTAGAATGTAACTGATGCTGGTCATGTTGGAATGATGTCTTGGTGATTTTCAGCTGTAAGCATATTTATAGATTAATAGAGTTCTTTCACATTGTTGTGCGCATGCGTCGTACTCCACGTTTAGGTACGAAAATATTGGTTTTATCCTACACCGACGCGTGAGGGGGCATTTAACAGTGTCATTGCTAACAGAATGAATGGACATGATCACGGTGTTGTCTTAAAGCTTATGATAAATTATAATAATAATTGTGATGAGGCACAATAAATTCAAGTTTTACGAATTTCCGAATATTGCAGGCTTTAAAAAGTCTGGTCGGCAAGATTTGACTGTGAAAAGCGTAAAACAATCAAAGACGTGGTTGCAAATTTGAATCAGGAAGTCTTATATAAAAACAAAGACAATGTGGATTGCATGTTACTGTCTATTTGCCACAGACACATATATAAGCGTCTCGTGTTAATCTGACAAAATGCGCTTACTTCAAAAAATATATTTTATGTAACTTGATCTCCCTAAATTGGAAGAGAAAACGGATGAATTCAACAATGTATCGCCGTTGTATTCAACGCCCGTTAAGCGTTATTATTTTGTTTACTATTTTACTTCCTTCCAACATATGTTTAAAACTAAAATTTATTGTAATCATTCGTATATTTCTTGTATCAGTCCTGGATTAAAATTATTTTTATGTTTAATAACTAGAAATCATACTTTGAACACGACCGTGTTACTGTTAATTGTCCCTATATATTTGACACAATATTCCCATTCTGCCCAGAAAACGATGGTGACATATTGAGGTGTGAAAACTTGTTTGATATCTGACATTTGAGGAGACTTAAAATTAATTATCTCAAATCATCAAATTGAACTTAACTGTTATTGCCACTTCAAGCGTTAACTTTTCGAATACCTAAACATTTTCACGAGTTCAGTCCCATATTTCTATAACCATAACTTGTAGCGTTGAAATGGCAGATCATGTAGTAGTTTACATCTTATTCATGTTATTATAAACATCATTTTTTTTATAAAATCGTCAGCCATAGTCAATAGACATTAGTTTAAGTCGCATTTCATGAATATCTACGTGTTACGGGAATGATGTAGAAAGAAGATAAAATGTCCGCAGACCTCCAAAATCTCACGATTTTATCTGAAATATCCGGACCGTAAGGTTCTTCTCCGGATCCAAGGATTTTCAGGCAAAATCTCAGGATTTAAAAATATTGAAAAGGATAATTAATGAAACATAAATTTAACTGAATTTAGAATGGGTTTTACAATTATATTAATTAATATTAAGAAACTTGGTCTTGGTCACGGCTCCAAAATTTTCTGTTTATTGAGAGATTACGTGATAGTGACACGATGCCTCGGGCACACATGTACACAACAGCTAAGTGTCATAAAACTAAACTTGGACCTGAATATCGCAGTCCCGTTCATTTGTTTTGGTCCATGGTCATTTTGATTTTAAACAGAAATGAAAATATTATATTTCAAAACCTTCAGCAACAGCAATTACGAACTTCAACATCAAAATAGTTTTTATTAAAAAAAAAAACTCTGGATTTTTTTTAAATAGTTTTGGTTGGCCTGCCGTCCGGCAATATTCGTTTGATTCAATCAATTTAACGATTTCTCGGGTTGTAGCTGGAATCATCCTATTATGTAAATACGTAATATTTTTTCTCAAAAGCAAAACACGCAAAACACATATCAACCTAGTCGCCGACGAGCTACATAAGAATATAATTATGTCTCATTCCACTATAAATTATAGCGTTACAAAAAAATGCCGTAAAACGGTAAAATGTCCGATAATGTTCGTCTGAATTGTCAATTATACAGATTTATTTTTAGTAAACACAATTCACGTGTGTATTTTCATAAAAAACCCAAACAAATCCGTTGGATACTCGCGTCCTGAAAATACCGCGATAAACAATGTTTAAAATGCGCATAAACTTTCTTGATGTGCTTGTAAATGATCATTACCTTTTTTTATATTCTTCGTTGTTTGACTGAACTTACTTATTTATAAATTTGAAATGATTAATCAACATGTTCTTAATTTAATAATCACTTAGTCATATTAACAATAGTAAACGATGCCCCCTCGCGTGCATTTATCGACTAAATATGCTCTTCAATTTTAGAGAGCGCTAAGGGGAGGTAACAATGTGAAAGAACTCTATTGATAGGTCATCACTCCGCATTTTAGAAAATGGAGTTTAAACCTTGACATGCATAAAACTGTAAAATCATTCTCAATCACAATGAGAGATTAACACTTCAAACCCTCAACCCTTTCCTCCATATATACACATTTTTACGCATGTGCAACCAGTGTAGATCCAGATCAGCCTGCATATCCATGCTCGTCCTATTTTGGTCAGAAATAAGTTAATGAATAAAAATCGAACAGTTTACATTCTGATCAGATTGCATGGATTTGCCGGCTGATCTGGATCTAAACTGTTTGCCCATGCAATAAAATTGTATCTATGGAGGAAAGGGTTAACTACACTAGAGTTGTCTTACCTTTTGATCTGTTGAGGTACTTTGTTAAGCAGATTGCTATATTTAGATCTCAGATCGGCAAGCAGCTCTCCTCGCTCCACACACTCTATACTGGCCTGACGTATGAGCTCATGAAACACGATGTTGTAAATATTTTGCTCCTTCTTTATCAGCTCTAACAAGTTGTGCATCTAAAATCACAAAGCAAAGCTAATTATCCCTTTGCTCCAAATATATGCATCTTACAGCATGTGTCTGATCAGGATCTGCATGGTTTATTTTCTGGTTAGCATTGACCTAATAAACAAGAAGCTGTGTTCGGAAAACACATATGCCCCCGGTAGGGAAGTTTGTAACGATACAAATTTTAAACGATAGCACAGTGTTAAAACTGCAACTAAAATCACAAGTTAGTTCTAAATAATGAAAATAACCGTCTGGTGCCAGAACCTGTACATGAAAAGAATATATCATAACAAGAGCCAGTCGGAAACGACTGCACGCTCGACTATTCGAAGTCAGACATATTTAAGCACATTTAAAACTGGGCTTCATTTAAACTGGGGAGTGATTCAGGAGTTTATGACACCCAACACACACACATGAACAAAAGTTTCTTAATCCAAGTTAGGAAATCAATAAATTACAGTTACTTTATTATTGTAGTTTTTTTAGAGGGTTTACACAACCCAGTCCATACACCCCTGATCCCACACCCATCAACCCACTATCCCTGCCCCACCTATAGTGATGTGGGGTGTGGTGCAGTATAGTAAGGTATGGTATGCTGGTTGCTGTTGTTGGTGGTGTGGATGTTGTTGCTGTTGTTGGTGTTGGTAATGTTGGTGGTGTTGGTGTTGTTGTTGGTGTAGTTGTCAGTGTTGTTGTTGGTGTTGTCAGTTGTTGGTGTTGTTGATGCTATTGTTGTTGGTTGTTGGTGTTGTTGATGCTATTGTTGTTGGTGGTGGTGTTGTTGTTGGTGGTGTTGTTGACGGTGTTGTTGGTGGTGTTGTTGACGGTGTGGTGTGGTGTGGTGTGGTGTGGTGTGGTGTGGTGTGGTGTGGTGTGGTGTGGTGTGGTGTGGTGTGGTATGGTATGGTATGGTATGGTATAGTATAGTATAGTATAGTATAGTATAGTATAGTATAGTATAGTATAGTATAGTAACCACTCAACACTTTCACCAAAGTATGTTAAGTACATCTGTTTTAAACCTTTTCTATAGAATTACCTTAGAAAAACACTAACATTGAAACTTTAACCATAATTTCTAAGTCTTAATTCTAATTTCAAAGCGAAAAAGGGCAAAAATGAAATAAAACAAGTTAACCATTTATATCCAAGTATAAAATGGGGAGATAATCCCAGAAAAAAGGTAGCCAGACTTACGTAACTTGTAAGGGTCATCATCTGTGCACTGTTAAGTATGTGTGTAAACTTTAATGCCAGATCTGTTTGTGGATATTGCGAAATATCCAACTTGCCGAAACAGGTTAACCATTTTCTAAGTACAAAAGGGGAGATAACACCAGAAATAAGGTACCCAGAGTTATGTAACTTGTCAGGGTCATGACCTGTGAACTGTTAAGTAAGTGTGTAAACTTTCATGCCAATGCTCTTTGTAGAAATTGAGAAATATCCAACTTGCCGAAAAATGTAAACCGGATGGACGGACGGACGTACGGACGGACAGACGGACGGACGTTTCAATCACTCGATGCCGGGGGCATAAAAAAATGAACAGTGCAGATCCTGATCAGATGGCATGGATGTGCTTGTGTGACATCTTTTATCTTTTGTAACATCATAAACAATTCTTCACACTTACTAAACAAAACAGCTAAGTATAGTCCATTGTGAACAATTCTTACACATGTTAACTCTGCCCTGTATGATATATCATGAGCAGATATTTATTTCTTAACCCTTTATTCTATGGTTATGCCTTAAATCACATAAGCAACCAATGTTTTTTAGACAAAAATAATCTTTGAAACACAGAGCAGTGAAAATCCTAATCAGAGTGCACATATCTGCTGGCTTATCTGGATCTACACTGGTTGCTCATGGGGTGTTAATCGGTATCCATAAAGTAAAGTTAAGGTGTACAAAAGCACTGTAGGGACTTTATTCAAACTTCATACACTGTCATGCAAAAGAAATTTAGGTTATATGGAGTAGCAAAATCATTCTGAAAGAACATTTTCAAGTGAACTGAAAATGTGCAAGTAAGTTTAAATAAATGATAGCCAAACATATATTCCAACAATAGCTGGCAACAACAAGGTAACCAGACAAGCAAACTGATAGATGAAATATGCATTAATATGTCAAATATTAAGCAATCTTAAGAATCAAAGGTATGTTCTCTTTAACAGAGACTAGAAAAACAACTTTATAACCTCTTAATAGGTAATAAAGATGTTTTCTACCAACCTGTGTTGGACCCTTGATTTCTGTATCAGCATCATTCACTCCTGCCTTCTCCAGCATTTCTTCCATGGTAGACTTTAGCTGAACCACCTCAAATCTGCTAGCTGGCTTCCTGTTTAACACAATAGCAGGAGATATAAGCCATTTAATAGTGATTTCAATTATCTGATCAGAGCTAGAAAAATATGGTAGCCCGACATCCCAGAAAATTTAAAATACCAACTTGGGCTACCGAATGCTTGTTTTAAATCTAGTCTCAGAGTAGTCATTAATTGGTAAGCGGACAAGTGATAAATTCATGGATACCCAGTGTCAAAAACTTGTTAGCATAAACAGCTGATTAGCCTAAAAGCATATGGATGGATCAAACTTCACCACCAACCCCACATCAAGTTTAGTGCCCCATGACATGCATGTATACTCTGAAAAAAAATTTAATAGCATGTTTTTTAAGTAGTTCTTCTACTGTATAAGTAATTATTTTGGCGGGGGATTAATTTTGGCTATATTGGCGTTCAGGGTCAGTTGCACCAATATAAAACACCGCCAATAAAAATCACCGTCAATTAATAACACTGCCATTTTAATATCTGGAAGGTAGACAATTATGATACACAAGCACATATTATGTCACAGTTTTCTCAGTTTGAAACAAAAATAATATAATTAGAATATGTCATGAATCAAACAAAGCAATCAACTATTAGGTAGCTGTGATAATGTTTTGACACTGGTATTATAATTACGTGGTGTTAAATATAGAATGTAAATGTTTTATTTTGGCAGTCTGGTTTGTTAGCGCCAATTTAAAACACTTCAAAATACGACAAAATTTGACACAGCCAATATTAAGCGCTATAAAGTTTTAGGGCCTATAAAATAAATGTGATGCAGCTCTCTGTTAAAGAATACATATCACTGTGACAGTACTTACATAGAAGGGAACACAACCAGATGTTTCTCATGATCCTCTACCTGGTTACTGTACTTACTGAAATACAACATTACAACAATATATCTGGATTATAAGTATCTTGCATGGGTGTGATGTGAAGATAGAAAAATCTGTCACCGAGGTGAAACTGGTTTGCGGGAACCAGTTCCCGCCAAAACAGTTCACCCGAGGTAACAGATTTTTCTACCTTTACAGAATGTCTCATGCAAGATACTTTTTCTTGCATACCTTTTACTTCTTTTACGTTTAAGTATATGTATACAAACTTAATGTTGTTTCCTTATGCTGAAATATTGACGTTTAATGCAAACTTTATTTTGTAAATGACGTCAGTAACTTGAATATATTACGTTGATACAGGACATGACGTCACTTAAGTAGCACGCGAACGTTATCTTTTCCCTAGGGAAAAGATAAGATTTTCTTTCCCTGGTAAATCACGCGGAAATACTTATCCGGTATGCAAGAAAAAATTGAAATATTATGTGACTAGGGTAACACGCCTTTTGTAGCATATAGCATTTGTTTCACCCTTTACTCCATAGACACACCTTTACTGCATGGGAGAACAGTGTCGATCCAGATCATCTGGCACACCCATGTCATCTGATCAGGATCTACACTGTGCTTTTAGATTCATTATAATAGGTTATTTCACACAAAGATCCTTGGTCATATCTGTGTTCAAATGCATATATATGGAGTTAAAGGTTAAATGAAACTCTTACATTGTTGTTTTCACAACAATTATAACATTCACACTGTACTATATGGATATGGCTGATATAATATTTGTGACAGGTGTTGATCCACATCAGTCTACAGATCTGTGAAGTATGATTATAATCTAATCTATACTGTTCCCTTGTAAAATCCTGTATTTCCAAATAAGAAATGATAGTGCCTCTAGCTGGGAGCGAACCCACACTGTCACGGCGACAGCGCCTAGCCCTGCAATTCCTGCGACGCAACCAATTGACAACCCTAAAAACGGTTGATCGGATAGCCCTGATATACATAACAATCACTGCATGACATCGGTAACGGGTTATTTTACTGATAACAGTACTGACTATATGTATGGGGAGACTTTTTACGGCTGCCACACTGCACAAATAGCGCTACTGTGAATTTCAAATGATAGTGCCTCTAGCTGGGAGCTCTGTAGATCTGGATCAGACTGTATGGATGTGCAGGCTTATCTGGACCTACACTGGTCACTCATGTGTACAAAGCCTAGCCATGAAAAAAACAGGTTTAAAACAAAAACAACAACAACACTGGTCTTAACATTCTGATTCTGCATGTTTCATGCCAACGGAGATAAAGGCAGTTTACAACAGAAAACAATTTATGTGTAAAGGGAAAGTAAATATGTGACGTGTCTTTCTTTGTATCTGGGCCCTTCCGGTCAATTAAGCCTCATTTTGGGGGTGATTTCCAAACACAGGAAGTAACTCATACATGAGTGCAAAACTTTTTATTGGTACTTGTCATTTACTATCATTAAGTTTCATATATTAACTTAAATTTCTGTTATTATTAAAACGACTGAATTGATCATTTATTGCGTTCATAGAACAGTACTGAGATTTACATTAAGAATGATACCGTCATTGTTTGAATATAAGCCACACTTTTTCCCCAGAATTTGGAAGTAACAAGCAAATTCGTTGAATTTATATCCCCCGCCGAGTACTGGTTATTACTAACACAACAGCTGAAGTCATAGGGCTTTATTTAGATATTTATTATGGATGGCAAAAAAGGTGAAAAAAAAACTTCAGATGGTGAAAAGGGTTGGGCAGCTCACCAGAATATAAAAATGAGACAAAAAGTCTTCAAGTTGTTGAAATGAAGAATGCAGTAGTAAAAATATAGTGCTGTATTTAAAAGAAATCTATGCAGAAGTTGCATAGAAGTAGCATATAAAGGAATACTACTCTATATGCATAGTGCATAACTTATCAAAGGGCCATAACTCTGTGTTAAACGGTCAGACCAGAACAAGACATCAATATGGGCATCTTGTCTTGGTATTGATGGTTTCCATAGATTCCTGCTGAGAAATAGCAAGGAAACAAATACTGCTCTACAAGCAAAATGCATAACTTATCAAAGGGCTATAACTCTGTGTTAAAGGATCTGACTGAATCAAGATGACAATATGTGCGTCTCCTCTTGGTATTGATGGTTCCCAGAAAGTTTCATTAAAATCCATCCAGTAGTTGCAGAGAAATAGCGTGGAAACAAATTCTGCTCTATTTGCATAAGGTATAAGTTATCAAAGGGCAATAACTCAGTGTTAAACAGTCTGACCGGAACAAGATGACAAAATGGGCATCTCGTCTCAGTATTGATGTTTCCCAGAAAGTTTCATTTCAATCCATCGAGAAGTTGAAAAGAAATAGAGCGGAAACAAATACTGCTCTATTATGCATAAGTCATCAAAGGGCAATAACTCTGTGTTAAACAGTCTGACTGGAACAAGACAACAATATACACATCTCTTCTTGGTATTGATGGTTCTCAGAAAGATTAATTGAAATCCATCCAGTAGTTGCAGAGAAATAGAGGAAAAGAATACTGTTCTATAATATGCATAATGCATAAGTTATCAAAGGGCCATAACTGTGTTAAATAGTCTGACAGGAACAACAGGATGATATGCACATTTCCTCTTGGTATAGATGGTTTCAAGAAAGTTTCATTGAAATCCATCCAAAAGTTGCAGAGAAATAGCGCGGAAATAAATACTGCTATATATGCATAATGCATAAGTTATCAAAGGGCAATAGGCAATAGGCAATAACTCTGTGTTAAACAGTCTGACTGGAACAAGACCATGACATGCCCATCTCTTCTTGGTATTGATGTTTTCCAGAAAGTTTCATTGAAATCCATTCAGTAGTTGCAGAGCAATAGCATGGAAATGAATACTGCTATATACGCATAATGCATAAGTTATCATCTCCTCTTGGTATAGATGGTTTTCAGCAAGTTTCATTGAAACCCATCCGCTAGTTACAGAGAAATAGCGCGGAACAAATACTGCTCTATATGCATAATGCATAAGTTAATGAAGGGCAATAACTCTGTGTTAAATGGTCTGACCGAAACAAGACAAAGATATGCGCAACTCCTCTTTGTGTAGATGGTTTTCAGCAAGTTTTATTGAAATCCATTCAGTAGTTGCAGAGAAATAGCGCGGAAACGAACACTGCTCTATATGCATAATGCATAAGTTATCAAACGGCAATAACTCTGTGTTAAATGGTCTGACTGGAACAAGACAACGATATGCGCATCTCCTCTTGGTATTGATGGTTCTCAGAAAGATTCAATGAAATCCATCCAGTGGTTGCAGAGAAATAGCTCGGAAACGAATACTGACCTATATACATAATGCATAAGTTATCAAAGGGCCATAACTCTGTGTTAAATGGTCTGACCGAAACAAGACAACGATATGCGCATCTCCTCTTGGTATAGATAGTTTGCAGCAAGTTTCATTGAAATCCATTCAGTAGTTGCAGAGAAATAACGTGGAAACGAATACTGCCCTATATACACAATGCATAAGTTATCAAAGGGCCATAACTCTGTGTTAAATGGTCTGACCGAAACAAGACAACGATATGCGCATCTCCTTTTGGTACTGATACTTCCTACAGAGTTTCGTTGAAATCCATCCAGTGGTTGCAGAGAAATAGCCCGGAAACGAATTCTGCCCTATATACATAATTCATAAGTTATCAAAGGGCCATAACTCTGTGTTAAATCGTCTGACCAGAACAAGACGACGATATGCGCATCTCCTCTTGGTACTGATACTTCCCACAGAGTTTCGTTGAAATCCATCCAGTGGTTGCAGAGAAATAGCCCGGAAACGAAATTCGGACGGACACCGTGACGCCGTGACACTGTGACGGACGGACAACGCCAAAACAATATCCCCCTCCCGATTTCATCGGCGGGGGATAAAAAGTTGGGGGTGAGGCTAATACACAGGTCAGGCTGCTTATACTTTTCCTTAAAACATTTTCATCTGTTCTGTCACGTTTGGGGGCGGTGCGGCTTATACATGAGTGCGGCTTATATTCGAACAATGACAGTAAGTAACTTACTCTTCATGGTATTCGATGCCAAGCACGCCCTTGTTTTTCACAATATGGTATTCTTCTGGTATCAGTGTATCCGGGAGCTGAAGCACCTGTAAGTACAGTAAAACACTGTTCTCAACATCTTGGGAACCCTTTACTCAATATAGATGCATTTCATCTCATGTGTAACCACTGCAGATCCAGATCTGCTGGCAGATCCATGCTGTCTGTTCAGGATCTGCACTGTTCACTTTTTGGTCAAAATAACCAAATAAACAAAAAAGCGAACAGTGCAAATCCTGGATCTACACTGTTAGACCACATCAGTAAGAGGTATATATTGAGAATGTGTTTTGCCATGATGCTACATGTTATCTGCAGTAAATTTAAGCAGTATATGTCTAACTGTTATTTTATCATTTAAACATACAGTTCATTTGCTACAATACACAAGGTTTCATAATGATTCACTCTTAACCCTTTCCTCCATATATACGCATTTTTATGCATGTGCGACCAGTGTAGATCCAGATCAGCCGGTACATCAGTGCCGTCTGATCAGGATCTGCACTGTTGCATTTTGGTCAGAAATAACCTAATGAGTCAAAAAGCGAACAGTTTCAATCCTGATCAGATGGCACGGATGTGACAGCTGATCTGGATCTAAACTGTTTGTCCATGCAATAAAGATGTATATATGGAGGAAAGGATTAACACAAGATTACACAGCTTTTATTCTTAGTGACCTCTTTTAAGCAGCATTTGAACCATGCTCTAATCTAAAGTTAAGGTTTGCCAAATTTTGCCTAAACCATGATCTACTGTGGTATCATTATATTTCGCGATGGTTTAATTTTCGCGTATTTCGCGCGAGGCAAAGCGCGCGAAATTCAATCCCATCGAAATTTAACAATTTAACAGTGTTTCTTTATAGGAACATACAGTTGCGCGAATTCATGCCTCCGCGAATATGTAATTTACGGGATTTGCGCGAAAACTCGTGCTCGCGAAAATAAATGATACTACAGTAATCTAAAGCCATGCTCTTATCAAAAGTTGAGGTTCTCCATCCTTATATTGAGTTATCTTACCTCATGTTGAGTTCCCTCATTATGTCGAGTTCTCTAAGCTGAAGTTCTCTTACCTTATGTTGAGGTTCAACAGCTTCTTTTCTGACTGCACTTTTGTCAATCTTGTCAGGTCTCTCAGGCTTCCTGTCCATCTTAGGTACATCGTATAGAAACGAGATATCCCTGCAAATATAACAGAAACTCTATTTAGTTATCTTAACCCTTTCCTTGATATATACACATTTTTACACATGTGTGACCAGTGTAGATCCGATCAGCCGGCACATCCATGCCGTCTGATCAGGATCTGCACTGGTCGCATTTTGGTCAGAAATAACCTAATGAATCAAAAAGCGAACAGTTTAGATCCTGATCAGACGGCACGAATGTGCCGGCTGATCTGGATTTAAACTGTTCGCCATAGCAATAAAGGTGTATCTATACAGGAAAGGGTTAATAAAGGTATTGCTTAACAAGTTATTCCATGGGATAAGGCTTTTATCCATGGCTCAACAGCGTAGATCTTAATCAGCAGGCACATATATGCCATTTTATCAGGATCTTCACTGTTGGATGTTTGCTTCATTAGGTTATTTCTAACTAAGAAGTGACCAGTGTAGACAGTGTTGAAGGCAGCGGTAGTCCAGTGGTAGAGCACTCGCTTAGGGATCGAGGGGTCCCTGGTTCAAGCCCCAGTTCGGCCGCTAATTTCCTTAAGCAAGAAATTAAGCCTTCATTGCTTCTCTCCACCCAGGTGTATAAATAGGTAACTGTGAGGAATATAAGCCAATGTTCCGTGGCTAGGCACGGCGGCGACTGTTAACGGACGACTTATATATCCAGTGATCGGGTGATAAAATGTGAAAGTCGGTTGAATACATTAATAACAGACTATTAACCCATACCTTTACCTTAATACTGATTTGACAGCAAAGATGTCATCTGATCCTGCTAAACACTGTTCATACATTCTATAAATGGTGTTAAATTTCACACTAATCAATTCTTTTGAGTGTGCTGTTCTACATATACTCTAGTGGGAAATGTGAGTTCTTTTATGAATAATATGACGATTTTAAAACTGTTTATGGTAACCGCCAAAGTTAACAACAAACTAGATGGGTGTTCAGTTGAACACTTGTGTCGTCCTCGGGTGCAATGTCGGAAGAAAAATGCAAGTACAAAAAGGGGCATAACTCCATCTTGACCAAAACAACTGGTCATCATCACGAGTGTGTTGTCTTGAGCAATATAATTAGAAAGTTTCATGAAGAAATATTGAGAAATTGCAAAGTTATGGCCAATGTTATGTTATCATGTAAAAATCCAAGTACAAAAAGGGGCGTAACTCCATCAAATGCGATGCTGACCTAAAGAATTCAACATCATCATGAGCGTATTGTCATAAACAATATAATTTGAAAGTTTCATTAAGAGATATTGAGAAATGGCAAAGTTATTGCCAACATTAAGTTTTTGTGTTAAAATCCAAGTTCAAAAAGGGGCCTAACTCCATCAAATGTGACCTTGACCTAAAGAATTTGGCATCATCATGAGCGTGTTGTCATAAGCAATATAATTTAAAAGTTTCATGAAGAAATATTGCGAAATGGCAAAGTTATAGCCAGCGTTAAGTTTTCCTGACGGACAGACCAACAGAACGACAGACGGACGGATGCCATTTATGTATCTTCGAAAGGGCAACACAATAAACAAGCTCAGATTGTCATCAAACACCTACTTTCCTGATCCACAGATGCATGTTGTATTTTCTGTGAGATGCTTGAATCTTTCTCTTCTTACCGAGTTCCATACATTGGCAGGAGGTGGGCGGGTCTTAGACTGTAAATATGTAAACAATATACACATATTGCAATCAGTGGGCAAATCTTTGACTTCAAATAGGTTGTTAATATACACACATTGGCAAGAGGTGGTGGGTCTTAGACTGTAAATATTGTCAACTATATATACACAGAGCTGCCCATAAAATATACTCCTTATACAGTGTCAAAGTATTTGAATTTATAAGTTCCAGTAAAACAAAACTTTTTGGCCTTGTAAACAAAAAACATAATTTTGTTCAAAATTAAAGTACAGTAAAACCCCTTGTTACGGACATTCAATATAATGGGTACCCCGGTATTACGGGCGATTTCTTAAAGAACAGACATTTTCCTAAGGTGTCCGTAATAGAGGGGTTTCACTGTATGTAACAATACATAAAGCCAAGTGAAAAAAAAGGCAAATATCAACATTTCAATGAAAATGCAACTTATTCTGACTTCACCCTTGTATGTTAACATCTTTATAGGCTTTACTGCTTAAACTACATCAAAAACTATTATTTGGTCTCTTTAAAACTGCTGAATGCTTGCTATGTCCTTACCTTTCTTAAAACTTAAACAAATGCATATAATTTAGCAACCTTTATTAACCCTTCACTCCATGTATATAATGTTTTAACACATGAGCAACCAGTGTAGATCCAGATCAGCTGGCACATCTGTACCAGCTGATTTGGATCTGCACTGGCTGCATATTGCTCTGAAATTACCTAATAAATCTTAAAGCAAACAGTGTAGATCCTGATCAAATGGCACGGATGTGCTAGCTGATCAGGATCTACACTGTTTTCCCATGCAATAAAGGTGCATATATGAAGAAAAAGGATTAACTTAATAATGAACAGTGCAGAGATCACAAGTTTGAGCGAAATCCAGATTAAAGTGATAATGATGTAGGAAATATAAAGTGTACTCTACCACAGAGGTATTTAGTGCCCTGTACTTGGATGGTGGACCCAGTATGTCACTGACAGTCGGAGGCTGTGTGAGGGCAAACAGGACATCGTCAGGAAGAAAGTCACTCTGTAGTGATGTAGGTAACGGCTTCCTTCTGTCAATAGCTGTATCACTGGTTCTCAACTCGGGCAATTTGTCTGAAAAAGGCAACATAATCAGGGTGAGGAATGAGAAATCTACAGTCAGGTAATTACTTTAGAGAGCCCTGTACTCAACTCTGGTATTTTGTCAGACAGAAACATCACATTCATGACTGAAATTTCATTCTTTCTGAATTGTAATACATACATATAAAAAAAACAGTAAATAAACAGCAAGAACCTAGCAGTTGTCCAGCAGCCTCACTGGCAGTTCATTCTTTTCATCGGAAAATTTGAATGGTTACCAGAAACAAATTCACTCAAGCATAAAGCACCAATATCCAGTTTTTGAAAAGGACATCTCAACTGGTATAAGATAAATGCAGAACAATTCCATACCCTTTTTATCTCTATATGACTTGGAATAGTTTTGCACTATAAGCCCCTAAACTCCTAGTTCATATATTAATAATCATAATACATCTACTCCCCCAACAACAACAGAGCAAGATTACATACCTTTCTCAACAAGAGCCCTCTCAGCATTTTTTGTGGCTGGTTGTGGAGGAGGAACCGGCACTGCTCTTGATACATTTGCCATCTTTGTCTGAAAAACAAACAATGTAATTTAACATAATTAATTATCTACTGTTGCTTACCAGGTTCATGGTTCATGCTGAAAACCAAAAAAAACTGAATGTATTATTAACTGGATGCAGATAGAATGACACTAGGTTGTATGAGACATCCATTGATATTCAGACTGTATTTGTGAATTTGTAAATAAATATATAATTCAGTCTTTAAATAATCATCTTTGGATGTGTATACTTTATTGTATTGATCTATTAATCTTATTATCTATTTATTTATTTTTCTACAAAAGTTTTTAATTTTCATTTCCAAAATTATTAAAATAACATTTTTTGTGATGTCACGTCAAAAGCTCATTTTCCCTCCTAAAACATACGGTTTAGGAAGGAAAATCTTATCTTTTCCCTAAAGAAAAGATACCGTTAGCAAGCTTCATGAATAATATTGAGGAGGGACTGTATATTAAGGCTCCTTACTGTTTAAATATTGACTAAAAGCAGCAATTTATAGGGTCTTTTGAATAAAAATAGTAAAAAAGAACAAAAACAATTAATTTACAAGAATATTTTGTTTCCTGTACATCAGATAAATTTTCGTTTTTATTTGCTGAAACTTTTGAGCTATAATGGACGCCATACTTAAAATGTCAGTCACATACAGAGTTTTTGTGGCACCAGAGTGGACTCCTCTGCGAGTACCTGCCGCACACTATGGAAGCTTGACCCAGATATTTTTTCAAAAAGAAATCAATTTTCATTTTAGATTTTTGTTGGATAAAGACTTGAAATGTGATAATTCTTTGAGGTATAGAAAGAAGAAACATAATATTATAAGACATTTTAATTTTTCTAATTTTGCCACTAAATTAACGACCGCAGTACCAGCAAGGACCATCCTACCCGTAAACTGCAGGTGTCCCATATGGCCCATCAGGGATGTAGCTAATGAAGAGAAAGTAAGTAACAGATGGGAGCTGGCTGATTTTCACAAGTAACCATTTATTTCTATTGTTTCCTGGTGTAAATGTTACAAGTGTTTACACTGGACCCATCTTTTCCGTGACAGAATCTGCGAGAAACCTGTACGAGATTTTAATTTGTGTCAATATTTTGTAAAAGGGGCAAATGTCAGAATAGCTAAACAAATAATGAGCCTGTATTTATAATGAATAAAATTAACCTAATGGTTTAAGCAGATCTGTGTAACTGTTACAACAAGATAGCGTACGTGTATTGATTTTTCCACAATATTTATGTTCTGTTCGCTTCGTCAGCCATCTTGGCTGTTTTCGTCGCCTAGGAAATTAACTACAGAAATATCCGAACGTATCCGCATAATTTCGAAATGTATAAAACACAGTTAACGGTCCAAGATAGACTGGTCCTCGAGCGACTTGTCACGCGAAAGAGTTCGTCTATGTAAAGACGATTGCGGTACCACTCTAAGTCCAAGATATGTACATTGGACAGATATCGGTTACGGTGTAATGTATAAAATCCAGGTGAAGAATGATCTGCAAACTGTATAAAATTAAATCATTATGCGATGATTGTGCATAATTTTATGTTACTTATAAACTTTTTGATATATCAGAAGGGACAAACCGTCAATTATTTTCTAGAATAAACGTTCTCGAAGGCGCGCAGACAATTGCAGAAAAAAGCATGAAATATTTAAATGGGATTGAATATTCTAATTTCAAAGCGTTCAACTTAAATAATATATAGTTGTAACAATTATAAAAGTAATAGAAAACGTCATCGATTTATGCAATCAAATCTTTTACCCAACCTTAAATAAAACACTTCGATGATAGATGCGGTATAAGGATGGTGAACTTTCCTCGACGGAGAATATACCTGCTACCGACGATTTTGTGACTTTGTTTTTTATTGTACCTCTAGTTTGATTAAATATCGGAGGTTATATTCTTTCTTTACATTAAATTTATAAACTAATAACATTTTGATTTTTATTACCGCCTCTGTCCATTTTATTACCGCCTCTGTCCAATGTAATTCTAAACGAGTTGACTTAGGTACGAGTTGACCAAAAGGGGGTATGAGTTGATGAGTTGACAAAGTCAGAGTTGACTCAGGTACGAGTTAACCAAAAACCATTAATACGCGTTTTGAAGACAACTGTCTGGCTACTAAAAACCTGACCCTTGCCCTCTGCCCTCAACCCCTCCGACAGTTTTAACATTTTCATCAGGCATGGGCCAATTACATGAGAAGGTAGTTAATTAATTAATGGTTCCGTACAATAATCATTCTTAATACTTCTCAATCTTCGAAATGTGAATGTTCGGTAGCTGAAGGAACTGATTACTTTTTCACGTCTGTTTAAAATTGTAATTTTCATGACTATTTCTAGCCGATTGCGAAATGTGATGTTACGATGGTGTTCTTCACCAAAAATGAAAGTCTGACCGGGGCAACCTGTAACCGTCAGAAGCCACCTGAGAGAGCCCTCCCCGAACTTCGGGGAAGAGAATCCTATCGGCGCCTTCTGCCCGGCGTATATAGCTCCCCGGCCTCCCTGCCGCAGTCCACGTCCCATGCGAAGCCGGGGACCTCCGGCGAAGGCAGCGGCCACGGTTAGCCAGTCATTCTTGGGGGTTGCAGCCCATCGAAAAAAATCTCCCCCTTCAGCCTGCTCTCCCTACCTATAGCCACAGAGATTAAAATGTGGGTTGCGTCCTGACCTAATCTCGGAATTTAGGCCGGTACCCGCCTAAATTCCCGGCTTTCGGCGGATCGAAGCGACTTGCGCTTTTCCCCGGGTCTCGCCCAAGAGATACTTCCTCCGAATTTAGACCGGTGCCCGCCTCTCACCCGGCTTTTGGCGGAGTGAAGCATCTTGCGCTTTTCCCCGGGTCTCGGCCAGATTCCAGACTCCAGATTAGGAGAATGACAGATTTGAAACCCCTTTAAGGTTGGTGCAAAACCCCTTATATGAAAACATGTTTACATTGTTTACGTCCACATAACTGAATTGGCGAGTTATGTTTTTGAAAATTTATGACAAGAGGTTTCAGATTCCTATTTATCAAAGCGATGCCTAATTTTACAGTTTTCGGCGTCCCATATGTAGCCAATTAGTTTTTATTGTTATTTTGTATAGATTTGTATGCACAAAATTTAAGTTTGATCACATGTTCATCATGTAGAACCAAATTTTACAGTCCTCGGCGTCCCATATGTAGCCAATTAGTTTTTTTTTTTTTATTTGTTTTTTTTTATATAGATTTTTATGTACAGAATTAGAAGTTTGATCACATGTATATCATGTAGAGATGACAAGTTACATTTCTTTTTAATACTGTTCAGTTTTTATTGTTTTTCAATACCAGTGAAATCATTGGTGAGATCGGTCCTGTGATCTGAGTTGTTGACAGATTTTCACTGTAGCGGGAAAGGAAAATCAGTCCGCGAAAGTAGTTCCTATGGAAAGCTGGTGAATGGCACTCAAGTTAGTTTTCGTCACGTTTTGACCATTTCAGTCTGAAGTGAATACGAGGATTAGGATTCATGAATGCTAAATTATTACAGCACAGCACCAGAGAGAGTTGAAGAGTGTGTGGTTGTTGATTTCATAAAACCGGTTGATGTTTGGCACTTTGACAAAGGTATGCACGAGATTTACGTGAATAGTTAGATAGAGCTAAGCTTGATTTCATGCAGTTCATCAGGGTCCAGGTAAGAAACTTCGGCAATATCCTGTTATATCCCCATATGGGGATATTCCTTTTATAAAAAATTTCTCTTACTGATTTGTATGACCTTTTTGAAATCTGTGTCACGTAGACGCTTGACTCCAGGAAATAACTTAACTTACCCATCATTCTCAGAGGTTGTCGTGGAAACTGCTGACGCAATGAAGGCCCTGATAAATATCCTTTTTTTACACAAGTGTTTTCCAAACATTAAGCATTTAAACGTTTTTCTTCACAAAGACGACGAAACAGTTAAAAATATCTATCCAATATATAATACAAATTATGAACTGGATATAATTTGTACACTATGTACAGTTAAGGGTGCATTACTGGTATGTATATATGTCATTGGAAGTCATCATCTGATGACGACCACGCGCAAAAGTTCTGCTTAGTGTACGGATTGTGTGGCTTCAAACTTTTCCGCTTTCTCTTCACACTACTTTCAACCTCTTCGTAGCCCTTAGGGTGACAAACCTTTTCCTTCGTTTTTCTATAAGATGAACACGTTGGTAAAGGATTGGGTTTTTTTGGAAACAGGTTCCTTCCACTTACGCTTAATAGTATTCACTGTCTTACTCTTAACACCACCTTTTCCGGCTGCAGTAGAACTGGTGGATGGTATAGGAGTCATTTCAGGTAATTCCATCATGAAATTAGCTGGACCCACCACAGTGGCATCCAGTTCATCACCATCTGAAAGGTCAGAAAACATTTCACGGATAATATCTCGCTCTTTATTGCTGGACGGTTGGTGTAATGCCTCGTCGTCAGATGATATGACTATCGGCATGTTTGGTGTAAAGAGACTTAGTGTTGATGACGATCTTGCGGACGGCTGAGAATGTACACTTGAATCCGATTCTGTGTACGTGGTGTCCGATTCAGCATCTGTTAAGACCGGTTCAATGTCATATTGATCAACAGTGTCTAAACCACGCCATGATGCGAATAGAAGGGTTGTATATGTGTAATGAGGAGGTGTATCAAGGGTATATTATCTGCTTCACTAAGTCAAAAAAGGCCTCATACCCATTGCCTTTACAGACCGACCGCCACATTATCTCTGCCATATGTCCCTCCCATTGACTTGCTTTAGTTCCCGACATTTTCCGAAAATGGTCTTTTGAATGTTTCCATGCCCCTTCTATACGGTTTGTGTGAACGTCGACAATTTCGCCTGTTTTAACATTTCGGTACTGTTTCTTGAATGCTCTTTTGTGTATGACGCTGAAGTGTTTGTAACCAACCTCGTTAAGGTTACAGTGCGCACTCCAGCCGTCACTATAGATTGTAGAACCGATTTGGACATGACGCTGTATGATAGGAAGTAAAGTAGCCTGGGACCTGTCTTTAACGGGGTACATAATTATTTCGTTGGTTTGTCGCTCTACAATACCGAAAACCCACACTTTCATACCTTTGTGAGGATTACCTCTATGGAATTTCACTCGACGACCAAAGAGTGACTCATCTATTTCCACGTCACCTTAAAACATTTTATTGCTTAGGTGTCTCGTAAAATATTCTTTGGAGCACTCCCGAATGAATGAAGCCCAGTCAACAGCAGTGCTTCTATAGCTGGTGCCAGAAAAGATGCTACACTGCAGAAGACTCATGTTTTCCAGGTAGCAACGAACACCAAAATGTCCTGGAAAGTGAGCTTTGACCTCTCAAAAAAAGAATTTGTACGCACGGTCCTCTCATGATTTGCATTTTTACTCCATCTTAGGGTATAACCTGATAGGTTTGTCGATCTCTTGGATAGTTTCAAAACCCCATCGCATTTAATATCTTTCTGTCGTCCTCCAGACCTAACTTTATATATTGCTTCGCATGGGCCGTTGGACTTCAGCAGCCCCTGCCAGACTAGCCACAACACTACTATATCATTATCCTTAGAAAATATACTATAAAATGTCCAAGGATTATCCCAGTCTTTGAAAGTTATATCCTCCACATTATCATTTCGCGAACGAAAATTTCACTGTCTGTCATATTGCTATAAATAAAAGTTAAAGTACTGTGGTATTACATATAATTTTCTCAAAAATATCTCGAGCGTAAGTCAGTGAACGATATCTGAATGTCTTACTATAAATTACTATATTTCAAAGAAAAAGATTATACGCATACTTGAGCGATATCACTGATCAATACATCACTTCATACAGCTATATTTAAGGATTAAATGTATTGTGAATATTATATATTTAGACAGTATGCTTATAACCCCACGGTGCTTTACATTTGTACAATATAAATGTTATTCAATCCCTTATAACTATTATTTCATACAGTTAATCACCCAAAACTCAAGCCCCGTCTTCGATTACCAGTTTAGCCCCTAAATAAAATTTATTACCGCTATACACTTCCGTTTAAGTTGGTAAATATACGTAATAACTGTATATTTAATAACAAATACGGAATGAATGTTATATTCATGAAACGCTTTCGTCTGTCTATATATACTCCCGTTAATTCTAAAACATGTCAATGGTAGCATGTTAGCCCCTCAAGAAACCCTCTTCCCGGGAAACACTTCCCTTTTAGTGGCAAGAAATACGGAGTGAATGTTATATTCATGAATACTATATATACTCCCGGAATATCCCCATGGTGCTATTTCTTCGGCATACTTTGTATCGCATTCATTCCGTTATAACTATTATTTTAAGACAGTCTCCCCCAAAAAAGCCAAGCCCCGTTTTCTGGTAGCATGTTAGCCCCTCAAGAAACCCTCTTCCCGGGAAACACTTCCCTTTCATTGGCAAGATCAACATAATGAATGTATATTACATAACAAACTCTCCTCGCCATTTATATATACTCCCGGAATAGCCCCATGGGGATATAACGAGAGTATATATATAGTGCTTACGTTTTATTATAGTGTAAATTAATGTACTTGCTATGAAAGGGGAAGTGTTCCCCGGGAAGAGGGTTTCTTGAGGGGCTAACATGCTATCAGAAAACGGGGCTTGGCCTTTTTGGGGGAGACTGTCTTAACATAATAGTTATTACGGAATGAATGCGATTCAAAGTATGCAGAAGGAATAGCACCATGGGGATATTCCGGGAGTATATATAGACAGACGAAAGCGCATCATGAATATAACATTCATTCCGTATTTCTTGCCACTAAAAGGGAAGTGTTTCCCGGGAAGAGGGTTTCTTGAGGGGCTAACATGCTACCATTGACATGTTTTAGGATTAACGGAAAACAAATTGTAATAAAATATCAATGTATACGGATTGAATGCTGTTAGTAATGACCACACTATTAATGACCAATTGAGTATACAAAACATTATAAGATTAACTGAGTGATTGTAACTTTAAGTGCATAGTTATTTCGTGCGATCTAGTTACCGTGCATACTAAGTATGTTTAATGCTTATTACATAGGCATATAAGGGATAGTATTAACATAATCAGAAACGTTAGGAAGTGCAGTAGTATTGTACATGTTACTATAAATATGGGTGATAGAAATAGAGCCCTGTATGAAAATTGGATGCTTAGTCAAGATATTATAGGACCAGCTATTTTGTGGCCACACAGAATACGGCGCCTTTTCTGGACGCAAAATATCAGACATTTTGATAGAATTATTTTGAGTGCATTTGTTTATGTCAACGGATTAAATCCTGACACTTTATTCAAGTGGATTGATTTGCAAGGGTTAGCTTCTGACCGGTCTGCCCACAACCATTTTCGGGCTTTATTTCGCCTTTTCGAGGCAGGCAGATATAGCCGAAGTCTTTATGCATACAATGTCACCATGAAAAGATATGAATATCTTAATGGGAGTCAACGCATATATGTACATGCAAGTAACAGGTAAATCAATAGCTATGTAACTTTATTTATTGAAATGTGTATATATATTTCTCTGAACATCATATGATTTGTGAAAATGGTCAATAACATAATGACTTTTCATTATATATTTCAGATGAAGATGTATTAGGCAGTTCGACTGATGAAGATAAACTTTCGTATGTGGCCCTTATTATGGATAAATTAAACTTTTCAAGGGGCTGGGTGACTCAGATTTTCAATATCGTCATATAAGTATAGTGTTTAATTTCATGAAAAGGAATATCCCCATTTGGGGATATTACGGGATATTGCCGAAACTTGTTGTGTAATCGTAAATTTCATGACCATTTCTAGCCTACTGAGAAATGTGCTGATCTTAGGATAGTGTTCTCCACCTGACTCCAGATCAGGGGGATGGCAGATTTGACTCTCGCTAGCGACATGATTCTTCTGTTTAGTGGTTACAACCTAGAAGGCGGTCATTGAATAAATCATCAATCTTGATTAATAGAAGCAGGAATCCTGCATATTCGAAAGTCGTATTCAAGATTTCCAGAAACGGGGTTAATTTTAGGCAGCCCTGAAGTTGTATTATAATTACACATGCCCAAGTTCATAAAACTTAATCTGGAGACTAGTCTCAAATCTCCAACATATGATTGGTTGAAATGTTGTCGTTTCAGCCAATCAGATGCTTGAGATTCGAGACTAGACTCCAGATTAAGTTTTATGAACTTGAGCCATGATGATTTCTAACATTTCTAACATTTACATCCCTGTTCCTTATACACGGTAGGTATTCTTATCAAGAATCGCCACACTCACAAAACACAGCCTCAATTTCAACTTCATTTTTAACACTGTTCAGTTTTTTAAGTGTTTTTCAGATACCACCCGCAACAGATACAGAAAGAAGATGCGCAGTCAAGCTTTTCAAGGAAAGTATTTTGTTTAACACTTTTTAAGCTGTTTTTTCGTTTTTTAACCATTATCTTTGTTTGCTTTGTAATAAGTTCAATTTCATTTTTAACACTTTTCAGTTTTTAGTGTTTTCATTTTTTTGTCTTTTTTATGCAATATCTTTGTTCGCATTGTTATAAACAGTGCAATATGTCAGGAATCGCCACACTCACGAAACACAGCTTTTACTTCAATTTCATTTTTAACACTGAAGTTTTTATGTTGTGTTTTTTTCAGAGAAGAGCTGCAACAGATACAGAAGAAGAGGCGCAGTCAAACTTTTATAGGATTTTCTTTTTCTTTTGTTAATTATTTTTTATTGTGGGGATTTTTTTCTTTTTTTTTCATTTTTCCATTATCTTTGTTTGCATTGGTATAAATAAGTGACTTTTGTTTATCAGGATGTCAATATCGTTGAAGGTATTGTAGATCCTAGAGATGGCGAGGTTCGAGTAAGTGTCCTGAATAAAGGTGACCATATAGTAGTGCTTCACCCGGGGGAGAACATTGCGAGATGTAAATCATCTTACGAGGAATGTGAAGATGAGTCTCATCTCTGTGCTCAGACAGATATTATTGCCTTAAACGTGAGCAACGAGGCCTTGCTACCTAAGCATCTTATAGAGTTGTCGGACAAAAGCTCATCCCATTTAAATTGTAACGTGCCCCGAGCGGAAGGCACTCAGACTATTTGTCTCAGCTTAGATATATATATATATATATAATTTTTTCTCTTAAAAATGATCTCAAACAAGATGAAGCATATATATTTTAAAACAATATAATCAATTTTTCTAAGCGACTTCGCTTCAAAATGATTACAATGATTTCAGAAATGATTGTGGTGAAACAAAATAATCAATATTAGAATCAGCTGAACATATAACAATATCCCCAGGACAATAAATCTCCTCGACAAAATAACTGATCTAAAACTAAGTTCCAACCACTCTTTCTGAACACAATCAGTTCGGAAGAAAACAATCTACCCTGAGGTTCGAGCACGCCCTCAGCAAACACCTTGAGCAATACAAACAAAAAGGACCACAATGATGTTTGGAACTCTTAAAACAAACCTGAGCAACTACAAGTTTCAAAATAATCCTTAACAAATGTTTGAACAATCGCCTTCAAACAAAACCCTTAACAAACAACCTTCAACACTAAAATCTAGCCTAGCCTGTTGAACAATAGTGTTTCAGACGCATGTGTTTCCAGCAATTGTCTGAAGACCCTATTAAAAACCCTATCCTCAACTCCTAATCTGAAACTACCTTACAAGTGGCTCAGACGCATGTGTTTCCAGCAATTGTCTGAGGTCACTATCTAAAATCCCTATCCTGAACACTTACTCTGAAGCTACCTTACAAGTGTCTCAGACGCATGTGTTTCCAGCAATTGTCTGGGGACACTATTTAAATCAACCCTAGCTTCAACCAATACTTTCACACTGAAACAGCCCGGTCAATATGCCCTAGTACAGAGCTGTACTATATTGGACCTATAATGCAGACCAATGTTGAGTCCAAATTCAAACATGTGAACACTTCGACTCTCGGAAACAGACTGCCCTGTATCAATGAACGGTAATTGCTTTTATAGCCTTCGACGGAAGATCTCGGACTTTACCGTTCAACTATACTAATTTAACACAAAGCATTAAAATAACCCAAAAGATTTTAACAGTTAGACTCTGTCAAAGCTATATCATCAAATAATTTTCCTCACAAAATCATGAAGAAAAACAACGCTTTGCCGAACTCCTGAAAAAGTATGAAAACATATTTGTTAGTTCAACTGATGATTTAGGCTGCACAAATTGGGTGAAACACCAGATAAATACAGGAAACGCCCAACCAATAAGACAACCGCCTAGACGCCAAACATAAATGAAAAGGCAAAGTTTTAAGAGGAAGTAGAAAGTATGCTGGCAAAGAATATTATTGAGCCCTTGTCACTATGAAAGATGGATCTACTAGGTTTTGTGTGGACTATAGAAAACCGAATGAGGTTACCATAAAGGATGCATACCCAATTCCTAGGGTAGATGCCTGTCTTGATGCACTGACAGGGGCTAAATGGTTTAATTGTATGGACCTTTGCTCTGGTGTCTGGCAGAAAGCGATGGATCCAGAAGATAAGGTCAATACTGCATTTTCAACATCCAATGGATTGTACCACTTCCGGGTTATGCCCTTTGGTTTAATAAACGCGCCCTCCACCTTCCAGCGTCTGATGGAAGATATGCTGTGGGGCATTCAATGGGTTGAATCATTGCTGTATATGGACGATATTATCACACCCGGTCGTTCAGTTGATGAATGTCTGATCAGGCTAGAGAATGTTTTTAAGAGACTTCAAGCGGCTAATCTCAAGCTAAAATCCTCAAAGTGTTCATTCTTTCAAAGGTCTACAACATTTCTAGGACACACTGCTTCTCAAGAAGGCATTCGTACTGATGAAAGTAAAATAGAAGCTGTTAAAAATTGGCCGGTACCTATAAATGCAAAACAAGTAAGAAGCTTTCTTGGTTTGGCATCCTATTACAGACGTTTTGTTAGAAGCTTTGCTGACATCGCTCGCCCTTTGCATAAGCTCTGTGAGAAAAACTCTAAGTTTGTGTGGGATACAGAGTGTCAACATGCATTTGATTCTCTTAAAAACTCTTTAGTCTCTGCTCCCATTTTGGCATACCCGCGGATGGATTGTCAGTTCATCTTAGATACTGATGCCAGTGACAAGGCAGTTGGTGCCGTTCTCTCTCAAATGCAGGATGGATAAGAACATGTGGTTGCTTATTTGAGTAAAGCTCTAAATCAACATGAACAAGCATACTGTGTCACATGAAAAGAGCTCCTAGCTGTTGTTGTTGCTTTAAAAAGCTTTCACCATTATCTTTATGGCCAGAAGGTGCTTTTAAGAACGGACAACTCAGCCGTTAGTTGGATGAGAAGTCTTAAAACACCTAAAGGACAAGTCGCAAGATGGCTTCAAGAACTCAGTTCCTATAATCTCATTGTAACCCACAGAGCAGGCAAAAGCTATAACAATGCCGACGCATTATCCAGAGTCCCTTGTAAATCTTGTGCTAGACAGCAGGAAATAAATAATGGTTTTGAAAAGGGTGAATTAGATCCAAGTTATTCGTTTACAGAAACATTGAGAGCAACAACAAGACAAGACAAAAGCAAGGAAGTTCAGAGAGAACTTACGCAAAATCGAAGCCTTTTGGATGGATGGGACGCCTCAGACATCATGCAAGAGCAAACTCTTGACCCCGGTATTGGACTTATTCTTGCCGCCAAAGATGCTGAGTCTAAACGTCCTGACTGGGCTGCAGTATCCAGTGGTAACGCAGAAATGAAGACCCAGTGGAGACAGTGGGATAGGCTTAAAACAAAAGCTGGCATGCTTTATAGAGAATTCACTGGGCTCTCAGGTAATACCACATGGCAACTTATTATACCTAAAACTATGCGAGAAAAGGTTTTGCAGTACCATCATGACATTCCTTCTGCAGGTCATCTTGGGTATGAGAAAACTCTTGATAAAATCAAACAATCCTTTTACTGGCCAGGCATGTCAGATCATGTTAAACAGTATTGCAAACGGTGTGATGCTTGTACTGCTAGGAATCTTTCAAAAGACCATAATAAAGCTCCATTTGGCAAATATTTGGTTGGGGAACCAATGGAACGTGTTACTATGGACATAATGGGTCCGCTTCCTGTTACAAAAGTTGGTAACAAGTATATATTAGTTATTACTGATTGGTTTACTAAGTGGACAGAGGGTATCCCAAGAGGCAAAAAATATTGCAGCAGCCGTTGTTAATAACTTTGTTGTTAGATTTGGAGTTCCGTTACAAATTTACACGGACCAATGCAGAAATTTTGAATCAACCTTATTTTCCGAATTGTGCAATTATCTTAATATTGAAAAGACTCATTCAACCAGCATGAGACCGCAAGCAGACGGTTTGGTTGAAAGATTTGATAAGCCACTTACAGCAATGCTTTCAGCATTTTTGTTAATTGTTAGTGGTGTCTCTTTTGAAACTGATCATTTTATTAACCATGCTCTCTCCCTCTCTTCTTCTTGACCGTGTGGGGAGGCTGTTTTTTCTGAATGTGGCGATTCCTGATATGCATATTTCACCTTTTTTCCAAAACATTGCCAAGAAAATCAGCATAACTGGAACATTTTACTGCCATTGGTAATGATGGCTTATCGAAGTTCTACACAAAAAGGTGAAATATGTATATCAGGGATCGCCTGTTATAAAAGTTTTTCTGTAATGCAAAAATTACGTTAATTGAAATGATTAACATCGTTGCAAGCTCTTGAAAAGCGAACAAGCTGTGAGATATAAACCCCATAACATGTTGCACGGGGAACATCGCCGTCTAAAAACGGAAAATTTACTATACTAAAATTAAAATCATCTCTTTTATCATAAATTTTAGTAGTGACGTAACCATTTTCAATGGAACGAGAAAGTTTGCTTGCTTTTCTGAAGTGTTCGTGTAACCTACTATGAACCAATAATTAATATATATATAGTTCTAGGTTCGGGTGAGGGTCTTTGTCAAGTCCGGGATGAACAATACTGAACACGATAATAAAGTTTCATCTTTACTGTTGCACATATTGCACATATGAGTTCATTCAAGTAAACAACACGATAGTCATGTATTTCCAATATCGTCAATATGGAACAATCCAAGTAAACAACACGATCTGAAAGTAAATACATTAAGAATGATAAGAATACAGTTACACATATCATTATTGTACCTAAACAATAGAACTTGTAATTATTACATATTCTAAGAAAAGATACAATATACAACAATGGAATAATAAAGCGATAGAACATGTATATGTCTTTGTCTTAGTATAAATATAGGTTTCAGTGCTGAGCTTCCTATTATATAATAAACAGAAACTTGCTGAGCTTTACCTTAAAAAATACATAATGACAATCACACATTCAACCTACCTTTATCAATGAGATAAACATCTTCACTTGGCTCAACCAACTCTCATCCAGTGCAATCTGGTGTCAGCAAAACTGTAAGAACCAATCACCATTATAAACATGCAGTTTGTTAAGCGAAAAGAGTATTTTGGCAGAATAAACCATCTGACAGAATTATAGCGCACTCAAGTCGCGAATACCAATTACAAACATAAAATTACAACCGAAAGATAGAAACGTGCACTTATCCCGAAAAGACAGTTAAAGGTATTTACCGGAACAAAGAATATCCTATTCCAAGAACCACAAATAAATGCAACAAAATCTCAAGGCTCTCAAAACGCAGCACCTTCCAACTGTACCAAAACTATCTCACTAGATCTTTTCTTCCCGCCAGGGTCATGAACTCTGACACATGACATAAATAAACCAATCGGAATTAAGGTTAAGTGTCATGCTACACACTGAACTAAAAATAACTTCTTTCTAGGAACAGCTCACTAAAATGTAAACACTGATCACCTAATAAAATACACAGGGACTTGAATGTTATTACCTGTACCTAACTATGAAATTACTAAGACTAAGACTTTTACTAAAACATATAAAAACTACACCTAGTCACATTCGCTTTATTAAGTTGTAGTTCTTTAGGATAAATCTTATTAACCAGTAATGGAAAATGGTTGTTATCTATATTTAATAAATCATCAAGGTACCTCGATGTGTTGTTCAACACAAAATTTTCACCAAACAAGATGGTGTTTGGAAGGGATATTGTCCTACCTATGAGCGCAGTTGTCGGTCGCCCTCTGCAGAACAACAATTTTTACATGACCCAACACGAAAAGGGGTGTCTGCTCAAAGCTTATTAATAAATGGAAAGGTCCATTCCTTATAATAAAAGCTTTAGATGACCTTGTCTGCCTTTTTGAACGTTCACCAAACCTTAAACCCAAAGCGTATCGATTCTGGCCTTAAAGTGCCCAGTTGGATAAAGAGGGAAGTCACTAAACTTAAATGTGGTGAAATCAATTAAAAAGTTCTGTCGCGAATTTCAAACGTTTATATATTATTCGCGCGTGATTGCAAATTGATTCTATGATGGTACTGAAATGTACGTGATAGTCTTAATAACAGTGTGGAACATATAGTCAGTACAATTATTTCTATTGTTAATCTTAACATTTAAATTAAAAGATTCCTTCTTTGTTAAAATACTACAATTCAATGGAACAAACAAAAACTAGCCTGCAAACATTTTAATGAAGAAAAAAAGAGAAAAGGTGACCGTGAAAATTATAATAATGAAAAAGTAAAGTAATAAGTATTGTAAAATTATTGCAGTTTATTTTCCCGTTATTTTCAGACAATGGAAAACTTCTGGCTTTGCCCTCGGCAATTCCAGTCGAAGAATGAGCTCCATGCCCACCTAACTTCTAAGGATCATCGTCGGCAATCAGTCATTTGCCCTTGGTGTTTGGAGAAGACCTTCACATGGGTGAGTGACCTAGGGGTTGACTGCCAGAAGAGACATTATATAGAAATGAACTCTCTTCCAAAATCATTCCTCGGGGTAAGGAATTGCTTCTACAATGCCGTGCACCCCAGAGACTATGCCCGGATTGTAACCCCAGAACCGTTCTCATCGCATTTGGCTATCGAGGCGAGAAGGTTGATTATCAAGCGTTTAGGGGCCGAGGCCAATGCGGGGGCACGTTTAGAACTGTGGAGGACTGGTTGGAGGGATGGTATGAAGATCAGCGAAAGCACGGGTAAGGCGGGAGTTGAAAAGAAAGTGGTGAAAATGACACGGGAGGATAAAGAAAACAATAACGAAAGAAGAGAAAGGGTTGAGAAGATTGATGAAAAGCAAAAGGTAAAAACTGTAAGAAATAGTGAGAAAACTGTCAAAATCAACAATGAAATCAAGAGTCCTCTGGAAAATTTAACAAATGTTGAGACCAAAATGAGTGGTGAAAATGAACAAGAACAAGATAAACAGAAAGAAACCCTCAGTGTCACTAAGAACAATGAAACCCCTCTTGATCTTTCAATGGGTAAACAAGAAATAAAAGAAGTGAACACAATGAAAAAGTAACTGAAAAGGAGAGAAAAACAGGTGAACTGCAAAAAAGAAAAGAGTGCTGGAGGAGGAGATAATGATTAAGCGACCTAAAGATGAAGTAATAGATGACATGGGTGAGGATAAAAAATAAGGTAAAGGACAAGGCCGAAAAGAGTCAGGGAACTATATTACGAGAGGTGACTGGTAAAAATAAAGAACTTATAGTCAACATCATGAAAAAATCTGAAGATGAACCATTGATTAAGAGGAACGCGGTAGTGAAAGTTAGAAGGCTGAGTGAAAGTAGCAGCAGTGATGGGTCGAACGAAGAAAATCTAACTGAGTTAGATAAAAAAGATACAACATCATTGGAAGAAGAAAATCAAGGTGAGAAAGAAACAACTGGGGAGCTTGACAGTTGTCCGGAGAATAAGATGGCGGCAACATATGTAACTAAAAATATCTTGAAATATTCGCATGCATCACGACGGTGGAGCAGAGAGATCATTAGAGATACAGTTACAGAAACTCAGGTCTCTAACGAACTTGTAAACATCAAGATAGAAGAAAACATGCCCCTTCCTGATGTCACTTCATCGGACATTACAGCACCAACTGATTATGACAACAAACAGGCCAGTTATCGTGGAAGGGCAACCGACCTTTTGCTTACCGGCGCTATGCCAATGCTCCCGCCAGGTCGAAGGGACAGGAAAGAAGGACACTCATTCCATCTCAATCTCTTCGGTTATAATTGTATGTGGCCCCCAGAAAACTGGAACAGCATGTCCAGGAACAGAAGGATGATGGCATTGGAGCATGTGGCGTTTAGTATTGAGTGTGCAAGGGAAGGTTCAATAGGGGTCCAAACGTCCAGGAGTTTTATCCTGGACAAATACAACTTTCTAGCACTACCTGGATCTGACTATGCCAAGAGGGATAAAACCGAAATGCCAAGTATAATTTGTACCAAATGTTGAGGGGTATCTCGCAAGGCAAGCCAGCATCTGAGTGTGAGGTTCAACAGATTGCCTGTATGGAAACAATCAGGAAGGAGGGGGACCTTGAAAAACAACTTCGGGCAATTCAGGTGCCATTAAGGCTATAAATTGGTTGAAACGATAAAAGATTGAAATCTTGAATTTAAAGTGAATATATTTAGTGTCTTATTAAAAGTAATAATAAAGTGGTGTTTAACATGATTAAATTTATTACTAGGAAGTTAAAGAAATATCATCCAATATTGTGTTAATTCAAAAGCATATATTGAAAATATAATAATAAGTATTACTACTGGTACAAATATGTGGAAGATCAGTGATGTATTTTAAAGTAATTTTAGTTGGTGAGAACATTCAAGTGATGTGATCTTTTCATATAAATGATGTGATCCAAGGTGCACAGTGATGTTTAAAAGTAGAAAATCCAAAGTTAATAGAAATTTTAATTGAATGTGATATAATATATAAATGTGTTTTGCTTAAAGTGTAACGATATTGAAAACAGTTTTAAACAGTGATGTGGTTGCAATAGCAAGATGTGTTTCACAATATATAACATACAACATCACTTTAATTTTTGCTTAGTTATGTTAATGTTGTTTGTTTTGCTGAAAATCTCAAGTATATTTAAGTATATTTAAGCCATGAAGAGGTCATATAATCTATGGCATGATAATTATGGCTTGACTTGAAATTAAATCTTGTTGGTAAATTGTTAAAAGAATCGTATTGTTTGTGTTATATGTTAATATATAAAATTTAGGTCTCCAATAAAAACATACTTAATTAAGGAGAATTATCTGAAGCAAAGAATGGGGAAGTGTAAGTTGATGCCTTAAATATTTTCAATGAGAACCCTGATATACTAAAACTTATTCATAATACATAATAGTAAAGTAAATCTGCAGTTATAGGCACTGTGGCAAATCATACGAGACACATTTACGGACATTGTTTTGATCGAGAATATACATGACATTTCAATATTTTAATCAATAAACTGAGTACTTTTCGATACATGCTACAGAATTGAACTACCCTGATTCCAAGCTGTTATTGCCATTTTACATCGAACAGTTCACATTGCATTTAACTTGAAGATGGAGATTTCTCTATTTTCCATCATGATTTTAAGCGGAAACTAGTGCTGAATTTAACAGCCGACATAAATGTAAACCAATTCTCAGATATTCGCCGTAAGAACATTTTGTTAGCCTGTCGTCTGCTGATTAACGATGTATAGCTCTTTTGTCTCAATATTTAGTATCAGCTGAGAATTGTCACTTTGACGGCATTTTAGCGGATCTACATATTCCATTAGCGTAGAGAGACAGTGCTCACTCGGTTTAGCGGAGCTTTTTGATTGGCTGTCGAATTCCACTAATCGATATGATTGGATAAATTGAGATTTGAATACTTCCGGGAAGTAGAAGTCACAGACTGTATCAAGACGCCAGAGACTATATATTTGGAGCGAAACGTCAGTCTGCAGCTTCCAATCCGTCAAAGCGGTTACAGATCAACCCGTTGTATTTCAAATCCGCCAAAGGTAGAATTCCACTAAATCCGCTTAAACAGTATAACTAACCAACAGCGCACTGTTATTAATAACTATCAAGCTATAATACCGAACATAAACATACTCCGTCAAATCCGTTAATTATCCCAATACCGGGAAATTACAATAATTCCGCTAAATCTGTCAAACGGTGTAACATTACAAACTGTGAACTATAGATAACATTGGACCTACAGCACTTTATATATATATAGTTCTATGAACAACGTGAACTAAAGGGACATTGCTTACACACAAACGTTTCTTCAACTAACAATATTTGAACTCTAATTAAATCATATAGGTAATCTCGAATATATTCTGGTTTCATTTACTAAAACGTCATTTAAACGTTACATGTCTTCACTCTCTTACACTATCGGCTCATTACACTCACCTCTGTTATAGGCTGGGACTACTTTCAACTACTTTTACTTTAACTCAAAACATAGTTCACCAATTACATTTAAAATTTCCTGGGTTTCTTTGGTTTGAATGAAAGATAGTGAAAATATCTGTCATTTGTTTAACAACAAGCTTTCATATTCATAATTATGACTGTATAAAACAAGGCTGTCGAATTATGTCAAAAATCTTGACATTGAGCCTTTCGCAGAGAGGTAAAGTGAGTGTAAGGAACGACAACTCTGCGAAGGAGATTGACATGTCTTATTTATTCTGGTGTTTTCCCCAACTAGTTTTAAAACCCTAGCCGTTATATAGCCCAGCGCCGAGTAACTCTAACAATATTGAGAAAGCGTGAGGTTGGTGCACCCTTGAACCTGGTTTATACCCCTCTTGCAAACTGTTTTGGCACTTACATTTCCAAGGCAGTAACCGCTCTTTATCGTTAATTGTTTGTGGTGTCTTATTTCAAAGTGATTCTCTTATTAACTCATGCTCTCTTTTCCCCTAACCTATATTTCTGCGTGGGAAGGCTGTTTTTTCTGGGTCTGGCAATTCCTGATATGATTTTTTTTTCAAAATTTACAGAGTACAAAAACCTACAGGCGAAACATAAAATTCAATTTTCAATGATTGAACTAAAGACAAAGAAATCTAAATTCGTTCAAAAGTTTGATTCTTAAAAATCATTTTTCTTTTTTTTGTTTTGTTGTTGAATTAGCATACATCTGCCAATTTCTCTGTACAACTAGGTTTAATTTTGAAGCAATTTCAAACCGGCATTTATCTTCTTAATAAACTGTATCTTCTTTCACTTTCTGATAATTCTTACTATTAACAAATTTTGCTTCTTTGACCGGTTGAAAAAAATGTTGTATTTTGTTCACAACAACTTCTCTGCTGTATTAGAGGCAATGACAGTGCGGCAGTCTATGATTTCTTCCTCCTGTTTCATACATATTTGGTCAGTTAGGTGAAAAAGTTTCCTTGAGTTACTATTAGTACACATGATGTATCATTACGAGAAAATATAGTCCCACTAAACAATTTAAAATAACAGATAAAGTATCATATATATTATCTCTTTCATTAACATGTGATCTTTTCACTTGTTTAAGATACTCAACAACAATATATTGATACAATATGAAATCAAGTCTAATATTACATTGCACATGTTAGAACTACTTTCGGCCTCTTTGCACCCCAGAATATTGGTGAGAAACACGTGAATTTTACTCTCTCACAAATTTTATGATATTTTTATTCTAATTGCCTACAAGCAAGTTAAAGAGTATGCCCTTACACTGAAATGTTACTGTCGAATTTAATGTGGTCTTTTATTCACCTTATCCTTAATTATTCTGGTAACATATCCAGGAAATAAACACCCTATGTCGCTAAGTTTCATAAATAATCTTGGGATTTTACCTAAATTCCAACAATTGTAAAGTAGTGGTGCCTACATCAGACTGTGGCTGAGTTGTTGGAGCTTAGGCACTGTACGCCGGAGGTCCAATTCCTGGCTGAGGCATTCACTTTTTATTCAGTTTCGATATATTGGCTCTGTAAACACAGTAAATAATGATGACCATAGTCTTATGGTCACCGTCTTTTATGAAATTAGCTAATTTGGTTTATAAATTACATGTTGCCCATATAAAACATTTAATACCGCAGTTCCCTTGTGATTACCCTGTTAAATTGTTGAGTTATTTCAGACAGTTAATGGTTTTTCCTGTCAATAACATACTGCATTATTACATACAATTTAAATTACTTCGGCATTGACTAGAGGTGTAATACAAACAGAAACAACAAAGGATAATTTGAGTAAATATCTGGATATTTCTCCAGTCATAATTGTTTTAATCATTGGTATCTTAAGTGTACACAAATGTGAATTAATTAGTCTCTGGCAGCTAGTGATGTGCCTATTGACCATTTCGAAATTAGTGTCTAACAACGGAAGTCGGTATTTCTGTACAGTTTGTCTGGGGTGTACGCTTATGTATAACGACATAGCAGCTATGCATAAATTTAATCATATTTAAAAAAATTAATTGAAATCAACAAACATATTCAGTAGACAGTTACTGCATACGTCAAAAAATACTAAGTGACACCAAAAATATTTTCATTTTATGTTACTTTATCAGTTTTCTCTGTTAAATTAACTTAAAAATTGCGATAGCAGTGTTAGCTTCGTCTGTAAAGGTTGATAAAAAATAAAAAAAATTACATTAAAGTACCAGCATTAGATTATTTTTATGACAAGTTACAATTTATTGCTAATCAAATAAAATATTTTAAAAGTGTTTTCGCTAATTTCAACGTTTATCATTGTAAAACATGTTTATTCTCAATACACTCTATACATTGCCATTATCGGCAACCCCCTGACTAAAGTACGATTTGTACCGGAAAACGGGATAAAGAGGTAATTTTGAAATCGAGAATGATCATAAAATATCGATTTGCAGTGTGTCAAAGTTTCTCAATGCTGATAATCGACATTTTTTCAAAATCCATAAACACAAGTGTGCAAACGCAACACACTATTTCACTTAACTTTTTATTGATAAGTGTATAGAAACTTTGGAAACTTTACTAGTACAATGTACTACAAATAAAAAAACATGAAAATGTCTTAGTTTGTCTTTGAAACTCCCAATGTTCTGAAGAAATGGGCAGCAAGCACACAATAGCGTGGAGTAATTGTGTAAGGTAGTTATCAGAAACCATTGTCGCACTTAACACTGAATGAGTTGGTGAAATCACAGTGGATGTGGCAACTGATTCCAGCTGATGATCGATTATGATTTGCAGCTGATTTTCCAACATTACTGGCAACTCCAATAAATGTTCATCTCACTCTAGTCAGGGTTTTTTTCCTTATATAACAGACGCCGAATACGGCGTCGTCCCCAGGCAAAATAGGTTACTTTTTTCCCCTTTCCAAGATGAAAATTTCCCCACTTTAATCGAATTTCCCCATCAAAGACAGACAAAAATGTGTGAAAAAGACAATTTCAATACAAAAACAATCCATTTTGGAGCTCAGAAACTTTACTGGTGTAAATGAATTGTTAAAATCGTGTCATTCTTTATTTTGTTTCAACTGTAAAAATTTGATGAGCAAGTTTTTAACATTACACTGGTATTGTCCGTACCAGACCAGACCGAATTCAAGATAACTAAAGTGATGATAGACTCTTGCACAGCAAAGTCTTGACTCTTCGCACACCAGTCTAGTCAGTTAGATGGTCTGGTCTGGTGCAGACTTTACCGGTGAAAAGTTAAAAACTTGCCAGGCATTTTTTACAGGTGTAAACAAAATTAAGAATCCATTGAAGCTGAAATGCCAATAGTTCTTTGGCAATTACTGGCATTGGCAATAACTGGCATTAGAATCCACAATGACACTGTTAGGTAAATTGTTAGGCCATTTGACAGGCAATGTCATTACTAGTAAAACATGTTGGCACGATTTAACAGGTTTTTTTAACAGTACCCATCATTGAAATGTCACTTTAAATATATTATGAAGAACAAAAGTTTTGTTTGCTTGTTTTAATGTGTATAATTATTACATATGTATTTCTCTAAGATTTGATAAGAGATTAATCATTTTCCCCCAAACTGGAAAAACATGCGCGAATTTTCCCCTCTTGACAGGCTAGGGCCGCATCCCCAATCCCTTAAAAAAAAAACCCTGCTAGTTTTTTCTACCATTATGCGAGACACCATGTACCATGTTACAAGCAAGCGAAATATAATTTTATTACTGCATGAAGAGGTGGAAACATAATTGTGTCAAATATTGATCTTTTCTTGTCAATACAAATATTGTATCGGTATAAGAACTGGACAGAAGCTTAAGTACATTTGTAGCAACTTAATGAAGGGGCAACTTAACAAAACAAGGGATCTTTTTAATGTGATCAATAAATGTTGTTATATTTCAGAAGAAACCATGTCTGTATCTCCTGATCTGTTGTGGGGAATCATCAGGAACAACTCCTCCTTCCTGTTGAAAGGCAGTGGACAGACTTACAGTCGGGTAAGCACGTTAACCCTGTTAGTCCTTAGAAACCACTTTTATTGCATGGGTTAACAGTATAGATTAAGATAAGCTTTCATATTCATGCTCCCTGATTTCATATTCATGCTCCCGGATCGGAATCTGCAGTGTTTGGAACTTAGTCAGAAATAAACAAATTCATTTAACCCTTTCCCGTACAGACACACCTTTATTGCTAGGGCGAACAGTTTAGATCCAGATCAGCCGGCACATCCGTGCCGTCTGATCAGGATCTAAACTGTTCGCTTTTTGATTCATTAGGTTATTTCTGACCAAAATGCGAGCAGTGCAGATCCTGATCAGACGGCACGGATGTGTCGGCTGATCTGGATCTACACTGGTCGCACATGCGTAAAAATGCGTATCTATACAGGAATGGGTTAAAAGTAGAGTGTAGATTCTGATCAGACAGCACAGATGTGTCTTGCTAATCTGGATATACACTGTTCATCCGTGTGATAAATATCTATTAAGTACAGGTTTAATAATCAATTTAATCTGTACCCTGTTTTTGAACTTGAAGCTTGATTTTAGGGCTCTTTGTGAAAGATTTCAGTATTTGACGGAAAGAACAACTTTAAATTTCGATTTGTCCACTAAAAGTACTTGTATTAGCTTAGCCTTTGGTATGGATTGTTTTCACTGCTAGGGAAGGTACCATTGTTTTGGTATGGATCGTTTTCACTGCTAGGGAAGGTACTATTGCTGTTAAAGAAAAATAATCATTTCTTTAATAAGAGAATGAAATACTGTGATTTAAAGTGTTAAGTAAAAGTTAGGAAAATCTGCCGTTTCAAAGATCTTAATCTGCATTTTTTGCAGATAAAAGTTAACTCAGTTCCAATAAAAGTTGAGAAAACATATTGGTCTTGCACTAACTTCAACCCTTTTCTCCATACATATGTGTTTTAATGCATGCGTGACCAGTGTAAATCCAGATCAGCTGGAACATCCATATATCATCTGATCAGGATCTGCACTTTTCACTTTTTGGTCAGAAATAACCTAATCAATCAAAATGCTAACAGTGCAGATCTTGATCAGATGGCACAGACTCTTCTACACTGTTCGTCCACACCATAAAGTTGTTTGTACGATGAAAGAGTTAAGACATGAGAAAACAGCTTTGAAGAACATGTACATATTTCTTTTAAAGGAGGCCAACAACCTGAAGTCTCGTAACTCTTTCCGCTACAATGGACTGATCCACAAGAAGACTGTGGGAGTGGAACCAGCCAAGGATGGCAAGGGGGTTGTCATGGTGGTCAGAAAGCCACATGGTAATTGAACAGAAATAGTTTAATTTGAAATTCATATACAGTACTACATGTAACATCTAAACCATCTATTAATAGGCCACATTTTTGGATTTCGCCCTTAAATTGGGATATGCTGATTCCAATAACGAGTAATAAAAAACAAGTAGGAATTGCGGGGAAAATGGCATAAATTAAATATTTTGCAAGTAGATTCCACCTGTATTTATGCTGTACTTGAAAAAGAAAAAAAACAACTTTTTTTCTTTATTTTTGGAGAAAAAAATTGAATGTGCAAATGATAGATGGAGAGTGCAGATTTAGATCGTGTTTCAGGACTTTAGGTAAAAATGTTGTGCAATGGTTTTGCATTGTGCATTAACCCTTTCTGGATATATACGCATTTTTACGCATGTGCAACCAGTGTAGATCCAGATCAGCCGGCACATCCGTGCCGTCTGATCAGGAACTGCACTGGTCGCATTTTGGTCAGAAATAACCTAATGAATCAAAAAGCGAACAGTTTAGATCCTGATCAGACGGCACGGATGTGCCGGCTGATCTGGATCTAAACTGTTCACCCTAGAAATAAAGGTGTATCTGTACAGGAAAGGGTTAAATGAGTAATTACTCTTTTCATATCTATATAATATGGCATATAGCTCATGAGCAACCAGTGACTGTGTATTCATGTCAGGATCAGGAACTTCTTGGTCAGAAATAATCTGATGAATCTGGGCTGAAGGTTATAAAGCTGAGATTGGAAACCAGTCTCAAATCTCAAGCATCTGATTGGCTGAAATGGCGACTGGTCGCCATTTCAGCCAATCAGATGCTTGTGATTAGAGACTGGTTTCCATGCTCAGTTTTATAACCTTGGGCACTGAAATCATTGTAGATCAAGCTCCATGCAGTTTGATCTAGCTCTACACTGATCACATATTAGATCTATTTGGAGTCCATGGAATAGAGAATGAGATATTGCTAGAATTTTCTTTGTAAGGACCAATACCTTTGTGAATTTTCAGTTCTTGGCAAACCTGGCAAGTCCTACGGACGAGTGGAGTTGAAGAGAGGTGGGCGCAAAACCTTGACCACCGTGAGGAACACGATCCGCAAGGGCCGTTACAGGAAGGACCTGAAAATGGTGAGGATTTGTTAAAACCTGTCCTAACTGGGTGTTCTTGTTTTAGAGGATTTTGTGCTACTAAGATGAGGTTTAAATCCGGCTTATATTAGTGCCCGTTTACATCAGCTCTTGCATTTTTTTACAGACCATAATTTAAGGAAGTATATAAAAAAATATCTATAAAGAATATGATTGCTGGTTTGTCCATATGTCTGTACTTCCATCTCCTTTTTGTCGGGGCTGTATATCAGAAACCACTGGCTAGAAATCTGTGAACCTTTATAAGAAGTTTCACTAAAAAAATAAAAAGCGCTTATTGTCAACGCAATCCATTTTGATGATTTTTCACCAAGTTGCTGCCATTTTAATTTTCTATAATATGATATAGGACCTGTCTGGGCAATTTCTCAGCACCACCAAATGGTACCAATGAGAAATGTCACATACATGTGCAGATGTGCATATTATTGACACGATCTGGTCAAATGATATTTCAGATCTTAGTCTTTTCATTATCTATATAGTATTATACAGTGTCTGGTCTATTTCTTGGCAACCTTCAGTTGAATTTGAATGACAATAAAATCAGACATGTATACGAAATTTGGTATGTTTTAGAACCAATCCCGTGTTCCCACAATACCTGAGGAAGCAGTACCCCAGTTGACTATTGTTGCTATTTGTAAATGAATATTTACGTACTTTTCTACTTGTAGGCTGCCATTCGTAAGGCCAGCGCCATCCTGAAGAGTCAAAAGCCTGTTGCTGTCAGAAAAGCTGTACGAAAAAGGAAAGAATAATCTGTATAAACATTTGACTCCAAATTAAAAAAAAATGAAAAAGAAATTGTGTTAGTTTTAATGTCAGGCTTTTTACAGATAACCAGTTTGGATTGCAGAAGTGGCACACTGTTGTAGAAAAGCAAATATATTGTCACACACCATGACAAAATTGGGCAAATGACGTATGCTACCAGTCCTGTATAGACAACATGGCTCTGCTGTGAGATAGGCACTTCACAGTATTAACTATAGGTCGACCAAGCTAAATTGGCGCTGTTTACAATTATTTATAGAATGTAAACATGGGTTAAGGCAAATTTACGCGTTAAAAGTACTATTTTGTCTTTTTATATCATATCGCACTGATAGCTCAGTGGTTAAAGCGTCCGGCTGTCATAGGCTTAACTTTTTTCGACACGGGTTCAATTCACAATGACACACGGCTTTTAAGAACAAAAATTAAATTTATATTCTTTTTTAAGTTTTACTGAAGTCATTTCAAAGTATTATATGTATTTTGCTTCAGTTAATTTTATCGCGGAAATAATTATTGTTCCAAAATATATTTTAAAAATGTAAACAAATGCTGGTTTCGAACCTACAATTTGTAACAGCGTTGCTACATTTTAAAGTGTTTAAATGACTGTGTCTTAGACCACTCAGCTAATGGGACAAGTATTTGGGCTTTCACTCTTTGTATTAAACAAGGATTAAAATATTATTTCATTGTTTACATGTAAGGTCAATGTAAACAGGCCAATGTAAACATTGCCAAATTACCGTTGTCGAATAATAGTCGGAGAAGCATTTTCTGATACATAAGGAAAACAGTTCAGATCCTTTACACAGTTTTTCCACAAAATGATTAGGATATACACTTGTCATAGTCAGTTGGCCATGTTTTCTTGTGGGTGTCGCATAATCATATGAGCATTAATATCAAAACTATGTCTTTAGAAAGATGATCTGCAGATATCGGGTTATGTCTGTTTTAGAACAGTATGAAAATTTAAATACTTGGGCCAGCACAGTTGTGCAACCAGATAATTTTCATACCTCTAAATAATCATTAGGACAGGACTGGTGTGGTTGCAATTAATATTCTTTACTGAACAGTATAAGTACACAAAATTAGAATTTTCCCTGTCTCCATTTCAGGTACCGGTCCTTTAAATTTGATAAGAGTTTTGGTTTTATGATCTTGAGTCCAGGTCTTGTTCAAAATAAGTCTTTGATGAACTCGAATAACACTGTTGTATACATTGAGTAACAAGAAAGGCACAAACTGTAACAAATGCTTAAGAATGAAAGTGAAAAGCTCTGACCTATTTGATCCCCTTTTATCTCCAGTAAAAACCATTAACTCCAATTGCATCTTGGGAAGACATCTCTATATGCATAGGTAACAAGAGGGGAACAACCATGAAATGTCCATGTAAAATGAAGACAAAGTTTTGTCTTATTCATGTTCAATCCTAGGTAACGTACCTTACATACAACAAATAATGAGATGGGCACAAAGAAAAAAAATCTAGAATTAAAATGTGTTCCTTAGTAACACAACAAAAGGTAACCCCGAGTTACATGCAGGACACAAGCTTGAATGCTAATTAAGGTTCGAGTGAGAAAGGGTAAGATTCATGGGCCTTGACTGGGGGGGGGGTGTAATTGCATGGAGTGAGGTAGACATCAGTGGGTAACCAGAAACCTCCCGAATGAAGTGCTGATATCCATAGCTCTAGATTGTTATATGACCACTAGCTATAAACCCCCGTAGATTGAGAGATATCAGAACACTGAGCAAAAAGTTTACTTTCTACCATATTGATATGGACTGTTTTGTATGCCCCCATGAAGTGGAAGGCATATAGATTTGCACTTATTTGTCCATCCCCCAAATCTTGTGGCATCAACTCCTCATAAACTTTTGGGCGCATTTCTTTCAAACTTGCACAGATGAACAAGCAGGACATGTAGAGGATTTTTTCCTGCGACCAATTTTACCAGAGTTAAGGCCCTTTATTACAAATGTTTTAGTTTAGCAGTAAGGCATCAGTAACTGAGGACACATTCTAGTTTGTTAATGTTTTTCTGTACTTATTAAAACGCAGCTTCGTTGGTTCCAGCCATGTAAGAGGCCGGAAACTCTGTTTATGAGTTTGAGCGGTTCCTGGCCATAAACCCTCACAGTTACTGAGATATCAGAGCAGTGAGCAAAAAGTTCACTTTCTACCATATATCTTGACAGACAAAATACAAGTGACTACTTGTCAGATGTCATGTCACAAAATTTAACGTGACTACAGTTCAGCTGCTTATCATAGGAGTACTGTTAAGATACTACGTCACAGCTTAAAGAAAAGAGGATTACTGTTAAGATGCCATGTCACAAGTTACAGATATGTAGACTTCTGTTGCAGGTGCCAGGAATACAGACTAATGTTAGCTTAAATGTAATATGTATAATGTCACAGGTGCCATAGCATATAAATGGAAGTCCAAAGTTATGTCACAGTTGACATAATTCTGGACTACTGTTCAGATGTCATGTCACTGGTGAAGTGAATGGTGACCATAGATCAGATGCCATGTCCCAAGGTTATTAACCTGAGCATGGAAACCAGTCTCAAATCTCAAGCATTTCGCCATTTCAGCCAATAAGATGCTTGAGATTTGAGACTGGTTTCCATGCTCAGTTTTATAACCTGCAGCCCCTGTCATAGTTCTAAGTGAAATTGGACTTTTGTTTAGATGTCATGTCACAGGTGACACAGTTGTCGACTCTGATTCAGATTTCATTTCTCATTTGACAGGAATGTAGACTACTGAGTACTGTTCAGATGCTGTGTCACAAGTGACATGGAAAGGACTAATGTGTAGATGCCACATTGCAGCTGACATGGAATGTAGATGTCATTAACCCTTTCCTGGATATATACGCATTTTTACGCATGTGCGACCAGTGTAGATCCAGATCAGCCGGCACATCCGTGCCGTCTGATCAGGATCTGCACTGGTCGCATTTTGGTCAGGAAATAACCTAATGAATCAAAAAGCGAACAGTTTAGATCCAGATCAGATGGCACGGATGTGCCGGCTGATCTGGATCTAAACTGTTCGCCCTAGCAATAAAGGTGTTTCTGTACAGGAAAGGGTTAAGATACCTGGTGAGACAGGTCTAGTCATCACACACCATATGCTTGTGTATAACAAAAGAATAAATCACTTTTTTTGGTTTATTTATTGTTTTTAAGTATTTTTATCCACTCGTAGCTTGTCATAATAATTATAGTAATCATAGGATGAGTTCAAAGCAGTTGTAACTGTGTATGAATAGCCCATTCCTCCATAGAAACACCTTAATTGCATGGGCGAACAGTTTAGATCCAGATCAGCTGGAACATCAGTGCCATCTGATCAGGATCTAAACTGTTCGCTTTTTGATTCATTTGGTTATTTCTGACCAAAATGGGAGCAGTACAAATCCTGATCAGACGGCACGGATGTGCCGGCTAATCTGAATCTACACTAGTTGCACATCCGTAAAAGGCATATATATGGAGGAAAGGGTTAGAGAGGCATTTACAAACATCATATTAAGCAGGAACCATTCATGTAAAATCCCCTGGCTATAAAATATATGTAGAATAATAAACTAAAAGAAAATATGATCTGAAAATAGAGATGTTCACAAAAACATTTGAAATACCATTTCTTAACATTAGAATATTCTGATAAAACTATGGGATTTTTAACATTCAGTTTAGATTAGTGATCAAGCTATTTGTTGTTTTCCATAAATGATAAAATCAGAAATATCTATTCTCTATAATAAATCATCAAACATGTTCAGTGCTTTAAATTAACAAACATAGAATTTAGAAGTTGAGCAAGAACACAAAATACCTTTAGAAGTTGAGATTTTTCATGATTATATACAGACAAAATCAGGTGGACAATTCCACTTTATACATAAATTTTCACTGTGCAAGTTAAAGGGTTAATAACTTAAATACATGTTCATACAATATATTTACAATGCTCATTTGTGTTCACTATATACAAACATGTTTCCTGATCTATAAGATAACTTGAGATATTACCTTCATTTCATAATGATCATTAATGTATACCGTAAAATTCCTATTAAACACCCCTCCTCAAATAAATGCCCCCCCATGTTATTTTAGGGAAAAAATGAGTTAATCTATATTTTTTATCCAATATCCTTCAGAATCTAATATTAAAATAAAAATAAATAATATATGCCCCCTTTCAGAAAATGTAACGCCCCCAGGGGCGTTTAAAAGGAGTTTTACGGTATACAATTTTCAATGACTATTGTCCCAAGTTTCCTTTAACCCTTTACTCAATATATACACATTTAACGCTTTTGCAACCAGTGTAGATCTAGATCAGCTGGCAGTTCTGCATGGTCTGATCTGGATCTGCACTTGTCACATATTGGTCTGAAATAACTTAATCTTAAAGGGATCAGCGTAGATCTTGAACAAACCTCAGAGCCAGTTGTTCGAAACTTTATCTGCGAACTAAACTAACCTTGTGTTAAATTTAGATCAAGCAGTTCTTACAAGCAAAATCGTATTTCTTCACTTCACTTTTATTTTATGTGTTTGTGAACTAAAAAACAAGTTTCTGTAGAAATAAAAATTTATTCAAAAGCATTCATACATCTGTTTTTATTGCGTTTGGAAATCAGGGGTTAGTTTAACCCATAAATACCGGTAAATTTCAAACAATGGCCCCTGATGGCATCTGAAATTTCCATTGGCAGAAACCATAAAAACCTCATAATCTTAACACATTTACAGTGCATGTTCTTAACATGTTCACATTTTTTAAACAGTAATTAGCTACATAGATACATTTGGTGAAAATAACCTATGATGTATCTCAGAAAAATGTGTTAATAAATCTTTTGAATTATCACAAATACAGCCAGAATAGTTTAAAACATTTTTTGTTAAGCCAATTCATTTTTCCTCCATATATGCCAGCATATAAGACAAGAGGGTCCATGGGACCCTGGGTCGCTCACCTGCTAACATCTGTTCAATGGTTCGGACAAAAATTAAGACCACTAGAGTGCGGACAAACTTTTTCTAAAATTTGACCTAGTGACCTAGATTTCAAGGTCACATGACCCAGTTTCGAACTTGACCTAGATATCATTGAGATAAACATTCTGACCAAGTTTGAAGAAGATCACATCAAAATTAAGACCGCTAGAGTGCGGACAAGCTTTTTCTATAATTTGACCTAGTGACCTAAATTTCAAGGCTACATGACCCAGTTTCGAACATGACCTAGATATTATTGGGATAAACATTCTGACCAAGTTTGAAGAAGATCTGACCAAAATAACGATCACTAGAGTGCTGACAAGCTTTTTCTATAATTTGACCTAGTGACCTAGATTTCAAGGTCACATGACCCAGTTTCGAACTTGACCTAGATATCATTGGGATAAACATTCTGACCAAGTTTGAAGAAGATCGGACCAAAATTACGACCACTAGAGTGTGGACAAGCTTTTTCTATAATTTGACCTAGTGACCTAGATTTCAAGGTCACATAACCCAGTTTCGAACTAGACCTAGATATCATTGGGATAAACATTCTGACCAAGTTTAAAGAAGAACATACCAAAATTACAACCGCTAGAGTGCAGACAAGCTTTTTCTTTAATTTCACCTAGTGACCTAGATTTCAAGGTCACATGACCCAGTTACGAACTTGACCTAGATATCATTAAGATAAACATTCTGTTCAAGTTTAAAGAAGATTGCACTATAATTAAGACTGCTAGAGTGTGGACAAGCTTTTTCTACAATTTGACCCAGTGACCTAGATTTCAAGGTCATATGACCCAGTTTCGAACCTGACCTAGATATCATTGAGATAAACATTCTGACCAAGTTTGAAGAAGATCGCATCAAAATTAAGACCGCAAGAGTGCGGACAAGCTTTTTCTATAATTTGACCTAGTGACCTAAATTTCAAGGTTACATGACCCAGTTTCGAACATGACCTAGATATTATTGGGATAAACATCCTGACCAAGTTTGAAGAAGATCTGACCAAAATTACGAACACTAGAGTGCGGACAAGCTTTTTCTATAATTTGACCTAGTGACCTAGATTTCAAGGTCACATGACCCAGTTTCGAACTTGACCTAGATATCATTGGGAAAAACATTCTGACCAAGTTTGAAGAAGATCGGACCAAAATTATGACCACTAGAGTGCGGACAAGCTTTTTCTTTAATTTGACCTAGTGACCTAGTTTTAAGTGTCACATGACCCAGTTATGAACTTGACCTAGATATCAATAAGATAAACATTCTGTTCAAGTTTAAAGAAGATCGCACCATAATTAAGGCTGCTAGAGTGCGGACAAGCTTTTTCTACAATTTGACCCAGTGACCTAGATTTCAAGGTCACATGACCCAGTTTCGAACTTGACCTAGATATCATTGAGATAAACATTCTGACCAAGTCGGAAGACGATTGGACCAAAATTCCGTCCGCTAGAGTGCGGACAACAATTGTGGACGGACGGACGGACAACGGACGACGGACGAATCCCCCTCACAAAAGCTCACCCTGTCACTACGTGACAGGTGAGCTAATAAATACAATAATTTCCAGCCAAAACACAGAATAATATGATAATGCCATGTGACAGAAAGCATATAGATATAGTTACTGGTCTATGAAATGCAGGTGTGAATAAAATATACAACATGTATTACATATTAGAAAATAACATTTGAGGCACGCCACGGGAAAAGGTACCTTCGGGCAGTTGACCTCAATCCTTGAAACGACGTCATTAAGTTGAACAGACGACATTAATTATTATGCAGTACGCGGTAAAAAATCCATTTTATTGTCAAAATGTGTAACAAAATCACTGTTTTGTTATAAGAAAATAATAGAAATTCGAAAGTTCTTTTTAAATATAGTAACAACAAAAATGACACAAAAATGACCCGAAGGTACCTTTTCCCGTGGCGTGCCTCATTTTAAAGCTCAGTTTCATAAATTTTAACTGGAGAATAGATACAAGGAACTCATCATAATGACCCTGAATTTGAAATTTTCAATACCACTTGTACTAAAGTCCAGCTCTAGTATTACTCCATAGATACACCTTTATTGGCATCTAGGAATAGTGTAGATCCAGAGAAGCCTGCACATCCGTGCCATCTGATCAGGGAATTGCACTGTTTGCTTTTTGATTATTGGGTAATTTTCTACCAAAAAGGGAACAGTGCAGATCCTGATCAGACGACATGGTTTATTTCTACTAAAAAGGGAACAGTGCAGATCCTGATCAGACGACATAGTTATTTTCTAGCAAATAGTGAACTGTGCAGATCCTGATCAGATGACAAGGATGTCTGGCTGATTTTGATGTACATTGGTCGCACAAGCGATAACATGAGTATATATGGAGGAAACGGTTAATTTTGTCATTATTACTCCGAGTCAGAGAGTACAATGATTTTGTCATTATTACTGGATGAGACCGTGTGCTTCCCGAGGTGGAATGGAGTTGAGTCGGGTTCTTGATATGTTTCAATCAATGCAGCGTTCTCATCCTTCTCTCCCCATTGTGGATCCCCCTCGTTGAGGACGACAACATCCCTGGTCTCTACTGGTTCACAGATTGCGCTATTTATAGTTTCTACCTGTGGCTGGGCACTCTCAATGACTTCCTTGAGTTGTAATAGTTTATTTCTTATGTGTGGATTGTCTAATTCAACTTTCACTTTAGAAATGTGTTCATTGTCCAATAATGTCTCGCTGTCAAAAATATTGACACTTACAACATTGTTCCCAACACTTGATTGCATGTCATCAGTTGATAACATATCTTCTTGGATTTCTGTACTTTTCACACAATTGGCACCGAGTGTAGATTTGGAATGTTTGTTTTTATGATAGGCAGTAGGAACATGACTAGCGGTTTTTTGGCAATTATTGGTATCAGTTGTAGTGCCTAAACTTGCTAAATCAATTTCATTAACTTTCTTTGGGGACTTTTTCTCTTTTAAAGGCGATGTTTTGTTGTTAGGAGAATCTGTCCTTGTGTTGTCACCTTTCTTCTCTACTGTCTGTGTTTTCAGCATCTGATCACAAGTTTTAGTTTTGCACAGCTGAACAAGACCTGTATTTTCTGCATTACTTTCAGTTTTCTTTGAAACCTTAGTGATACTGACATTAGCTTCTTCTGCGTTATGTTTATTCTCTACAGATGTATTAGTTTTTGCCCCTGTTTCACTATCAACATGATCAACACTAGCACAAGTTCTTTTATTTTTTGATTGTTCAGTACTATGGGTATTTTTAGTTTTTGCCCCTGTTTCACTATCAACATAATCAACACTAGCACAAATTCTTTTATTGTTTGATTGTTCAGTACTATGGGTATTTTTGAACTTATTTTTCTTTGCTGTACCTGAATCACAAGTTTCATCTGGAACACAATCAATAACACTGTCAGTAATATTCACTTTTTCAAACAATTCTGATTCATGGCATTGTTCTATGGTACTGAAATCATTCATATCTTCAATACTGCTAGAACCATCAAATATGTCAGATGGTGTTTGTGCACACTGTTCTTCAGAAGAAGTTTTCACTGCCTCCTTATCAGTAATTTCATCTGAAGATGGATTTGTTTCAACATTGTCATTTTTATCTGAACTCATTTTTACAGGAGTATCACTTCCATTTGTAAAATTTGTACTTTGAACTGATTCACTACCTGTGTTGTGTGTCAATTCAATTGAACTGAACCTATCTGAATCCTTTTCCTGCTCATTGTTCAGTTCACAGTTTGCTATTTCAGTGTCCAATTCAGCATCTAAACATATAACATCATCACAGTTATCTGGAATAACTCTAGATTTCCTGTTGGCACCTTTCACACTTGTTTTTGACTGTCTTTGAGTATCATTTTCCCTTTTCATATCCTCAGTATTAGTACTATTACTTGTGGACTTGGATTTAACTTTTAAATTCTTTTTATCACCAACTGAGCTGTGCACATTATTTTCACCTTTACTTTTTAGACCTTTGGAATCAGTTACTTTTATAGATTTATATTTAGCACCAGATTTATTTTCAGCAGTTTCTATACTTTGAGACTTTAATTTATGTGGGTGTTGATTTATGCTGCCTTTTGTATGTACTGATGATAACTTTGTTGATTCAGTTTCGTCGTCAATTATTACAACATCAGCAACAGAGCTGGAATTTCTTTTCATTTTCTGGCCATCTGTAACATTCATTTTGCTGGCAGATTTTTCACTTCTATATTGTTCAGTACACTGCACACCTTGCTGATCATGTCTACCTTGTCCTATTAATTTTTTACTTAGACCAAATTGTACATTAGATTTAGAATTTATACCAAATTGTGCACTTAACTTTGACAGCCTACCTACACCCAAGTTTTGACTTTGACTGTTTTGAGTAGTTAAATTTGTCTTTTCACTTGTGCTAGTGAAGTTACAAGGTAGACCTCTGTTTAATCTGAAACTGGATTTCTGACCTATGGCTAAATTTAGTTTATTTAACATATTCTGTAAATTAAAATTAGAATTCTGACCACCTAATCTATGACCTTGACCTCCTTGTAACTGAATGTTTGATTTCTGATGACCTTGCATATCAAAACTGATCTTTTGACAGCTCTGTTGGTTCAAGTTATAATTCTTACCACCAGGCAAATTCACAGGACTATAGTCTTTCAAGTTGGTCTTAACACCCTGGAGTAAATTTAAGTCGGATTTCTGAGCCCCTGCATGATTGAGAAGTGGCTTCCCTTGCACCTTCTGACCAACATTTTCTGCTGAGAACAAGTGAGAAGTGTTTTGAGGCATAAGTATTGGATTTCTGTTCTGAGATTTTCTTTGGGAATATGTCAGAAAATCCTGTCCAGGTGAACCCGTCTGAAATCTCTGTCCAGGTTGGGATAATGTTTTGAGTTTATTCCCACAATTTTTCTCTGCTACAGATAGCAATTCTGAATAGTTCTGAGGTCCCGAATTTCCTTTATTTATCCCTCCTTGCAGCACACAATTGTTTGTTGAGCCATTCAATTTTGGGCTTCTTTTTACACAGTCCGAATCAGTATGTTGTTTTTCAGTCCTGATTTTCTTTAAAGCAGAGTCATCAATTACAATAACATCGGGTTCAGAGTCATGTCTTTTCTTTGTACACACATCATTCTGTTTAGATTCACCTACAATCTCATCTGTACATGAATCTGCACTACTGTCTTTGTGTTTAGCTCCAACATGTAATTCAATGTTATCACCAGAATTTAATAGAATTTTATCAGTATCAACCATCTCATGGAACTTTTCATCCTTTTTGTTATCTGTGTTCTCTGTTTCGGATATAATGGTACATTCCTGGGGATACTTATCTTTTATGATGTCAATAATGTCTGGATTCTCCTTACTTTCTTTGTCTCTGTGGATTTCACTAGTGTTTTTATCTGTCACTTTCACATCCATCTGTACTGTTGGGCAATCAATTATAATGACTTCAGGTTCAGGATAGGCCTTGTTGCTTGTACATATATCTCTGTTCTCTTCTGATTCAGCAACAGGCTCTGTCTTACCAGCACCTGCTGTGGTTAGATTTTCTTCACTGCTTGCACAAACATTTAGTTCCAATTTTTCTATTGAATTTTCAAAGATTTCACAAGAACTTGAGGGTGTACATTTTGATAATTCTTCAATTTTATGATTTTGTGACTCTCTTTCTGATATATTAATTTCTGTTACAGCTATATCTTCCCTTTTGTCCAGGACATGTGGCACTTCTTGTTCTTCATGGGGAAGAGTCTCTGCAGTTTCTTCCTCTCCATGGAGTTTACTAATGTCGTCAATGCTCACATGATGGGCTGAGACTATTTTTAATGGTAAAGGTTCCTCATTTGACATACTATAGTCCTCATTTTCATCATCTTCATCAATTATCACAGTTACATCTTCTTCATTATTTGTGGTGAGTACAGCATGTTCTGCATTACTTTGTTTACTGTCATCTCTATTTAAAGTAACATTTCCTTCCATTTCCATCAGACAACTCAAATTATTAAGTAAGTTGACCTCTTCCAGAATTTTATTGTCAGCACCCTTTGTATCACTTTTGGTCATAAAATCATCATTTACCATGTTGTTATTTTCATTATCTGGACTACTTAGATCCTCGCCATTATAGCCAACCTCTACATCGCTTCCACTTCGAGAATTATATGGATTTTCATTAGGGTCACATTTCACTTCATTATCATCATCATTGTCGCTGAGGATTGTGATAGAGATCTTCTCTGTTCTTCGGGTTGTAGGAGTTAATCCAAGCTGGTCACTGAAATGGACTGCTTTAGGATCAAGGTAGCCATTTTCTCTGTGCACCTTAGGCCTCATTGGACTAAAGTGTTTAATATCTTCATCTGATTTCAAAATCTTGGATCTGCATTCATCCTCTAGGTTTTCTGCAAGTAAAATGTAAAGCAGGTATAATACCAATGAATTTCAGTTCAATAATTTCTGTTCTCAACAAACAATAATTTCCATATATACCAGTTGTTTTGTTTTCCTTAACATGTTTTTACTTTTTTAACAGCAGTGCATTATTATTCTAATTTGCAGAAAATTGCAAGAAAATATAAATTTTAGATTTTGGTGTCTTTTACAAAAATGATGTAATAAAAACTAGCTTAACATAACTGCTTTACTGCAACCACTATTTTTTCACAACAAAAGAAAATATTAGTAAAATGACATGAATTCTTCAGATATTGTAGGAGACATTGGTTTCTTTCAAACAACATGAAAATCTTGTAAAGTCACAAATATTCCTTCATGTCTTTTGCTGAAGATAGAGCTTATTTATAAATCAGATTATTTTATGTGCAGTATACATTATCTCTCCACAAGTCATGACAACTGCACAACAAGCAACATTGATAGATATACTGGAAAAGTCCAGTGACAAAAATGTATTATCAAACTACATCAAAATAAAATCTGTTGCTCGCTGAGCAGTGAACAGAAGTTCTATTTAGTTACCCTGATGATGCACTAGAACATCTTGGCCTGTAGAGCAATAAACTAAACAAGAGGGTCCATAGGACCCTGGGTCGCTCACCTGTCAACAACTGCTCAATTGTTGCAAGAGTTGTGTGCAAGTTTGGTAAAATCAAATAAAAAAATAATGCTGCTAAAATTTACTATATAACACTATGTAATAAAACTACCGGTAGTGACCCCCGGGGCGGAGCCATTTTGACCCCAGGAGAATAATTTGAACAACTTTTGTAGAGGACCACTACATGATGACACATACCAAATACCAAGGTTCTAGGCCTTGTGGTTTTAGAGAAGAAGATTTTTTTAAGTTTTCCCAATATAAGTCTATGTAAAACAAGTGACCCCTGGGGCAGGGCCATTTTTGACCCCAGGGGGATAGTTTGAACATTTTTGGTAGAGGACCACTAGATGATGCTGAATATCAAATATTAAGGCTCTAGGCCTTGTGGTTTTAAAGAAGAAGTTTTTTTAAAGTTTTTCCTTTCCGTTGCCATGGCAACCAGAGTTCTGCATGGAATTCAGTTCTTTGAAAAATTTTCAAAGGGGACCACCCAAGAAACATTCCTGGGAAGTTTGGATGAAATTTGCTTAGCTGTATATGAGAAGATGTCGTTTAAATAACAAGTTTACGGACGGACGCCGGACAAATTGCGATCACAAAAGCTCACCTTGTCACTATGTGACAGGTGAGCTAAAAAATGGATACTAGTCTAAAATCCCAAGCATCTGATTGGCTGCAAAGGCGACTGGTCACCATATCACCCAATCGGATGCTAGAGATTTGAGACTTGTCTCCAAGCATCTGGTTGGCTGCAAAGGCAACTGGTTACCATATCACCCAATCGGATGCTAGAGATTTGAGACTTGTCTCCAATCTTAGTTTTATGATCTTGGGCCCTGATTATTCACTGAAAGTCAAAACTGACACATTTGGATGCTGATTTCGGTCATGCAGTCTTTTGTTCATAAAACTTCTTATATTGGTTTGCAACACTGGCAACATTGAATGACAATTTTTTGATACTGACTTTTATCATCGACCACCGAGATATGTTGTTTTTTTTTATATTAGTCTACAGAATTTGTTTTAACAAAATGTTGTATTTCCATTCAGTCTATGAACAGGCTCAACCAAACAAAGCCTGCAATAGTTTCATATTAAGCAATGATCATGAAAAGATTATGATATACATACAGCACCTATCATGCTAAGCAGGCGTTTATACAAGATAGTAAAGATAATGTATGTGCATGCATATACCTTGCAGATTTATTCTCAGACATTACCCACAAATAACAGTTTCATGCCAACACAAATTTGTGCAATTTCAACATATTCCTAGGACACGTTTATGCATGATAAAATTTTACTGGCAGTTTTAAATTCACAGTGAAATTTAAATTTACAGTGAAAGTTGAACCATTGTGAAATACAGGATTCCACAGTGCATTCGGGCACATAAAACTATGTGTTTAACCAGTAAACAATAACTGACATAAAATGTAACAAAAACAAAACAAGCAAGTAACAAAGAAACATAAATTTCAAACAACTAAAGTCTGTTTATCCCCTTATCTACAGTTATATTATACTCTAACCTGGCCTTTCCGGAGCTGTCATCCTCTAGAAGTTGACTGTGTTTTTACAACAAATATGATATTATAGGCCTGTGAAAGGAGTGTTGCAATAGAATAATGCAGAAGCTAGAAACGTGATATATTTAATGCATTTTTCAAGATTATTCACCTACCCCAAACCTAGGTAAAGTCGTGTGAAATACTGAAGAACAGACAATTGAAATGATAAGTAACATAGTGCATGATATAGAAAAAGAAAGAAAAACATGAATGCCTTAACCCTTGACTCCATATACCGTATAATGGTTTATTTTCGCGATCGAAAATTTTCGCGATTTTGTCGTAATTTTAATTTTCGCGGTTGTAATTTTAGCGAAAAGTGCGCTAATAGAAATTAACGCGAATGTTGTTGGGAATTTTTGGCGTTTTTAATTTTAGCGAATTCACGTCGGTCGCGAAAATAGCGAAAATATTATGCTCGCGAAAAAACCCCATTATACAGTATTTTAAGGGTTTTATCACAATGTGAAAACGGTGTGGATTCAGATCAGTTGGCCAAGGATCTACACTGTTCACTTCTTGGACAAAAAGAACCTAATGAATCAAAATGCAAACTGTGTTGATCCTGATCAGTGCCCAAGGTTATAAAGCTGAGCATGGAAACCAGTCTCAAATCTCAAGCATCTGATTGGCTGAAATGGCGACTGGTCGACATTTCAGCCAATCAGATGCTTGAGATTTGAGACTGGTTTCCATGCTCAGTTTTATAACCTTCAGACCAGACAGCACAGGTGTGCCAGCTGATCTGGATCTACACTGTTCACACATGTGATAACACCAGCATATATGGGGTAAAGTGTTTAAATGATTATATCACTTCCAACAATCCTTTCCGTGGTCACAGCTACCTAGATCAAGTTCTAAGAAGCTTTACACAATGGCCAGACAATATACACAATTTGCAATCAAAGAATACTTGTCTGAACATCTTTTTCATTTCTGTAGAACAAGATTTTTGTCAACACTTTAATTCTGTATGTACAGTCAAATTTAAATAGAAGATAATAAGTTTATATGTAAATGTACTAACATGTGGCAGATGATTTTTTGTTCTTATATAGTTTTAGCAACTATTTTTGCAAAACAGCAGGTAGGGGATTCCTTGTTCTTAGAGTTTAGCCATAAGTGATTAATAAAGTCTTGCAAAAATGGAAATAGCATTTAATTGACCTTTTCAAATATTAATCATAAGGTTTAGACTTATTTTTTTATCAGCCCCACACAAAAGGTTTAGACTAATTTCTATCAATTCCACAAAAGGTTTGGACTAATTTCTATCAATCCCACAAAAGGTTTAAACTAATTTCTATTAACACCATACAAGGTTTAGACTAATTTCTATCAACTCCGCTCGAGGTATAATTTATTTCTATCAATCCCACACAAGGTTTTGACTAATTTCTATCAATCTCACACAAGATTTAGGTTAATTTCTATCAACCCTACACAAGCTTAAGAATAATTTCTATTAACCCCACACGAGCTATAGACTAATTTCTATCAATCCCACACAATGTTTTACTTATTTTCTATCAATCCCAAGATTTATGTTAATTTCTATAAACCATATACAAGGTTTAGATTTATTTCTATCAACCCCACAGAATGTTTAGACTAACTTCTAGGCCAAAAATGAAATATTGTTTGTTTCCCCTTCCCGACCCAGGCAAAAAAGGAATGGGTAGGTAGGTAGGTAAATTATTTTTTTTTTTTTTGGAAGATGACAAATTTACCCAATGATTTTTACAGCCTTAACTGACATAAATGACAGCCTCTAGAATACATAGATAGAATCTAGCTTTCTAGAACTATTTTGTGTGTAAAATATACTATTATAAAACTATTTTTACAAAATTAAAACATTATGTGAAACTGTATTGGCACTAAAGCAAGTATCTCTTGAGAATGTGTCAAATGACTAGATTAAACATGCATTACATAAGGAAAACAGTATGTTTAACTTTATAAACATCAAAAACAAGTACCTCTTTTGATTTGAGACTGTGTCAAATGACTAGATTAAATATGCATTTTAGTTAATACCATGGCTATAGACCCATTTCACTAAAAGTCTATGTCATATGACTTTAAAAAGCTAAACTTCAGAATGTTGTACATGTATGTGGCGACTACTCTGGATTGTTTTGCTTATATTCATTCAGCACCAACATTAAGTGAAACATGTCCAATAAGTTAAACATGGTAAAAAAAATATTTTTCACTCTGAGCTTTTTCAACACAATTCTACATGTAACAGTTTATTTCAGAGGGTTTCTCCTTGGAATTTCATTGTTTTGTTTTAAGCAGTCTGTGCACACTGGAAGAACAACCCTGTACTGCCTAGAAAGTTCTTTATCTTTCTCTGCCCGTGATTCTCACTGACACCTCATACGTTTATAGTAAAAACAATGAATCTAATAGCACTGCTGAATTGAAGAGCTCTGGCGAAGGTTTCACTGGCGTCAATGCTAAATGCATCGGCGTGTTTCTTTTCAAACAACTGAATGTAAAATACGAATGATCAAGTGCATAATTAATGTCCTTTGTAACGCATTCTGAATCACCAAGAACTTCATTCAACAATGTCAGCCATGGTCAGTTTTGGGATACCTTTTCTTATTTGTTTTTTGACGATAGTTGAACTATCGTCAAAAAACGAATAAGAATAAGTTGCCTTTTTTCTTCACCTGCACTGTTAAACAAATGGCATGCTCCTCCATTTTGCATCATATATACTTCGGCTCATATGGTTCTCGTAAATAATAGTTCAACGCGGCGCTTAAGAATTACCTAGCTGGAAACCAGCGCCTATATAATTTGCGCTCAAAAGTGTCGTACTTCCGATCACTTCGTACCTCGTTTGTTTCGTACCCAATAATTCTTACCTTAAAAAAATATTTTTGGAACTCAAAATTGGGAAAAAATCTTTTTGGTAGGGCCGATTTGAATGGGTAGGGTGGGAAGGGGAAACAAACAATATTTTATTTTTGGCCCTATCAACCCCACAGAAGGTTTAGATTAACTTGTATCAACAACAACTGACTGTCTGAAACAGTTGTACACTATAACAACACAAGAAACAGTCCTTTTAAAAATTAATCTCAAATACACAAATATTCTTTGACTGCAAAGTGTACATTTGCAATAATCACCTCACCTATTTCAAGACAAGGCCCTGATTTCCACGAGTGTAGAACAGAACTTGTTATATTGCTAAGTTCATCGCCATTACCAGTATCAGACTCTGAGTTATCTACCCCTGAAAGCTGGTCCAGTTCATCCGCATCAACATTTTTCTCCTCCTCCTCCTCATCATCATCATTTTCATCGTCAGTCTTGTCCCCAACTTGGTACTGTAAGGCAGCGTACTTCTCCACAACCTGATTGCATAGTTATACGATTATTATACATTTATACATTTTTTACTATAGCATCGGCCTAATACCAAAACCTTGTGTAAACCAAAGTTTTGATTTGGCAATGCGGGAATACACTAATAATTAGCGCAAAATCTGTCAAATTCTTGCACCTCTATGCCACTGGGAAAGGTTTAAGGTAATAATGTGTTTACATACCATATTCTGATTGGTGGATATTTCTTAAGTTTAGACCTATTAAAAGCTTTTGATATCAGGACGACGATATAAAGTTAAGAAATCATATACAGTAGATGATTCGACTGTTTTTGATATAGTTTGGGTGACCTAGGCACATATGTTGTTGAGTTATCACATTGTCACTTACAAGCAAGAGTCCACAGATGATATGACAGTAATTATTATAAAAGATAACAGTCAACCTCGTCCTTGAATTTTTCATTACCTTACAAGATATGGCAGGTTTTCAAAATGAGAACTGTACAAAACAACATGTATGCATTATACAGGAAATAAACAATGGCCGAGCACGGCAAATTAGCTATAGTCACTTTGTCAATTAAGCCACCGAATGGCTATTATCACTAAACAGCAATACCCACTCTTTTCAGGGTAAATAGTATTCCAATTGATTAAAATTAACATTTCAGTTTTTAGTTCATAAATCATACCAACAACTGTCAAAAAGATGTGTTCAAGCACTGTGCGTATGTAAAAGTGGTTTTACAAGCAACATTATTTTACATGTTATTTCCTGCATTTTAGATGCCAAACCAAACCCTGTTTTGCACTGAAAAGATATGATTAATACTCACTATATTTTTGCAAGGTAAACAATAAACACCTGGACATACCTTATCCATGTTGGACTTGGCTGTTTTCTTGTTAGAATCCAGTTTCTTTTTCAGATCAGGATCATACAATGCTGGGTCATCATACAGGCTGTAACCAAACAATACTACGGTCAGTTATATTTTAGACAACACAGCAGCAAAATTGAAATGGAAAGAAAAAAATATTGTTAGCAGCTGTAAATGATATATAATACAGTGGAATTGCAATAACTTGAAATTGGATAACTCAAAATGACAGTTTAATTCGAAGTCGTTAGTCAGTCCAGGCAGTTTTTCCATGTATATTTGACTAAGAAAAGATTAAATTTCTAGAAAGGCAATTACTACGTGTTTTCAAAAACTTTAACATATTATTAAGTTCTTGAATATTAAATAATATTAATATCAATTTAGAGAGCTGACAACTTCTGTAAATACCATCAGCCAACCCTAAACAGGAGATCCAAATTATCAGCACTTTAATTAGTGAATAAAATGAGCATATTTTTGTCAAGAAGGAGATATGAATGTGACCCTCTTGTCATAAGAATTACTTTAAGACAAGCAGTCCAAGTTACAGACCATTGCCCAAGGTTATAAAACTGAGCATGGAAACCAGTCTCAAATCTCAAGCATCTGATTGGCTGAAATGGCGACCAGTCGCCATTTCAGCCAATCAGATGCTTGAGATTTGAGACTGGTTTCCAATCTCAGTTTTATAACCTTCAGCCCAAGTCACACAGGAAGACTGACAAACAAAGTGATCCTTATGTATCATACACTTTCTTTTAGAAGTGATTCCACAGTATTGCAAACAGAACATAGTGAGACATGAATAACTTACCTGAACATGTTAACATTAACATCCTGTGTATGGAAGGTGGATATGAAGTCTTTCTGTCGTCGCTTCTGTAACCTGTTACCCACATCAGTGAAGGCCTCACGAGCCAAATCATCTATCTCACGATCCCTGGTTAAAGAAAAAGTAGTATAAAGCAGGTATTTCAGTTTAGAACTCTGAACTCTGCTCTACAAATCTATTTTCACCTGCCGCCAGGGTGGATGCAAGATTTCCATAAAGGGGGATCATTTGGGCCAGTCTTAGGGTAGTTACATGATAATTTCCAATTTTCTGGCAAACATCCCCATAAAAGTTAAATATTGCTGCCACAAAATGGTGTTAGAGCAACAGTACTGAACGCCTTCTTTATCTGCCCCTGCCTGCAATGATTCTTTCACACATGTTATGATATGAGGCGCGTCACGGGAAAAGGTACCTTCGGTCATTTTTAGTGATATTTTAGTTCTTACTAAATTTAGAAAGAACTTATATATTTTAATCAATTTCTAATAACTTAAATGTCAGTTTGTTACACATTTTGACAATAAAATGGTATTTTTACCGCGAAATGCATAATAAGTAATGTCGTCTGCTCAAATTTATGACGTGATTTCATAGATTGACGTCAACTGTCCGAAGGTACCTTTTCCCGTGACGCGCCCCATATCTAAGTTTGTACTCTGTATAGACTCAACAGGTATGTCACATATCTAAAATTTAAGAGTGTAGAATTGTGGTCTCCTTATTGAGGTTGTCTTATGCCTGGGGGTGGCATAATATGGGGTTTTACTGTACAATATCTTGGATTTGCAAACAAAAACATGATAAATAAACATCTGAAAACAAAACTCAGTAAAAAAGAAACAACTTTGACATGTTTGTTTGTATATAGTTTTAATAAAATTTCTAAAATGAATCAACATTAAAATCAAAATAATTTAAAAATAATGTATGATTTTGAAGTAACCGATACTACAAATTTCGATTTCAATTAGATATTGACCCAGTGAGCAACCTCTGTAAACATCTGTTGCACTGCAACACTTCACAAGATGCCAATCATGATTTTTGTCATGAGACGACTGTTAGAACTGCTACTCCAATCAAAAGAGGCTGTGTTTTACTTTCAAATAAGGTTTTGCTGTCAATTAATTTGAGCAGCTGGTATGCTCTAATAAGCAACTTGATACTTACACAAGATGAAGTTTTTTCCGCTTGTTCACTCGAATGATAACACCTCTGATGTCAGAGTAGTCAGGAAACTCCTTTCTCTTGTTGATAAACTTCTCAATTTTTCTGTTGATATCAGGGTACCTTGTTCCTGTATAGTAAGACAATAACTTGTTACTTTCCTGATCTTTTAAACTTCTGCTTGTTTTGCGCTAGGGTAAATACTCAAATTTAAACCTCATCTTTTTTTAGATGACTATGATCTTACTGCAGTCAGAAGCTGAATAATCTATATTGCAATAATCTCCAATTACAGAAAAGATAGCTTTTGGATAGATTTAGTTTATACTTATTGAACTATTATCACATTCAAAATGAATATATTTCAAAGATCTTTTATTAACTTAAAGGATTTTTTTGTTCCTATATAGGTAAGTTCAGAGTGATTTCATGTACAATAGAGTACATATACTATATTCTAATAGTATATACTAATAAATACAAACATATTCCATTGGTGTGGCTCAGTTTCTTGTTTTTTTCTCTGGTGGTATTTACCCTTTTTTTTGTTAAAACAGCACTGCAAACACTTTCTTCAACACTAGTGACATGCACAAATTCAAATCTTCACAGCAACCAATTATTGACTGATAATGAAAAACCTATAACCAGCTGTTAGAATGAGTTTTAATGCAATTTAATGCAAGCTGACTATTATTCTGAAGATAGATAATTTACTTAACTGGTAGAAACATACAGCATGACTCACCTTCATATCTGAAGTACTTGTCAACTGGTCGTCCTACAGACAATTGCTTTGATGCATTATGTAATTCACACAGCTTATCAAACACCTGAAATACACAGAATCAGTTCTTAGTTAATCCTTACCCTCATGGTTCATGATTAGTCTCAAAGGAACACAATCATCTGTTTAACACTTCATATCATTCCTTGACATCCACACTTTATAGAATGGGTTAACAATGTAGATCCAGATCAGCTGGCACATCTGTGACATCTGACCATGATCTGTTTGTTTTTATGCCTCTGCCATGAAATGGCGACGGGCATTAAGAGTTGCTCCTGTCCGTTCGTCCGTCCGATATTCTCGTGAACACAACTCCTCCTACACTACTGGTGGGAATTTAATAAAACTTTACCAAAATGCTTGGCCTGATATGTTGTTGTGCATAAAGGTGGGCTTTCCCTCTTACATGTTCCGTTCACAAGTTATGGACCTTTGATACTTCCATTTACATTAGTTTTAATAGGAGTATATCTCGTGAACGCAACTCCTCCTACACTACTGGTGGCAATTAAATGAAACTTTACCACAATGCTTGGCCTGATATGTTGTTGTGCATAAAGGTGGGGTGTCGCTCTTACATGTTCCGTTCACAAGTTATGGCCCTTTGATACTTCCATTTACATTAGTTTTAATAGGAATATATCTCGTGAACACAACTCCTCCTACACCTCTGCTGGGAATTTGATGAAACTTTACCACAATGCTTGGCCTGATATGTTGTTGTGCATAAAGGTGGCGTTTTGCTCTTACATGTTCCGTTCAGAAGTTATGGCCCATGCCTGTAGGTCAAAGGTCAAGGTCACTGTTACTAAAATTAGAATTCTCTTGTCCGGGCCGTTACTTTGTTATGAATGGAGGGATTTCAAAATAACTTTGCACAAATGTTCACTATGACAAGGCAGTGTGTCCGCACAATACCCAAGCCTGAAGGTCCAACGTCAAGGTCACTGTTACTAAAAATAGAATTTTCTTGTCCGGGCTGTAACTTCATTATAAATGGAGGGATTTCAAAATAGCTTGACACATGTTCACCATGACAGGGTGGTGTATCACATACCATGCCCATGCCTGTAGGTCAAGGTCACTGTTACTAAAAATAGAATTCTCTTGTCTTGGCTGTAACTTTGTAAGGAATAGATTGATTTCAAAATAACTTGACACAAATGTTCATCATGACAAGATGGTGTGTCCCATACCATGCCCATGCCTATAGGTCCAAGGTCAAGGTCACTGTTACTAAAATAGAATTTTCTTGTCAGGGTTGTAACTACGTTAGGAATAGAGTAATTTCAAAATAACTTGGCAGAAATGTTCACCATGACAAGGTGGTGAGTCGTGTACCATGTCCATGCCTGTAGGTCCAAGGTCAAGGTCACTGTTACTAAATATAGAATTTTCTTGTCCGGGCTATAACTTTGTTTTGAATGGAGGGTTTTCAAAATAACTTGGCACAAATGTTCATCATGACAAGGCGGTGTGTTGCGTACATTATTCATGCCTGTAAGTCCAAGGTCAAGGTCACAGTTACTAAAACTTGAATTTACTTGTTCGGCCTATAACTTCTTTATGAATGAAGGGATTTCAAAATAACTTGGCACAAATGTTCACTATGACATTGCATTGCATTGCCACCAACTTCTTCACAGACATTTCCGTAATGAGAAGACAACAGTGCTACAAATACAAATAATTTACTTGATCATCAAGTTTATGCATATTCTTACAATTACTCAAACATCACTGTCTTTGAAATGCTATTATTCCCATCATTGCACTTTAGTATCTGAAAACGATGCATAGCAGGGGCATCCGTGTCCTATGGACACATTTCTAGTTTTTATTTATTAGGTAATTTCTGACCAAAAGGCAGACTACTAATCCTGATCAGAAGGCCTGGATGTGCTGGCTGATATGGATCTACACTGGTTGCACATGTGATAATTATGTAGTAATGAGTTAATCTTTTTCCTCACAGTACACGATTAGTTCCTAGGGTACGCATCTGTACGATTGGATCTGGATCTACATGCACTGCATGATCAGAATGCAAAAATGCACAGACTGATCGGCCATGCATGGAATGTAAGCCATATCCATTGAGTAAAGGGTTAAAGGCTTGAGGTTATAAAACTTAGATTGGAAACCAGTCTCAAATCTCAAGCATCTTATTGGCTGAAATGGCGCCAATCAGGTGCTTGAGATTTGAAACTGGTTTCCGTGCTCAGTTTTATAACCTTGGGCGATAATCTAATTTGCGACTATTCCAACTGCTTGTCTTAATCTTACTAAGAGTTGAAAATCGTACATTAAAGAAATTTTCTGGAGTCAAAAACAATATATAGCATGCATTTTTGAAATTTATCACAAAAATTTACTACTAAATATACTTGAAAGAATTAAAATAATATTCAATGGAACACCAAGGGTTAAAACCTTTTTAACCGTCAAACCTCTGCCATACAAAGTTTGCATATACATGTACTTAGAAACAGGACTACCCAAACTCAGCATAGTGCACACATATTGACCTAGTTGTCAAGTGCTAAAATAATCTTTCATGTGTCCACAGCCAGATGACAAAATCACACCCGAAGGCACCATTTTTTGTCAAAAATCAAAATGCAAGAATCTGCATCTATTGAAATGCCTTGGTTTGCAAGAAGAACTTCTTTTCCACACAAGCCTTTGCAAATCTGTTGACAGATCATAGAATTATTCATAACCAACTGTGAATTTATCAAAGTGTAACATCTGGGGCCATTTACTTGAAACTCTAACCGTGGGTTAAACTAACCTAGAGTAAAATTTAGAATAGGTAATTTTTACAAATAAAATCAAACTTCTCCACTTTTATTTTATGCAGTTGTTCACTAGAAATTAGAATAACAAGTTTCAAATGAAAAAAACAAAAAGATATTCAAAATACATGTATTTTATGCAACTGTCATAATTTTTTGTGGAAGTTTAACCACCGATTAGTTTAACCAGCATATAAAGTTTTAAACAACCTGCCCCGGATAATTAAGCAGTAGATGAAATACAGATCTGCAATCAAAGCACCAATATGCAAGAATCTGCTTTCATTGAAATCTCTGAGTATGCAAGGAGAGTATGTCTTTTCAACACCTACAACTTTTACATATTTGTAAACAGAACAAGCTCACACTTATCACTGGATTAACATTTACCTTGACAAACTTGCGCTGTAGCTTATCTTCCAGTATGTAATCAGAGACCTCACTGTCCATCTAGACAGACCAAGCTCACAGTTATCACTGGGTTAACATTTACCTTGACAAACTTGCGCTGTAGCTTATCTTCCAGTATGTAATCAGAGACCTCACTGTCCATCTAGACAGACCAAAGTCACACTTATCATTGGGTTAACATTTACCTTGACAAACTTGCACTGTAGCTTATCTTCCAGTATATAATCAGAGACCTCACTGTCCATCTAGACAGACCAAGGTCACACTTATCTCTGGGTTAACATTTACCTTGACAAACTTGCGCTGAAGCTTATCTTCCAGTATGTAATCAGAGACCTCACTGTCCATCTAGACAGGCCAAGCTCACACTTATCACTGGGTTAACATTTACCTTGACAAACTTGCTCTGTAGCTTATCTTCCAGTATGTTTTCAGAGACCTCACTTTCCATCTAGACAGAACAAGCTCACACTTATCACTGGGTTAACATTTACCTTGACAAACTTGCTCTGTAGCTTATCTTCCAGTATGTAATCAGAGACCTCACTGTCCATCTAGACAGACCAAGCTCACAGTTATCACTGGGTTAACATTTACCTTGACAAACTTGTGCTGTAGCTTATCTTCCAGTATGTAATCAGTGACCTCACTGTCCATCTAGACAGACCAAGCTCACACTTATCACTGGATTAACATTTACCTTGACAAACTTGCTCTGTAGCTAATCTTCCAGTATGTAATCAGAGACCTCACTGTCCATCTAGACAGACCAAGCTCACAGTTATCACTGGGTTAACATTTACCTTGACAAACTTGCGCTGAAGCTTATCTTCCAGTATGTAATCAGAGACCTCACTGTCCATCTAGACAGACCAAGCTCACAGTTCACTGGGTTAACATTTACCTTGACAAACTTGCACTGAAGCTTATCTTCCAGTATGTAATCAGAGACCTCACTGTCCATCTAGACAGACCAAGGTCACACTTATCACTGGGTTAACATTTACCTTGACAAACTTGCGCTGAAGCTTATCTTCCAGTATGTAATCAGAGACCTCACTGTCCATCTCATCCAGGTCTAATTCCCGGGTTCTTACACGCTCTATTTGGTCACGGATACTCTGTAGAATATAGATCACAATTAACTGTTTTTCTGCATTAATATTTATAAATACTATTCAAAATTATCAACTTTCTTTCATATATACTAAAACAGATCTATGTAATATTACAAATGCTAATTAATTACTTTTGGCAAGAAAACATATCCAACAAGAATGTGCCACAATGCCACAAAACCAGACTTTCTTATTAAGTTTTAAGTGGTTATAACTATAATAATAAAATACAGTCAAGAGTTGTGTAACTTGTCCTCATAACTGCTACAAGTATTATGATGTCTGATAACTATGTAAATGTCAAAGCTCTTTCTTTAACTATAACTGAGAAAAAGTGAACTGAAACAAAAAACTAGTTTTCACAACTTTGTGAAATGTCAATGCCTGCCTGCCTGCCGACCTTGAATGGTTAGTGAGAAAAATCTTTAAAAAAAACTTAATGAAGTGTTGATGCCCGCCTGCCCACTAAAAACATACCCCAATCTTATAACCTGGTTAAAAATGATTCATAATCTGAAGAAGTATATCAACCACACCTTCTTAGAAAATACCACTCGACATTCTTCAAATGCCTACCTCTAACAGGGCTTCTAGCTTTCTTATTTGCTTGGTGGATCCCTTTTTCTTAACATCATCAACATGGGCAGCTGAGCTGGGTCCTGGCTTAGGTTCATCTTGATGCTTCTTGGAATCTTCAGACTTTGTACCAGACATAGAGTGTTTTTCTGATACTAAATCCTTTTTCGGATTCCTGTTTTCTGAAGATTCAGATCCCTTAGGAATATCTTTACTACCACTCACACTTGTTTCTTTACTATCTTCATTTACTGGTTCATCTGCATTTTTATCGTTACTATACAATTCTTCTGTAATAAAACTAATTCTCTTGGTTGTTTTTGTTTCTTTCTCCACATATTTATCCTGTTTGGTTTCTTCATTCACATCAGACTTTATTTCTTCTTTCAATTCTCCTGTTTTATCCGATGAATCATTATCTTTTAAGCTTAGTGCGTTAGTAAGTATCTCATCACCAGTATCATCAGCAACTTCATCCTCATTGTTCTCTTCACTGACACGTTCATTACTATCCTCATTTGTGTCCTCCAACTTAACATGTATTTTATCAATTATTATCATAGGGTCTTCTTCAATATGATACTTTTCCCTAAATTTTGTATCAATCTTTTCTTCTATTCTTTTCTTAAAGTCTTCTACATTTTCTACATCACTCCCCGATTCACTTTCACTGACAATTATTATAGGACTTTTCTTTGGACTTATTTTTTTCTTAGGACTGTTGTCAGGAGTCTCCTTTTTCTTAGGTCTTGTATTTATTTTTGGACAATTAAAGCCAGGTCTCTTCGAAATTTTCATTTTCTTTTTTTGATGTTTTTCAGAGAAGCTATTATGTTTCTTTTTACCTACACTTATTACATATTTTTTCTTACATTTTTCTCTGAATTTCTTTGCTTTCTTTGCATAATCCGGATCATCTTCATCTGATGAATAAATATCTACATTTCTTTTCAGTGTCTTGTTTATAGAAGGCCCAGATTTATCTGCTTCTCTTTCTGTAACTTCATTAGATGTATCTTTGTTTATATCAATAAAATTTTCAGTTGTGTTCAACATTATTGAGTCTTCTTCACAAATGTTATCTTTTTCTTCACATACCTGTTCTCCGCTGCTATTTAATTCTATAACTTCATCACTGTCCTCATCTTCATCAACAGGCAGTTTGTTCCCCACTGTTGTATTATTTTTGATGACTTTATTGTTTTCGTCTGTTCTATGATCACTTTTTATTTCATTCTTTTTAGAATCTAAATTTTCCTCATTCATCACGAAAATATCTTCACCACTATCAACATCTGCATGATTGTTTTGGTCGTGCTTTTCTTCTTTAGATTTGGATTTATCGCAATGAGTGATATGATTATTTACATGAATTTTGTCATTTTTGCCCTGAGAATGATTTACCTTGCTATTTGAACAAGCACCTGACAATGAAGATAGAACATCACTATCACATTCCAAGTCTTTGTCATTTCGCTCTATTTCTACACTAAGATCGGTGTTTCTCTCATAAACTGAGTCTTCACCTACAACAGTTACACAGGAATCATCAAGTTTAGAATTCTCTGTCTCTGTTTCCCCTTCCTGCTGCTCTATGATACTTTCAATGTTTCTGGCATTTTTTGTATCAGTCTCTGATTCTTCTCCTGAAGAGGAAAACATGTTGTCATCATCATTATGAGCTGCATGTGATTTTTCTGAAATGTGTAATGGAACAGCTATAAATATTTCACTTTTGTCACTTTGTGAATTACTTTCTTCATTATCATTTTCAGTATTTCTAGTTACTATTTCCATATTTGGATCATCTGCTTCTATTTCATCGGAACGAGTTTTTCCTGGCTCTATATACAGCATTTTAACACCCGTATCATGTTTTTCCTGACTCTCTTGAGTTTTGATCCCTGAGTTTTCTGCTTCGGGTTCTGACTCCATGTAGTCACTTGGTTCCTGAGTTTCCTGTGACTGTGTTTCTTCATCATTTTTGTTGCCTTCCTCTTTCTCAGAATTTTGACTTGAATTGTCAGATACACTACTATCCTCTTTATGAATATTTTCTCTACCAGAATTTTTACAGTTCTGTTCAGAATGGTGTATCCCACCTGGCAAAGAACTATCCGAGTCAGTGGACTGATAAAGTTTTCTTCGCTTGGTCAAATTCCTTTCTTCATTTTCACTTCCACTACTTTCATGAGTTCTCTTACTACTGCTCAGTCCATTAGATTTACTGGGATGTGGAACAACTTTATTTTCTTTCAAAATATTGAGGAACTGTTTTAGATGTACAAAGAAGCGTGGTTCGTCACTACGTATCTTGGCCTCAGTGGAAAGGAGGTAGTCAGCAAACTCTTCCGATTCTTTATATTCCTCATCACATTCTTCGTATCTCTTCTGGATCAGGTCTAGGAAGTTCTTCTTTGAACTGCCCAGGTAGCCTTCACAGAACACAAGAAACTGAAAAAGAAATAATGATTACATTTTTGCTGTATAATGGTCAATGCAGTAATTTTCACAATAATAAAAGATTTGTGAGTTATCTGCAGTTAAATTATAAGCACAAGGAAATGCAATAAATGCATGTGTATACACACAAAATTATCCTAGTATGTTCTCAAAACATGCTCTATGTGATGTATTAGGGTTAATTAAATTAACATTCATGATGTTTGTAAAGTGAATGTACATATGTTCTATTAAATAGAAAACACTTGGTTTATAATTCAAGTACCTTGAATGATATAATGAGGGTATAGTGAATAAGTGATGAAATTTATTTTTTGGATTTACATTCAATACTAGATTGGTGTTCAGTTGAACACTTTTGTCACCCTAATGTTTTTTGTGATAAAATCCAAGAACAAAATGGGGCATAACTCTGTCATCACATCTCTATTGTCATTTACAAGCAATATAATTTGCAAGTTCCATGAAGAAATGCATAAATTAAGAAATTGCCAAATTTATAGCCAACATAAAGTTTTTGCAATTGGCAGACTGATGGACAGAGTAATCCTTATTTATCACCATTACTTTGAAAGGGTGACACACCAATAGACTAAGAACACCAACAGGGGCATTTAATAGGGATTTAACAGTTGAAGAACACTTACCTGATCAAACTGACAGTCCATGTTCCTCTGCTTCACTCTCTTGTTGTACCTACATAGATCTGTTAGTCATTGTACAGTATTTGTTGCTGGAACTTCTGCAAAACAAACTAAGAGTGTAAGTTGGTGCACACTAAAACCTGGTTTAAACCCCCAGTGGCAAATTACTTTGATATGAATATTTCATTTTTTTTTAAAATAAATTATTGATCACAACAAGGAGAGGTTTTTGGTAGTTTGTGTCTGAAGTAAAAATGTCTTAAAACTATTTAATTTAGCCCTTGTCTGTTTGTTCATAGCACAATGCTTAATATGAGTAGAAGACATTCTTTAGGGATGGCAATGAGAACTGAGTACAAGAGTAGAAGACATTCTTTAGGCATGGCAATGAGAACTGAGTACAGCAGGGGTTCCATTTGACCCGAGAGACGATGCTTTGACTCTTGAAATTTTTAAAACCCTTATTTTAACCCCTATGACTTTAGCTGAAGGGTCGATTTTTCCTTAAATTAGGGGTATTTCGGACATAAAATTCCTGAATACACTAAAAAGTTACCAATATCACCATTCAGGTTCAGCAGCTAGTGGAACCCATGTACCCGTACCATATGAGGCGCGCCACGGGAAAAGGTACCTTCGGTCATTTTTTGTGTCATTTTTGTTGTTACTATATTTAGAAAGAACTTTCAAATTAATATTATTTTCTCATAACAAAACAGTGATTTTGTTACCCATTTTCACACTAAAATGGTATTTTTACCGCGAATTGCATAATAATTAATGTCGTCTGCTCAGCTTTATGACGGATTGACGTCAACTGCCCGAAGGTACATTTTCCCGTTACGCGCCTCATATTATTGTCACTGGCCAAGCATTTATAAATTTGAAAGTCGTCTTTCTTCAAAATCAAACAAAGCCATACACAACCTTTCAAAATACATATACTTTGCTAATAAAAAAAGAGAGCATAATTTTTATTGTTGTTCCACGATTCTAAAATACATTATTCCTTAAAATCTTGAATCAAAGAAGTAATATATTTGTACCTTATACATATTATTTTTCATGAAACCTGTATTAATATCATAAGTTATTTGTTAGGATTTGTAATGATGTTTATTTCATATTTGTCATTTTTATATTGTTAAGAAATTTGATTAAATACTACATTTATTATCTGTATTTAGAAACACTAAATGTCATTTGTTAACATGAACATCATACCTGTTCAGTTTTGTTTTGTTTTATATAATCTCTTCTGAAGTTCTGTTAATCATGTTCTCTCTGTGTTTGTTTATATTGCTATAAGCATTGTAAAATGTTTAATGCAAATAAATATTCGTATTCCATAAGAATCTCAAACATGGCATCATGCTTTCAGTTTTCACACCTTAGTCAAGTGACATACCTTCTATGACAGGTGAGACCAAGCTGCCAATTTAGGGTGACACTGATTTTACCAAGGGAATCTTAAACATGTCATCTGGCTTTCAGAGTTTTTCACACATTACGGTCACTGTGATTTTACCGATACGCGTTTTTCTTGAAGTACTCAATCTGATATAACGAGTAATTAAATAAAACGTGATCGACTCGTGGACCCCACTTTTTCAAAAAAAATACGTAAAACACTGGTAAAAGCCAGTTTGCATGATTTAAATAAGTGAAAATAATTACCTTGATGGTGATGTCGGTTCTTACGAAATCCTCATTTTATTTCCATTTATCTTTAATTATTAAATTTATAATCCGCATAATTTGAAAAAAAAACAGCTGTTAACTTATAAAAACCGCATGTATCCCTTACAAAAACTAGAATGTTGTGTTCTGCGGAACACATGTGTCGCCTGCATGGAAAAAGTTGAAATATGGGTCTACGTTTAATCATATATAATAAAAATATTTTATTCAAGTTGATTTCAATACTACACCACAGAACACATGTGTCATCTAAATTGCATTGAAAAGGGGAATAACTATAATAATGTTGAAACCCGAGTTATCATCTTCAAAAATTGGTTTGTGCACGCAGATGAGTTATTCAAAGTATTAAGTGATTTGAACAAGTACTTTCCATTTTACAGGCAACACTAAGTTTCATGTTAAAGTTGCATTTGAAAGGGACATAACTCATAAAATATTCAAACAGGAGTTATAATTTTTGTAGTTGTTAATGGCAGTCTGTTCATGTTGATGATACAATCCAAGTATTCAATGAATAGGGCAAGTACTTTCAAATTATACGCAACATTAAGTTTCATGTGAAATTTGCATTTGAAAAAAAGTCAAACAGGAATTATGATTCTTGTTGTAACCGATGTTGTTGTTGTTCACGAAGATGATATATTCGAAGAGTGAATAGGACATGTACTTTAAAAGTTATAGGCAACATTAAGTTTCATGTTAAAGTTGTATATTAAAGGGACACAACTAATAAAATAGTCCAGCAGGAGTTATCATTTTTGTTCTTCATAATGACGCTGTTCATGAAGATGATTTATTTCGAATATCAAGTGAATAGGACAATTACTTTCAAAGTAAAAGGCAATATTTAGTTTCATGTTAAAGTTGCATTTGAAAGGGGCATAACTTAAAATATAATCAAACAGAAGTTATGATTCTTTTTGATACCAATGTTGTTGATCATGCTGATAATGTATTCTAAGTATGAAGTGAACAGGACAAGTACTTTCAAAGTTATAGGCAACATTAATTTTCATGTTAAAGTTGAATTTGAAAGGGGAATAACTCCAAAATATTGAAACTGGAGTTATCATTCTTGTCGTCACAGATGGCATTGTTGATGCTGATGATATATTCCAAGTATGAAGTGAATAGGACAAGTACTTTCAAAGTTATAATCAACATTAAGTTTCAGGTTAAAGTTGCATTTGAAAGGGGCATAACTCAAGAAATATTGAAACTGGAGTTATCATTCTTGTTGTCACAGATGGCATTGTTCATGCTTATGATATATTCCAAGTATGAAGTGAATAGGACAAGTACTTTCAAAGTTCTAGGCAACATTAAGTTTCAGGTAAAAGTTGCATTTAAAAGGGGCATAACTAAAAAAATTTTGAAACCGGAGTTACCATTCTTGTCATCACAGATGGCATTGTTTGTGCTGATGATATATTCCAAGTACAAAGTAAATAGGACAAGTACTTTCAAAGTTATAGGCAACATTAAGAATCTGGTTAAAGTTGCATTTGAAAGGGGCATAACTCAAAAAATATTGAAACTGGAGTTATCATTCTTGTCGTCACAGATGGCATTGTTGATGCTGATGATATATTCCAAGTATGAAGTGAATAGGACAAGTACTTTCAAAGTGACAGGCAACATTAAGTTTCAGGTTAAAGTTGCATTTAAAAGGGGCATAACTCAAAAAATATTGAAACTGGAGTTATCATTCTTGTCATCACAGATGGCATTGTTCATGCTGATGATATATTCCAAGTATGAAGTGAATAGGACAAGTACTTTTAAAGTTATAGGCAACATTAAGTTTCAGGTTAAAGTTGCATTTGAAAGGGGCATAACTAAAACAAGAGGGCCATGATGGCCCTTTATCGCTCACCTGAGTACAACAAAGTTCTTATTAGTAACAGTGACCAAGACCCTGAGATGACCCATATTCGAACTCATCCGAAAAATCATTGGGACAAACATCCTGACCAAGTTTCATGACAATCGGAGCAAAAATGTGACTGCTAGAGTGTTAACAAGAAAATTCTATTTTAAGTAACAGTGACCTAGTTTTTGGACCCAGATGACCCATATTCGAACTATTCCAAGAAATCATTGGGACAAACACCCTGACCATGTTTCATGACAATCAAGGCAAAAATGTGACCGCTACAGTATTAACAAGAAAATTCTATTTTTAGTAATAGTGACCTAGTTTTTGGACCCATATTCGAACTCATCCAAGAAATCATTGGGACAAACACCCTGACCAAGTTTCATGACAATCGGAGCAAAAATGTGATCGCTAGAGTGTTAACAAGAAAATTTTATTTTTAGTAACAGTGACCTAGTTTTTGGACTTAGATGACCCATATTCGAACTCGTCCGAGATATCATTGGGACAAACATCCTGACCAAGTTTCATGACAATCAGAGCAAAAATGTGACTGCTAGAGTGTTAACAAGAAAATTCTATTTTCAGTAACAGTGACCTAGATTTTGGACCCAAATTACCCATATTCGAACTCGTCCGAGAAAGCATTGAGACAAACATCCTGACCAAGTTTCATGACGATCGGAGCAAAAATGTGACCGCTAGAGTGTTAACAAGAAAATTCTATTTTTAGTAACTGTGACCTAGTTTTAGGACCCAGATGACCCATATTCGAACTCGTCTGAGAAATCAATAGGACAAACATCCTGACCAAGTTTCATGACAATCAGAGCAAAATTGTGACCTCTAGAGTGTTAACAAGAAAATTCTATTTTTAGCAACAGTGACCTTGTTTTTGGACCCAGATGACCCATATTCGAACTCGTCCGAGAAATCATTGGGACAAACATCCTGACCAAGTTTCATGACTATCGGAGCAAAAATGTGACCGCTAGAGTGTTAACAAGAAAATTCTATTTTTAGTAACAGTGACCTAGTTTTTGGACCCAGTTGACCCATATTTGAAGTCGTCCGAGAAATCATTGGGACAAACATCCTGACCAAGTTTCATGACGATCGGAGCAAAAATGTGACCGCTAGAGTGTTAACAAGATAATTCTATTTTTAGTAACAGTGACCTAGTTTTTGGACCCAGATGACCCATTTTCGAACTCGTCCGAGAAATCATTGGGACAAACATCCTGACCAAGTTTCATGACAATTGGACCAAAAATGTGACCGCAAGGGTGTTAACAAGAAAATTCTATTTTTAGTAACTGTGACCTAGTTTTTGGACCCAGATGACCCATATTCGAACTCGTCTGAGAAATCAATAGGACAAACATCCTGACCAAGTTTCATGACAATCAGAGCAAAATTGTGACCTCTAGAGTGTTAACAAGAAAATTCTATTTTTAGCAACAGTGACCTTGTTTTTGGACCCAGTTGACCCATATTTGAAGTCGTCCGAGAAATCATTGGGACAAACATCCTGACCAAGTTTCATGACGATCGGAGCAAAAATGTGACCGCTAGAGTGTTAACAAGATAATTCTATTTTTAGTAACAGTGACCTAGTTTTTGGACCCAGATGACCCATATTCGAACTCGTCCGAGAAATCATCGGGACAAACATCCTGACCAAGTTTCATGACAATCGGACCAAAAATGTGACCGCTAGAGTATTAACAAGAAAATTCTATTTTTAGTAACAGTGACCTAGTTTTTGGACCCAGTTGACCCATATTTGAAGTCGTCCGAGAAATCATTGGGACAAACATCCTGACCAAGTTTCATGGCAATCGAGGCAAAAATGTGACCGCTAGAGTGTTAACAAGAAAATTCTATTTTTAGTAACAGTGACCTAGTTTTTGGACCCAGATGACCCATATTCGAACTCGTCCGAGAAATCATCGGGACAAACATCCTGACCAAGTTTCATGACAATCGGACCAAAAATGTGACCGCTAGAGTGTTAACAAGAAAATTCTATTTTTAGTAACAGTGACCTAGTTTTTGGACCCAGTTGACCCATATTTGAAGTCGTCCGAGAAATCATTGGGACAAACATCCTGACCAAGTTTCATGGCAATCGAGGCAAAAATGTGACCGCTAGAGTGTTAACAAGAAAATTCTATTTTTAGTAACAGTGACCTAGTTTTTGGACCCAGATGACCCATATTCGAACTCGTCCGAGAAATCATTGGGACAAACATCCTGACCAAGTTTCATGACAATCGGAGCAAAAATGTGACAGCTAGAGTGTTAACAAGAAAATTCTATTTTTAGTAACAGTGACCTAGTTTTTGGACCCAGTTGACCCATATTCGAACTCGTCTGAGAAATCATTAGGACAAACATCCTGACCAAGTTTCATGACAATCAGAGCAAAATTGTGACCGCTGGAGTGTTAACAAGAAAATTCTATTTTTAGCAAAAGTGACCTAGTTTTTGGACCCAGATGACACATATTCAAACTCGTCCGAGAAATCATTGGGACAAACATCCTGACCAAGTTTCTTGACTATCGGAGCAAAAATGTGACCGCTAGAGTGTTTATAATATAATTCTATTTTTAGTAACAGTGACCTAGTTTTTGGACCCAGATGACCCATATTCGAACTCGTCCGAGAAATCATTGGGACAAACATCCTGACCAAGTTTCATGACAATCGCAGCAAAAAAGTGATCGCTAGAGTGTTAACAAGAAAATTCTATTTTTAGTAACAGTGACCTAGTTTTTAGACTCAGATGACCCATATTCGAAGTCGTCCGAGATATCATTGGGACAAACATCCTGACCAAGTTTCATGACAATCGGAGCAAAAATGTGACCGCTAGAGTGTTAACAAGAAAATTCTATTTTTAGTAACAGTGACCTAGTTTTTGGACTCAGATGACCCATATTCGAACTCGTCCGAGAAATCATTGGGACAAACATCCTGACCAAGTTTCATGACAATCGGAGCAAAAATGTGACTGCTAGAGTGTTAACAAGAAAATTCTATTTTTAGTAACACTGACCTAGTTTTTGGACCCAGATGACCCATAACCGAACTTGTCCAAGAAATCATTAGGACAAACATCCTGACCAAGTTTCATGACAATCAGAGTAAAAATGTGACCCCTAGAGTGTTAACAAGAAAATTCTATTTTTAGTAACAGTGACCTAGTTTTTGGACCCAGATGACCCATATTCGAACTCGTCCGAGAAATCATTGGGACAAACATCCAAACCAAGTTTCATGACAATCGGAGCAAAAATGTGACCGCTAGAGTGTTAACGAACTAAGTGTGGACGGACGACGGACGACGGACGGACGACGGACGACGGACGACGGACATTCATCGATCCTAATAGCTCACCCTGAGCCAGCTCAGGTGAGCTAAAAATATTGAAACTGGAGTTATCATTCTTGTCACAGATGGCATTGTTCATGCTGATGATATATTCCAAGTATGAAGTGAATAGGACAAGTACTTTCAAAGTTATAGGTAACATTAAGTTTCAGGTTAAAGTTGCATTTGAAAGAGGGGCATAACTCAAAAAATATTGAAAATGGAGTTATCATTCTTGTCGTCACAGATGGCATTGTTCATGCTGATGATATATTCCAAGTATGAAGTGAACAGGACAAGTACTTTCAAAGTTATAGGCAACATTAAGTTTCAGGTAAAAGTTGGGGGACTACCGGACGACGGCACCGACGATGACGCCGCCGCCGGACAATAGGATCCCTATGTGTCTACCTGCTATCGCAGGCGACACAAAAACATGACCATGCTGTTTAATTCATATGGAGGCAAAAAAAATCGATACCGCCGAACATCAAACGCGACTTCAAAAGACGTTGTCGGCTCGAAACAACCATCTGTTTTTATTTCGGCTTTGCTATAAAAACCTTTGATCTACCTGGTAGTGTGCGCGCATCATATTTAGCTTGTGTGATGCAATAATTACTGAAATGTGATAATAGCGATAAATTAAAGATTAGGATATATTCTAAATGATGGAACATGTTAGCGTTCGGTAAATAATAATTATATTACTTTTCAATTCAGAACTTTTACAAAAAACTTATAAAATTTTCAGTGATAAAATATAGGCAGAAGTTATGAAACTTGTCCTGATTATTGGTACTGTGATGTCAGACAACTATGTTAAGTTTCAAAGCTCTACCTTGAACGATTACTTAAAAAAGACAACTTTAACAAAAAACTTAACCGAAATTCTAAGTGAAAACGGGGCTTAAGTTTAGCAAAAAACAAGAGCTGTCACTGGAATTGACATATGCCCCCGAAATGCAGCTTGAAATCAAATAGGTATACATATGTAATAAATAAACATATGTAATGAAAAAAATGCTTGTGGAAGACGAAGCATACTGCATGCATATAATGTGAAAGATGAAAGGATCATAATTATGTTTCAAGTCTGTAGTAAATATATAGTTAAATAAAGTTAAATATTAATATGAACAAGAGGTCCATGATGGCCCTTTATCACTCACCTGAGTGCAACGTCTCGATATGGTGAACATTTACATCAAGTTATTTTAAAATCCAATAAGAAACAACAAATCTACAGCTTGGAAAAGAAAATGCTATTTTTCGTAACAGTGACCTTGACCTTTGACCTACAGGCATGGGTATTGTAAGCAACACATCCCTTTGTCATGGTGAATATTTTTGTAAAGTTATTTTGAAATCACTTCATTCATTAGGAATTAACAGCCAAGACAAGAAAATGTTATTTTTAGTAACAGTGACCTTGACCTTGGACCAACAGGCATGGGTATTGTACGCGAAAGTACACCTTGTCATGGTAAACATTTGAGCCAAGTTATTTTAAAATCCAATGAGAAATAACAAATTTACAGCATGGACAAGATTTTTCTATTTATAGTAACAGTGACCTAGTTTTTGAACCCAGGTGACCCATATTCAAACTCAACCAATTAATAACTGGGACATATGTCCTGACCAAGTTTCTTTACAATCTGAGAGTAAAATTGTGACCACTATAGTGTAAACCAGAAAATTCTATTTTTAGTAACAGTGATCTAGTTTTTGGACCCAGATGACCCATATTCGAACTTGTTTGACAAATCATTAGGACAAACATCCTGACCAAGTTTCATGACAATCGGAGCAAAAATGTGACCTCTAGAGTGTTAACAAGAAAATTCTATTTTAAGTAACAGTGACCTAGTTTTGGGACCCAGATGACCCATATTAAAACTCGTCCGAGAAATCATTGGGACAAACATCCTGACCAAGTGTCATGACAATCAGAACAAAAATGTGACCGCTAGAGTGTTAACAAGAAAATTCTATTTATAGTAACAGTTACCTAGTTTTTGGACCCAGGTGACCCATATTCAAACTCGGCCTAGAAATAAATGGGACAAATATCCTGACCAAGTTTCATGATAATTGGAGCAAAAATGTGACTGCTAGAGTGTTAACAAAAAAATTCTGTTTATAGTAACAGTGACCTAGTTTTTGGGATCAGGTGACCCATATTCATACTCGGCCTAGAAATAAATGGGACAAATATCCTGACCAAGTTTCATGATAATTCGAGCAAAAATGTGACCGCTAGAGTTTTAACAAGAAAATTCTATTTATAGTAACAGTGACCTAGTTTTTGGACCAGGATGAACCTTATTCGAACTCGTCCGAGAATTCATTGGGACAAACATCCAGACCAAGTTTCATGACAATCGGAGCAAAAATGTGACCGCTAGAGTGTTAACAAGAAAATTCTATTTTTAGTAACAGTGACCTAGTTTTTGGACCCTGATGACCCATATTAAAACTCGTCCAAGAAATCATTGGGACAAACATCCTGACCAAATTTCATGACAATCGGACAAAAAATGTTACCTCTATTGCGTTAACAAAATTTACCTTAGGGTTAGGGTTTAGGGTTAGGGTTAGGGTTAGGTAAAAAGGCCCATAACTCAGCCAAAAATAATCCGATCAGAAATTCCTTTGGATATGCATAACAAGTCTTGGTGACAAACACTCCTGTGAAGTTTCAATGAAATCCCTCAAGCGATTTCAGTTTACGTTAGGGTTAGGGTTTAGGGTTAGGGTTAGGGTTAGGGTTAGGTAAAAAGGTCCATAACTCGGCCAAAAATAATCCGATCAGAAATTCCTTCGGATATGCACATCTATGCTTGGTGACAAACACTCCTGTGAAGTTTCAATGAAATCCCTCAAGCGGTTTGGGAGAAGAAGCGAGGACAAGATTTTGCTTCAAAGGGCCATAACTCAGCCAAAAATAATCGGAGCAGAAATTCCTGACGATATGCACAACTAGGCTTGGTGACAAACATTCCTGTGATGTTTCAAAGAAATCCCTCAAGCGGTTTCAGAGGAGAAGCGAGGACAAGATTATTTCGGACGGACGGACGGACGGAAGGACGGACGGAAGGACGGACGGTCCGATTACTATATGCCTCCCTTCGGGGGCATAAAAAAGTCAGGGGTTATGAAACTTGTCCTGATAACTAGTATTGTGATGTCAGATAAATATGTTAAGTTTCAAAGCTCTACTATGAAGGGTTACTGAAAAAAAGACAACTTTAACAAAAACTTAACCGAATGTTGACGCCCGCCCGCCCGCCCAACGACATACCCCAGTCTAATAATCAGGATTTTTCTAAAGAAAACCTGGTTAAAAGGACCCTCATAATGTATGTTATATTTTCACTGATTCTTCTCAGTACCACTTCCAGAATGCCCGAATTTTTTTAGTAAGACCGTTCTGATTGGTCGAACAATTTGTGTGCGTAAGTTTTCTCGGAGTATGTCAAAAAGCAAAAAGAATGAATGCAGATTAGCACTAATTATAACAAGAGGGCCATGATGGCCCTTAATCGCTCACCTGAGTACAACAAAGTTATTTTTAGTAAAGGTGACCTAGACCCAGATGACCCATATTCGAACTCGTCCGAGAAATCATTGGGACAAACATCCTGACAATTGGAGGAAAAATGTGACCGCTAGAATGTTAACAAGAAAATTCTATTTTTTAGTAACAGTGACTTAGTTTTTGGACGCAGATGACCCATATTCGAACTCGTCCAACAAATCATTGGGACAAACATCCTGACCAAGTTTCATGGCAATCGAAAAAAAAATGTGACCGCTAGAGTGTTAACAAGAAAATTCTATTTTAGTAACAGTGACCTAGTTTTTGGACCCAGATGACCCATATTTGAACTCATCCAACAAATCATGCTAACGAAGTTTCACGACAATCGGAGCAAAAATGTGACCGCTAGAGTGTTGACGAGATAATTCTATTTTTAGTAACAGTGACCTAGTTTTTGGACCCAGATGACCCATATTCGAACTTGTCCCAGAAATCATTGGGACAAACATCCTGACCAAGTTTCATGACAATCGGAGCAAAAATGTGACCCCTTGAGTGTTAAAAAGAAAATTTTATTTTTAGTAACAGTGACCTAGTTTTTGGACGCAGATGACTCATTCGAACTTGTCCGAGAAATCATTGGGACAAACATCCTGACCAAGTTTCATGACAATCGGAGCAAAAATGTGACCGCTAGAGTGTTAACAAGAAAATTCTATTTTTAGTAACTGTGACCTAGTTTTTGGACCCAGATGACCCATATTCGAACTCGTCTGAGAAATCATTTGGACAAACATCCTGACCAATTTTGATGACAATCAAAGCAAAAATGTGACCGCTAGAGTGTTAACAAGAAAATTCTATTTTTAGTAACAGTGACCTAGTTTTTGGACGCAGACGACTCATATTCGAATTCGTCCAAGAAATCATTGGGACAAACATCCTGACCAAGTTTCATGACAATCGGAGCAAAAATGTGACCGCTAGAGTGTTAACAAAAAAATTCTATTTTTAGTAACAATGACCTAGTTTTTGGACCCAGATGACCCATATTCGAACTCGTCCGACAAATCATTGGGACAAACATCCTGACCGAGTTTCAAGACAATCGGCGCAAAAATGTGACTGCTAGAGTGTTAACAAGAAAATTCTATTTTTAGTAACAGTGACCTAGTTTTTGGACCCAGATGACCCATATTCCAACTCGTCCGAGAAATCATTGGGACAAACATCCTGATCAAGTTTCATGACAATCAGAGCAAAAATGTTACCGCTTGTGTGTTAACAAGAAAATTCTATTTTTAGTAACACTGACCTAGTTTTTGGACGCAGATGACTCATATTCGATTTCGTCCAAGAAATCATTGGGACAAACATCCTGACCAAGTTTCATGAAAATCGGAGCAAAAATGTTACCGCTAGAGTGTTAACAAGAAAATTCTATTTTTAGTAACAGTGACCTAGTTTTTGGACCCAGACGACCCATATTCGAATTCTTCCAAGAAATCATTGGGACAAACATCCTGACTAAGTTTCATGACAATCGGAGCAAAAATGTGACCGCTAGAGTGTTAACAAGAAAATTCTATTTTTAGTAACAGTGACCTAGTTTTTGGACCCAGACGACCCATATTCGAACTCGTTCAAGAAATCATTGGGACAAACATCCTGACCAAGTTTCACAACAAGCGGAGCAAAAATGTGACCGCTAGAGTGTTAACAAGAAAATTCTATTTTTAGTAACAGTGACCTAGTTTTTGGACCCAGATGACCCATATTCGAACTCGTCCGAGAAATCATTGGGACAAACATCCTGACCAAGTTTCATGACAATCGGAGCAAAAATGTGACCGCTAGTGTTAACAAGAAAAATCTATTTTTAGTAACAGTGACCTAGTTTTTGGACCCAGATGACCCATATTCCAACTTGTCCGAGAAATCATTGTGACAAACATCCTGACCAAGTTTCATGACAATCGGAGCAAAAATGTGACCGCTAGAGTGTTAACAAGAAAATTCTATTTTTAGTAACAGTGACCTAGTTTTTGGACCCAGACGACCCATATTCGAACTCGTTCAAGAAATCATTGGGACAAACATCCTGACCAAGTTTCACAACAAGCGGAGCAAAAATGTGACCGCTAGAGTGTTAACAAGAAAATTCTATTTTTAGTAACAGTGACCTAGTTTTTGGACCCAGATGACCCATATTCGAACTCGTCCGAGAAATCATTGGGACAAACATCCTGACCAAGTTTCATGACAATCGGAGCAAAAATGTGACCGCTAGTGTTAACAAGAAAAATCTATTTTTAGTAACAGTGACCTAGTTTTTGGACCCAGATGACCCATATTCCAACTTGTCCGAGAAATCATTGTGACAAACATCCTGACCAAGTTTCATGACAATCGGAGCAAAATGTGACCGCTAGAGTGTTTACAAGAAAATTCTATTTTTAGTAACAGTGACCTAGTTTTTGGACCCAGATGACCCATATTCGAACTCGTCTGAGAAATCATTGGGACAAACATCCTGACCAAGTTTCATGACAATCGGAGCAAAAATGTGACCGCTAGAGTGTTAACGAACTAAGTGTGGACGGACGACGTACAATCATCGATCCTAATAGCTCACCCTGAGCCAGCTCAGGTGAGCTAAAAAGCCAATGTAAAATGACATAATGCTTTTTTAAAGAGGGCAGATGAAACAGAGTTTTTTTTAGAATACACCTAATCAACAAGGAATATATTGTGTAAGACAGAATAGACTGAAATCTTACATATATGCACATGGGTCTACACTTAAGTTTACAATGGGTTTTATGTTTAAAATGGGTTTACCATACAAGTCCGTACTAATGGAAAATATGCAAGGTAAAAACATGTTACCCAGCTGTTTAAGTGTTCAGTGTAACTGTTGTATGCCAGTATCACAACATATGATACAGTACACACAGCGGGCATTTATTTTTTTCCGCTCATCCCTGTGATTTTTTTCATCACAGACAGAGTAATTTTCATCCCCCGCAATACGCGGACTTCCACTCGTCACCGTGATCGTGTAAATTCACCACAGTGATAAGCAGATGCCTCTAGGCAATCATTTACCGCCGCGATGTCGTGGAGGATCCGCCGAGGTAAATCGCGCGAACGTGGTTGCATTTTTACGAACGACAAAGTAAAACAATTATTATTTACCGAACGCTAACATATTCCATCATTTAAAATATATCCTAATCTTAAATTTATCGCTTTTATCAGATTTCAGTAGTTATTGCATCACACAAGCTAAAAATGACACGCGCACACTACCAGGTAGATCAAATGTTTTTATAGTAAAGCCCAAATAAACACGGCTGGTTGTTTCGAGCTGACGTCGTCTTTTGAAGTCAAACGTTTAAGATCAAACTTTTTTATAGCAAAGCCGAAATAAACACAGATGGATGTTTCGAGCCAACGACGTCTTTTGAAGTCGTGTTTGATGTTTGGCGGTATCCATTTTTTTGCCTCCATACCAAATACACAGCATGGTAATGTTTTTTGTAAGGGATACATGCGGTTTTTATAAGTTAACGGCTGTTTTTCAAATTATGCGGTTTATATATGTAATAATTAAAGATAAATGGAATAAAATGCGGATTTCGTAAGAACCGACAAAACCATCAAGGTAATTATTTTAACTTATTTAAATCATGCAAACTGGCTTTTACCAGTGTTTTACATTTAATGGAAAAAGTGGGGTCCACAAGTCGATTGCTTTTTATTTAATTACACGTTATATCAGATTGAGTACTTTAAGAAAAACGTGTATTGGTAAAATCACAGCAATTGAATGTGTGAAAAACTCTGAAAGCCAGATGACATGTTTAAGATTCCCTTGGTAAAATCAGTGTCACCCTTAATTGGCAGCTTGGTCTCACCTGCCAAAGAGGGTATGTCACTTGACTAAGGTGTGAAAACTGAAAGCATGATGCCATGTTTGAGATTCTTATGGAGTGTTTGACAAGATATTGAGATGACACGGTCGACTCAAATTTTATTTAAAACTCGCACATTTTGGTCAGAAGTCATTCCTGCGTACACATGTTATTTCATGTAAATAAGAAATTTAAATAAATTGGTGCATGAATGTGCATCCGCAATGGTTCGCGGACCGTCACCGGGAATCCCCTGCAATGTCGCGCTGATAAATTTTTATTACCCCCTGCAAAGCTGTGTCCGCGCCGATACACGGACAAAATGATAATCCTGGTGGAATCGCGATGACCCTCAAGAGCTTGGCCACGGTGATTTCCCCCCAAACGAAATACCGTCCGCGGTGGTAGCGCGAAATCTGTTGAATCCGCGCTGCGTGTACTGTATATATACATGTACTCTAGCTGTTTACAGGTGGGTCGGAGAATCATATACAATTGCACTATATTTCTCGTTGTGGCAATTTATTGCCCTCATTCATTCATGATGTCAGCGAGATTATTAGCGGTAAAAACAGAGACATGCTTTTGACCAATCAATTATGCTCTTTGTTAAAAAAGTCAGAATTCCGGAAGTCTTACTATAGAGAAGAATCGTCGGAAAAATAACATATAATACAAGAGCTGTTTTCTGTTGAATTTAACATGTAATTCAAGCTTTTGGTGAGACTTTTTGACATTTACTGTTAGACATAACCCTGTTGCGTTGAACCAAACAGCTGTTAGGTAAGGTAGGAACTCTTTGTATTGTAGGAAAAACAGCCTCTCAAATGAGAGTAGGGTTTGTAGCGGTTCCTGACCATGTTTCAATTGTATACGTACATAGAATATGCAAGTTTTTGAACTACAGTGTATTTGCGCATAATTTGATAAAATGGAATGATATCAGTGACTTGACACCATTTTTACAAGGAAACAAGGCTGTATCTAAGGGTTGCAGGGGATGGTCAAGCGCCAGTGATAATCATAATTCTTCTTTTGCAACCTCCGACACATTCTTTTTGGCAAATTTACTTTGAAATGGCAGAAAATCAAACAGAGAACACTGCTTTGATGATTGAAGACTAAATAAATGTGTTCTGATAGATTCTGGGGGAGGCTAAATTTATTGCGTGACTCATTTTCTAACGTGCATCACCTGTTGATTTGTATTTGTGACCGAACACCAAGTATGGTGTAAAAGGTGAAAGATGACAAAACAAAAAGGGCATCAAAATAGGCAGTGTAAAAATAATGAAGCATCCAGTCAGTGCAAAAAATGGAACACACCTACTGAGCGTATCTGTATTCTGTGTGACATCGCAGGAAATTAAGAGTTTCAACCCTAGATGTGTTAACCAAGCATCATCCTTCTTTACTACTTATTTGTTTTAATGTTTTTAACAAATTATTGTTAAACTGAATACAACCATTTTTCAATCACAACCAAAATTCAATCACTTCCATTATTTCATGCGCATTGATGTCATATCCACTAATTTGCATAGTCATGCGCTGTTTTGACTTATACTCCTGCTGAAATGTCAAAATTGACATCGGAAATGATCAGAAACAGGTAAGAAAAAGCTATTTTTACCTCCTATGATGTAAATCAAACAAAATTCATTATTCCCAATTATAAACTTCTTAAAAAATACTGCAAAACCTTTTTTCCATCAAGTAAATAAAACTTTCAAAATGTCGGCTGCACAGCTGTAGCATTTACCTCAATCATAGAAATATAAAATTAAAGAGTTTAGGTTCCACACCACTAAAAGTTTACAAGACAATACCTGGGGGTCCTTACTAGCATCGGTTGTTTGTTTCTCAGGATTGTTTTTTTATAAACTTGAAGCCTTCAGATTACTTACATATTCAATGTAGGCTCAGTCAACAGCAAGAGGTCCATCTTACAGATCTTACAGTGTGACTTAGGCTTACCCCACTTTTTTTACAATGCTGTCAGGGAGTCTAAAATGTCTAGGCCTATAAAAAAAATATGTCTGTTTCCTGTAACCCGACCGACCCTCCGTTTTTACCCCCGACCGATTTTTTTTCAATTCGCTGGTGGTTGAAAATCGTTTTGTACTTTGCCCGTAAAAAAATAGTAGTGCGTGACCTTCGTGGTGTGTATTTTTTATTGAGCACCGCTTTGTTGCTTAGATACGACCATATCCGGTATTGCATAAGATGGCGACATCTTTACTCGCCACGAAGCTGATGTGTGAACAAAAACGAACAGAAACGTGTCGTATCAGAAAAGAACTCGCAGACAATTGATGAAATTGGTTCATTGTGAACCATACTGCCAAACATATACAGCCACATTTTTGGTAAGTTTTGACGAGTACAAAACCGGAAACGGTGTCACAGTAACTCCATCATAACATATTTTCGCCATCATAAATATCGGCAAGATTGTCAAATATCACAAATTCTGAAAATACTTATTTCTATGCCTCTTCCCAATTTTCCAATGAAAACCCCTTTATTCTACTGCCCCAAAAAATGGCTGTAGAGTTGTCACTGCATCCCCTACTTAACAGTCCTGAAGCATGAAAAAAAAAATAAAAATAAAAACCCTACCTACCAACCCTCATTTTTTTAATGATGTTACAGGAAACAGACATATTTTTTTTAGGCCCTATTTATGGTGACCCCTCCAACAGCCCAACATGTACACCTGAATAGTAGCCATTGCAGTGCTTTGTAGTGTAAATTATGCAGTAACAGTTCATGTTAAGTGTTAAAAATCATTTTAAAATGTTGAACTAACTTTTCTCAAAGTTCCAATGACTATGAGGACCCATGACTTACCTTAGATATTTTGTATAGACCTTTTCGGTTTCAATCGGTTCGTTAACAACGGAAGCTAATTTGGCGCATGCGCGCTGTGCGTAGGGCAAAAACGGCACACAGAAAACTACAATTCTGCAATGAATTTAATTTAAATGAGTTATTATGCTAAACTTTACTACCAGATAACAAAAAGTTTACTTTGAGAAGCTTACTTGTCTCGATTTTCATGAAGACCATATCGATGATCTGTATACTGGGCTTGAAAAAGACCTACCTTAACTTATCCATTTGAAGATTAAGATTTCTTATCAGACCGACACAATCGAAAATATGTTTACTAAAAGCAATATTATATTTTCAGACTAATTATTCTCTTTATTGTTTATTTCAGACTGGGAGAAGTATTTTCTTGTGTTGCAGATCAACTTCTTCAATTCGAACTTCGATCATTTGAACACCGTAGATATTTCAAACTGTCTTCACGGTTCAGGCAAAGCGCCTATAACATTATATGAACATTTATCTCAATTTTGATAATTCAAACACCTGATTTTTCGAAATCAAAGGCCAGTCCCGTCGTAAAATTCTTCATTAATTTCACCCTAATATTTCGAACTCCATTAAAATAATATTATATCACTCAACATTACAGTAGGGCTCCGCTATATCGCGATCCGCTATATCGCGAAATCCAATATAACGCGGTCGACCCTTGGACCCAGTTTTTTTTTTCATAAAAGATAGTAAAATTCTATCAATGGCCATTTTTTGTATATTTGGAAAGGGAAAAAAGGGAAGTAACAATGTTAATACCGCGTTAATCGATAAAGACAATGATGCTCGTTCATTAACGTACCGAGAATCGTTGAAACAATTGTAATGTTTCTTTATGAACTGTTGATTGTTTCCTACGTTTATTAAAATATCAAACTGTCATAAAATTGTTAAGTAAAAAATTGTTGTACAAACACTGGGGCAGCTAATCACGTACGCAAAATGGTTACTGAATGGTTGTTTTTCGCACCTACTGCAGATAGCATGAAAAAGGTGTTTGATGTTGTTAATAGGCTTCTAATTTGAGAAGCTCATGCCTACATTTGACATGTTTTACAATATTTTAGAAAGAAATGATGATTGAAAATTAAAACAATAAAGATTAAAACTGCAAGCGTATTGTTTTCATTCAAAACAGTGTACAGGTCAAACAAATACATGAGTTCCGCACAAGACGAACGCCTGCAGTACAAACTTTTGTGAGTTAAATTCACAAAGTAATAATTTTATATCACCTATTAGATAATAACAAAACAACATGCAAACAAAGGATTTATTTTCAATAACGGATAAAATGTTACGAGTAATAAATGTACGGACCTAAGAATAGCATTAGCATAAGTTCTTTGTCCCGCGAATATCGCGGATCCGATAATAATGCAATTTGAGAGGATGGACCCCACGGACCGCGATATAGCGGAGCCCGACTGTATAACCAGATAATACTTTAGCACATTGGGCGAGTAAATATAGCGACGCCGTATAATTTTATTCTAATAAGATGTTATGAGCATTTTCAACAACAACTTGTATGGAAATTAATCCATTTGCTATTTATTCAACCCCTCTTCAAGAAGGAGAGCTAAATATTAAAGCATGGACCTTCGATAAGCACACATAATAAAATACGGATATTGCAATTTATGTAACAAACAAATAAATTGAGTCTGGTCCTGTGATTATAAAACTTTTTTTTCATGCTCAGCTCAGTTCTTTGCTCAAACTCTAATTTCTAGAACATATATTAGTTTAATAAAAGGAAACTACTGTCTGTTCCACTGTTGTCACTAAGATCTGTGTCATATTTTCAGTTTAAACTGTTTTATTGAATATTCTTAATAATAAAAGGAAAAGAAGCCTGTTACGTTAATTACGTAGAGCATGAAATAAGTTTAATTATCACGGGTTCAACAAAATCTTGTGATTTTGCTTTGATAAATCTGTCAAATACGCCAATATTCCTTTGTTTTGGCTGCTTTTTCATTTATTTTTTGCCCTATGCAATTTGCATATGCGCGTAATTTTTATGGCTTTTATGGACAAATGCAGGGCAACTGATGGCATCCCGAAAAGGTCTATAGGGGTTTTGAAGCCTAGTGTTCGAATTATGGGGAAAATATTTCTAGGAATGAGGTAAGTAGGTCATAAAGTTTTGTTTATATTTTTAGAAAATTAAACCAAGTTGTGTAATAATGCGACATTAGTACTGATTATAATTGTCAGTCATAAGAAGATGCAACGATGTCTTTATAGCTTTAGTTCCCTTTATTTAAATATTTACCAAAGATTGCTTAAGTGTTCGAATAAAAAATAATGGTTGTACCGGGATAATTTTTAAACATCATCTAATTAACGAGAATGGGAATAGGGCTCGGTGGAAAATAGAATATAACAAGTTCCTTAAAATCTTAGAAGTCTTTGCTGGATTTTGTACTGGGGGGATTAAGAAATAAGGCATTTATCACTTACACTGGAAAAAACCTGAACATTTTAGATACGTAGAGAAAGCCTTTTCCGACCAAGCGGTGTAATTAAAACAACACGCTCGTTAATAAATTATTAGTGTTTGCGATTTCCCGGTAGAATTCCGTTATTTTGGGAACTCGCAATCGTTGACTCTTACTCAGCCGTTATCAAAATTTTGAATCAACGATTGTCTACTGAAGTAGGGATATGCGAAGTTAAACAGTCAATTCCAGTACAAATCCGTGTCCAGTAAGAAGACAAAGATCAAAAAGGTCGGTTGCTTTTCTGAAGCATTTGCTTTATTTAGCTGGAGTTTATTAGGATATATCAGGATATATTTTATGGACCAAAGATGGAAAATAATTATTATCTGTATGTAAAATAGTGTCAATATTAGGCGAGGTGTTGATAAAAAGTGGAAATGCATATTAGGAATTGCCACACCCAAACAACACAAACAACTTATGATAAAGAGAACCTGACGGGGGGACGCCTTGGAACGGTCAGTGGCAAAACAATTTACTGGGTGTTTTAAACGAGGTTCTAGGGTCTTGGTCAATTAGCTCTAACCCACCCATCTACTTGACTCATCAACAATTTTGCATTCAAAAGCACATAATATATAAAATATATACTCCAAGATCTTTCCAAGACTAGAGCCTACTGCAGTAGTAAAATCAGCAAGAAAACGATGTCGGGAGTTATTAAATCAAAGCACTGAAAGTACTGATGTGTGGCGTTTTAGAGTGATTGTCATGTCACATCATCAATAGATTGTGTGGAGTTTCCTATTGGAGGAGTGTGAAGGAACTTTCGGATGGCAGAGCAAAAGTTTGCATGCCCGGCTTCTGCTTTATCAAGTTTTTATCTACCACGGATATTCGGGCAATACTGAAGTCATATTGTGCCAGGAAAAATAAATAATAAGTCAACGTTTGATTTGAAACTTTTAATTGACAAGAAAGAAGTGAAACACATGGAAAAATAAAAAAATACTTTAACTATGATATAGTTGCTATTTGCACTATGATTTAAAACAATTTTTATTGACTAGAAGGAAATAAAAGATATGCAAAAATAAAAATCATATGACTATAAAGAAATTTTTAAAAAATAAGTCAAAGCACCGCATCAAGTCTAATTAAATTGAACCGCTTTAAACGCTTTAAAGTTTCGTCTAAAGTTTACACTTCAGAGCCGTCTTTTTGTGAGAATGTCATGTTAATTAGCGACTAGCTTTTTGGAAACTAAAACTTGTTTGAAAACGTACCGTGTGCAGAAAAGTTGCATCATGGTTAACGTATGATTTTGTTCTTTTCGAATAATATGACTATAAAGAAATTTTATAAAAATGAGTCAGAGCACTGCATCAAATCTAATTAAATTTAAACGCTTTAAAGTTTGAACGCTTTAAAGTTTCGCCTAAAGTTTACACTTTAAAGCCGTTTTTTGTTAAACCTTCAACTTGACTATTTAATATTTAAGCCATTAGATGCCGCTGGGGCAGGTTTTCATGGTATTTTTAACATGCTTCACATCTAAGGGCCCTTTTTCAAATGGTACAATAACCAAGAAGTATTTTCCCTAAAACCTTTTTATATAACTTCTTTGCAACATTTCAAATGAAATGGCAGAGAAAAGTTTATGACAAAATGCATTTTATTGTAATTTTTTAGAAAAAAATGTGTTAACTGTCAAAATTAAAAAATCCCGGGGATGAGTTTCTGGGGTCATGAACTGCAGATAGTAAACAAATACACCTGGCAGTGTAGCTTGAAATACTTCTCTTGGCAACTGTGGGAAGCTGATCAGTAATAATACAGTTAAACAGCAGTAATTTGAACAATATATTTCATCAGGTTCTATTAATTGATTAATAGACCCTGATTTCATTAATATCCATGCTTATTGTATAACCAAATTTCCCTCTAAATTCTGCATGAATGAAATGCCACACCAAGTTTGAGATAAGCTATCATCACCCCATTATTATTCTTGCTATTATCACTGGTAATGTCCGAATGTCCCTTGAATAATGTATATTTATTATTGTTCCTATCTTGGCTTATCAGTACTTATTACAAGCAAAGCCCTCTGTTGAAAGCTGATCAGTGTACTGCTATTTGTAAACACATAACCTGTTTACCTAGAACAGACCACGTGATCGCTTGATGATACGGTCAAGATTTAGCACAGTACAGCACCGTCTACCGTCTCATAAACTCATTGAACCTACATATACTGTGTACGTTATTCAAGGGAACTAATCCACTGGAGGTAAAATGATCGAATTTCACAAAATGGTACCTGGTTCGACTATTAGAAGTAGATAGAGACCGAGGTACCATCACCCAAAAATTGGTATACCATTGTGTGGCTACGCCACCCAAACAATTATCAGGAAATATCTTTGATGTTCAGATTGGAAATCAATTTATTTTGTTTTTTTAAGATGGTTCACTTTAGAAGTTGTTTTAAACACCGAGTTCAGAGGCGGTAAAGGATGTTTTAATGTCGTCGCGATGTTTGGATGAAAGAGATAAAATGTCTTTCTCACAGCAGTATAAAACAAACCAGCATTAAGGGTTACATCAATTTTTATCTACAGGGAAGCCTATAACATGTTTATAAATAGAGGGACCAATTCTAACTTAAATATTATCCAGTAAGAAAGAGAGCGACTCGATCAGGTTTTGGAAAGTCCATTAATCATCTTTATCATAGGAACTATCTTTAAAAAACATTTCGAATCTGATTATCAAAGTTATTTTCTGAATTTTCTTTTTTAAACAAAGGAATGTATTTTATTGACCTTCTAAGTATATTAAATTTTAATGATAAAACGTAGGAATCGGTTGTACCCAATTATTTTAAGAAAACTGAGCGGCTTTCGTTTGTTATATATATATATATCAAACCAACTATAGGACATCAATTTTCTATTTAAACAAAATCACCTCTGATACAGATTATTGAATACTCACCGGATTCATAAGATTGTTCATATTAATAAATATATTGCTAAATGCCAGTCTGACATATCGTTACCGGTGAATTTCATGTTATCAGAAACTACAGAATCCGTAATTTAATTTTAAAAGGTCATAAAAGAGTTAAAGATTTCCACGAACATAATCTTTGCATAACAGACACTGTTTCAGGGTTATCGGTAGACTCAACAATTCGACTCCAAGTACAGACCCATTTTACAAACTGACTTTTTATAGATGTCTGCCCTTAACGTCTCAAGCAGTTACTGTTAGAATCAAAATTGTGGTGGAAATCGCACTGCTTTAAATTCCCGTTTTATCACTGCCTCTTGAAAATTTCAGCACTGCTATGTTCATTTGTTGTTATAAAACATAAACAGTCTTTGAAGTATCAATAAAAAAATAGTCCACAAATAAAACGTTTAAACTTACCATTATTTATGCCGTTTTTTTTGTTGATTTTAATGTGATAACCAATGAAAGCGTCCCTTTTAAATATCGATTCTACAGTCAGTTAGACTTTTAGCGGTGTAACATAAAAACTATTGACATGTGTGGAGGTTTATAAGTTTGTTTTTTTTTCATTATAAACGAACAAGTTTCTTTAAAAGTATCACATATATTGATTCTAACTGGAATAAGCTTTTCAGGTATGTATTTGTTTTAAGATATATAAGGTTTAAAAAACTATTTGAAGCCGTCAAAAGTTGCGACACGGATTCCTGTCGCTGGCATATAGACATGGAAGGAAATTTTCCGCATTGATTCGAATGCTAACTGGGTTGTGCGCGACGGGGGGGGGGGGGGGGGAAGACATCGTATCTATCTAGAAAAGCCCTTGTTGCGCACAATAAGTTGGATAAGTTGGATTAGGTTATCAGTACATAAGTTAAGGAAAACCTTTTGCAAGTTTTATCACCGTTACCCATATTTCATTTAAAATTTTAGCTGCAGTTTAAAACCTCAACTGCAACAAGGTATCTCAGCAAGTGGTTATGGAGATTTGATTTATAAACTAAAAAATGCAATATTTTCACCCCTGTTATTCGTAAGATTACCACCATGGAATTCTACTGCCTGGTGATAAGCCCATCTACAGTAAAGTGACCTTTACAGTTATTATTAAAATGATTACCTCTTCGTTTGCATGATGGTGGCAGTGGTTTGAATAGATTAAAAGAGAGCATTTTAAATGAACACGACAAATATGAAAATATTGCAAGCTCGGGTTGACTGAACCTGTTCGTGGGCAGTAATGGAAATGCATATTACTGCCCACGCCGCCTAGCCCGGGTTGAGAACACCAGAGAACAGTACAATTTCGATCCATCCCAAACGAGAGTTAACTCCTTGTTAATAGTTTATGATGGTTTAAACGGATTTCTTGTAAAGGAACCTTGAACCTCGCTGGAACCTCGCTGTTTCTTTTATTTCTGTCGTCTTGTTCTTGCTGAGTTGACTCCAGAGGCCCTGGTCTCGGTAAGGTCATTGAGTTATAAGATGCTATTAGCTTCGTACATGTTATATGTTTGTGTGCTTTTGCAAGCAACATTATCGGGTTGATGGGTGGGTTGGAGCTTATTCATAGAGGCAATTTGTACATGTTTATTCATATGATAACATGTTGGGGCAAGTGTGAGGTTGGTGAAGTTGAAGATAAATGACTATGCGCTGTCGCCGTATGGCAAGGGTTTGAATCCCAGCCTGGGAGCATGGGCGATATTATTTGAAGTTACAGGTTAAGTTAAGATTAAAACGGTTTGCAGTTTTATTCATGAAGATATGTATTTAATCTAAAATGATGTCACGTTGAAGAGCTTTGTGGTAGAATAAACTGGTATATTATTGCAGTAGAATGCAGAGGGACGGAACTTTGGTAGTTGCGATTAACCTATATGCGGAGGAGTGCAGAATACCTTTTTGATTTGAAAGAAGAAAATTTTCGAAATTGCAGAAATACAAAATGTTGACGAAAGCCTGTCGACCATACCGTTATGGGGTCATATTTGTTTTACCGAGAATAGAATCCGTCGTTTTATTTCTAAAAAGAAAAAAAAGAGAAAAATATTCATATCAGGAATAGCCACAGTATGAACAAGCTCCAAGTCCACACACATAGAAATAGTACAGAAAAAGGAAAACAAAGAGAGCAAGTGTTTATTTATTAGGAAATACAAACAGTTAACTGAAATGAGTACCCGAGGGGTTATCGTCTTGGGCCGATCAAGTGGAAAAACATTTTGAACGGTGATGGGGTCTGATTTGGTGTTAAACCAGACTGCAGGGTGCACTAACATCACATTTGCCACTTCTTGTTCAAAGTATTAAATTCTTTGTGAATTTGACGTGAATGCCTCTTGTACCTTAAGTGCAGTAATATCCAAGTATTAAAAAAGTAATATGCAACAATTTTTGTAAGTCAAGCAGTTTCAAAATGGAAAAATCAAATCTTCAAATTATTGACATTCGCGTATATTAACAGTATTTAAAAACATAGTTTCGTCAGCAAATCTCCTTCATTCAAACTTTCTTCATTAGAAAAAGGAAAATCAGGACTTTTGTATCAAATCTATTAGACTGCTGATGTCTTCCGATGATATCATTACAGTTTGACAAATGTATATTTTGATATTCAAAATTAAGAGCTGAATAGTACAATAGTCAAATACAAAGACATTTTCCACTGGAAAAGATAATATTACTGACTGAACAAAACAAGACACCAAGTGAATTAGTTGCACAAAAATACCATACAGAGTGAAATATGCACATCAGGAATGGCCACATCCAGAAGACACAACCTCCCCAGATAGCCAACAAGTAGAGAGGAAAAATGGGTAATAAATGATTTATTTCAAAATAGACACCACAAACAAATAACGAAAAAGAGAACCCGATGGGTTACTGCCTTGGAACCGTGAGTGACAAATTTGATGAATGGCGTGGAACATTTAAGAAGGCGTAGAAATATCGTAACGGTTTAAGAAGAGCGACAGAAATTTGCTATTTTTTGAGTTCAGTACGTGCCGGAAAGAACAGCAACGCCGTGTGGCGTAGTAATGACGTCGCATAGAACAATAGAAGCTGCAAATAAAGACAATCGGAAAACCACACTGTGGGATACGGATTTTAATCTGACTCGTTGGATCAATCTTGTGGATTCACGCTGTATTAAGCTAAGATTATGTATGGGTATATAATAAATTAAAAATAATGATACAACATATACATAACGCAACACTTATGTAGGAAAGGTGCAGATTGTATTCGCCTTCTTTTGCAAGGTAGTTAATTTTCTGCAGCAGCAATTAGACTCGAAGACGTTTCGTTCTTTTCACCACGCCTTCTTTACCTCCCAACAAATCTTCGTCGTAAATGACATTGAGTGTCGGATCTATAATTTCTTTCAGGTTTAGAATGATATCGCGTTCTATTTGCTCAAAATACGCTCTTGGTGTATATCCGTCTCGTATAGATCGTGCAATTGTTATTAAACTAATGGGCTCGTTTCTAATATATTTAAATATCCTCTTAATCACCTCTGTTCTGGTATCAACTTCTATTTTAGAAGGCATATGCTCCAAAACCATCGAATGATTTGGGCTGTTTGCTCCTGAACAAAGACCAAATTTTCTATAGTTATTAATATCGAATGTTTTTGGGGTGGTATTAGCACAAAAACTGATTTCAATTAATGCAAAAATTTGTTCATTTGACAATTCTGCGACTAATGTTATAAACCTGTTTACGAATCTTTTATAGAAAGATTTATTGCACAAAGAAATTTTCTTTTCTCTTTCCATTTCTCGTATGGTCTGTGTAAAATCACGAATTATTTTTTGGAAACAGCTGTCAGTGACGGCCTTGCAATGATTATAAGTTATGTTTGTGAGCACGGTAGCGAGAAGTTTATTTGTGTCTTCCTCTTCTCGGTTGTTTTGTGGGCAGAAAAACGTACCTAACCCTTCTTCTATCTTCGTCAGTATGCTGGAGTCTATCTTTGCATCTAATGCAGGTCTTATAGCGTAGGAACATCCATAGAAGTCTTCATCAACGTCAAGCAGAACAGGTTTGTGTTTCGGATTCCAGTCTGACTTGAAATATGACAAGGCACGGCTTTCACTTATCTCCTCAATAGATATAGTTTTCATTATATGACATCGGTCAATCGGTACTAGAAAAAAGACATTGTTTATAGCTGTCGAGTTTATTTCAGTCGTCGTGAAGCACACTTTTTCATCGTTGCACGAACAAAATGCTTTATCGGCTTTGGTATTAGTCTCCTGACTAACATCCATCCATCCGAGGTGCATCTGATAACTCAAATAGAGAGCACCATGCTGATCTTGACGCTCTACATCCCAAGTCGGCCAGACCCAAATCACCCGGGCAACCAACCCGGCCATCGCTGAAGCCTAACACAAAGATTATGAGTTAATATTGATTTAACATAGCAAAATACAATAGACTTAAAGCATATGCGTGATGATACTGATATGTTTATTCTCTAATAAGATGGAGTACATATATAAAATAATTATAGTGTCAATAGCACATATACATTAATTAAACATACAGTGACGGTTAGACGGATCATACTAAGAATATATGTAATATACCTACTTTCAGCTACATAAGGCAAATACATTCTTGATACCCTACTTTCAGCTACATAAGGCAAATACATTCTTGATACCATACGTTCAGCTACATAAGGCAAATACATTCTTGATACCCTACTTTCAGCTACATAAGGCAAATACACTCTTGATACCCTACTTTCAGCTACATAATGCAAATTCATTCTTGATAATCTACTTTAATCTACATAAGGCTAAGACATTCTTGATACCTACTTTCAGCTACCTAAGGCAAATACATTCTTGTTCCCTCATTGCAGCTATATAAGGCAAATACATTAAACAATAATTATCACATTCCTCAACATAGTTCTAATAATTTTAATAGCATACATACCTGTATAAAGCCGTCGTTTCTTTGCATGAGAAAATGAAGCTGATCTTCTGTTGGCATGCTGAAGAGAGGATATCCAGGAACCAGCTCGACAGAGAACAAGTCACTATGCCCGTCAATATGCACCTGCAACGGTCAATTAGAATTCTTCGAATCATGCCTCAGATGTTGATCAACAACATTGAGACAGTTAAATTAGGACAGAACAGTGTTGACGCTTATAAGGCAGCGTAGGGGCATAGTAGTTTGACGCACCACTTGAATGGTGGCGCCAATTGTTGTGCAGACGTTTTACTCTCTTCGTGCACAGTAGAAAATTTATAACATAATATCCAGTAAAATGTGCATACACTAGTCTAGTATACTAAGTTTTTTCTCTGGATGTGGCCATTCCTGATATGCATATTTTCACTTTTTTACAATCAAAGTAGTTTTGAGTTTTGTTTGTGCTGTGTTGCGGCTGTAAAACGTCTTCCCATACATTCAATCAATACAAATATCTTTTCATCCATCCGGGATTGCTGGTTACATTCACTTTTACATTCCTCCCCAATCACTCAAATTCTCTTATATACCATTACCATCATACTCTCTTTCTCTTCTCCACTTTTTGACTATATATTATTTGCGTTCTATTTATTTAAGCGTAATTATTAAAGCTTAATGATGGGGTAAAATTTATATATTGTGGATATCGATGTACATCCGGAAAAAGTAAAGTAAACGTCATTCGGATTCAATGAGACATGATGTCATTCAGGAGGTTCTGTCATTTCCTCGTACCTATGATGAATTTAGTTCTGTCAGTTGCAGACGACATAAAACTACTCAAACGACCAGGGCTGAAGGTTACAAAGCTGAGCTGGTCGCCATTTCAGCCAATCAGATGCTTGAGATTTGAGACTGGTTTCCATGCTCAGTTTTATAACCTTGGGCACTTGACTTATGCTTAAAAACTAGTAATTTTTAAAACATGATGATAATGCGTTAATTTTTTTATTTGATTTTGATTTGACATCAAGTTAATTAAAACTCGGAAGCCAGACAAACATACACCTTCGTATGGAATGAATCAAAATTTACAAAGAGTTACTTAGTAGAGCCCAACCTGCAGGAAGTGTTGAAATTTTCAAGAACAGGGAAATTTTCAAGAACAGGCTTAATCAAACTGATACTGCAATGCTTTTTACTTTTGTTATCCTTTCCAAAAAAGCAACTGTTAAAAGCGCCAAAAGATAACCGATGACACGTCTTCTGTGATCGTGGTTTCCATTCAGTGTTTCGTAGATAAACTGTCACTAAAGCATGTTCTAGGTTACACCAGGTACATCGCATACATTCATAAATGCAATCAATTTAACCGAGAGCGCTTTTTTATTTGATATTATTGCTCAGCAATTTTCAAACATCATCTCCAGTCTACGATTTTGTTAATATGTGAGTATAGATCAAGTAGTAAGTAAAGGCCAGGCATTAGTTATGCTGTCCCCTCAGTACTTGCAATGCTTTGATTTATATATCACAACCCGCAGTATATATACCTATGCGCTGCCGCAGTAGCGGTTCTATTTACCGTCTGAGCCAATAGTGTTCTTAAATATGTTTGAAAATCTAAAAAAAATCAGTTTTCTTACCAAAACGTTATCTGACTTCGGTGTGATACCATTGTATACTGACTGGAACCAATACGGAATAACTGTCAAGAAAAAGAATTTAAAGTTGTTTTACTTTTAAAATATATGTGGACAAAGTGATAAAAATAATGTGATAAAATTTAAACGATGGCGAAAATATGATTCCTTGTTATGATATTGATATTTCAGTGAGCAGAATCAGTTTTTGGAAAACGTGATCGAGTCCGATCATGGGTGTTCCTTGATTCTGCGAAACCCCGCGCGCACTTTAGCGCCAAACTGCTATCGGAGACAAAATGGATACGCTCAATGATCAAAGACTTCTGATCAAAGATATCACCGAATCGAAGTATTGGTCGAACATTCAACAACTCAAAAGGTCCAACAAACAAGAAAAAAAGTTACTGATGACTACCAATGCTAGATCATCTTATATTAGTACATGATATTAAAACTTTAATTAGACATGAAGGAATGCTTTCTCTTATTTCTTAAATTTGCTTTTCATTAGTAAGTCAGTAACTTATTTAATAATTATCCCAACGACATTAGATAGCTGGATATATTGGTCAGCTTTTGTAAATGCTACTTTTGTTTATATGATCTTCAGTATGGTGAATGTATGCAAATGATTTTGCCTTTAAAATTCACTTTTGTTTTTCTTTTGAGCCGTGTGCTGTTTTAATGTGCAACATATTATTCCTAATAGTGCTTGTAACGATAAAGTTTAGTGTTGTTGTTGTTTTTTTTAAAAAATAACTCAACTTTCTTAGAAAAACTCCTTCAAAGTTGGTGTATCACCACATCCATGGAGTATGTTTACATTTACAAGTGAACGTCTATCCTTTATTAAGTTAAACACAAGCGAAAGTGTTTGTTGTGAACGAAAATTATCAAAATGGAATAAAACATACCTTCGTGATGTTCCTCAACAACATAAACATTAACAGGTTTCTTGTCACTGTCTTTGGGTAGCCATACTCCATCAGCACGTGCGCTTGTACTTCCATCGACACTCGCTGTTGTAACCTTCTGTTCCGCATCCAAACCTACGTTATTGATCCTTGCATCATCGTTTGGTTTGGTCCCCTCAGAACGAGAGAGATCGTCAGACCGCAGTAATGTCGCTGTTCGTGGGATTGTAACGGTTGCAAATTTTCTGCTAAAAGTCAACGCGATTATTGCAAGTATCAATAAGAATGCGATACTATAAAAGCAAAAATCACGACGATGTACCCGTAATTTCCGCATCCTTTTAAAGTCATAATAATGAGAAAACGTGAAGATTTTACGTATGACCGGATATAAAGGAGCTCTTTCGTATATTTTTCATTTTGGATGAAATCGTAAATGGGTCATAAATACGTCTACCGTACAGTTTCAAATTGCTGAAGAATATCGTCCTCTACAACCTTCTCTGCAAAATTGCTGACATAGGCGCTTAACATCTGTGCTTCAGAAAGTTTTGCAGATTCCATATTAAATAACGATGCAATCATTTAATAACTTAAGTACACTGGCGATGTGAAATCACTTTTAAATCTCAAAATGCCTTTTTATGCAGACTTAATTTACCTTCTGAAGAAAATATTAGTTTATACATTTTATTCATAAAGGAGCAGGTTCACGAAGGCCTTATATTGGCCTAAAAATATTAAAAATTTTAAGTTTTGTTACATATCACAAATTTTAATGCCTTTGAATACATAAATTGTTGTACTTTCGATATTTTATAGTTTTATATCAAACACTGTTAATGCAGTTCGATAACGGGTCTTCAAAATTGCTTAAAATGAGAAAAATATGTATAAATTATTTGTTTTCCATTTTCAGAGCAGATTTTAAAGGATTTCAATATGGGCACACTTCTCGACCAAAAACAAATTTTGACCATGAATTCAGCATGTGTTTCTACAAATAAAATTCATTAAATTATTCTGGTCGAGGCCTGTGCCCAATATGAAAATCACCAAAATATGTTGAAAATTTAACAGAAATTTGCATATTTTGCAACATTTTCATATTTTAGAACACATTTGACACACTTAATTTTTCATTTTGGTTAATACGTTTGTCTTCCTTTACAATCAGTCCAAGGAAACAACCATTATAGATTATAAAAAAAGCTAACTTTCTGCGATGTAAATGCCATTTGAAATTTTTAGATATTTCAGGCCACTTTTGAGCCTTCGTGAATCTTCCCCTTTCATCGGTAAATTCAAAAATAAAGGCTGCTAATTGGGTATATACAGTGCTAATCGGGTATTATTGAGAGCGCTAATTGGGTATTCGACAGCGCTAATTGGGTACTCGACAACGCCAATTGGGTATTCGACAGTGCTAATTGGGTATTCGACAGCGCTAATTGGGTATTCTACGACGTTATGGTTATTCTACTACTCTAACCTTTTCTATGGAGTCTTCTAGTTACTGGCCCATCTTCGCTTTGTTTGGCATTGCCTGTAACATGTTATATATGACAAAGGCAGCGTTTTATTAAAAATTGACGATCGGGTCGTATCGTAAACTGCCGTAAAAATACAATATATTCAATATATAATTGTTGTCTGAGGGAAAATTTTGACGCGCTGAAGTTTAAACATTCTATTTAACAATTAAAAAAGACTGCAAACTCTTTGTTTTTCACTCTTAATATACATAATTTATGTATTAAGTATTTTCTTTAGTTTAGCCACAAGGCAAAATTGTAATACTTAATTTTTCATAATTCTTTTTTATATTTATAAACTTGCAAATATTAATAAGTTGAATTTCCATAATCTCTTTTATTCAATTAACAATTGTTTTGTTCGGAGCTTGGGTTTGTTTTACCCAATATACGTCGGGGTAGCTTTAACATTGATATCTATCTTTAACTTGATAAATTACAGTTCTTTTTTCCGCACCACTTACCACCGTCATATACATTTTGAACAGGATACACAGGTAGAAATTGAAGAAATGATCATTAAATGTACGGTAGATTGCTTCGACGTTCGATCTTTACTACGTGTATTTGTTTATACGAGTACTGAACACATATTGCATGTTTTTGTTGTTAATATGACTGTTGACCTAAATGCTGAAATGGTTTTATTGCGCAAATGTACGTAGGATTTTCACAAAATTCCGAGTTCTGAATATGATAGCTATTGTAAATCCCTGGCCAAATGAGAAACTCGATGTATTTAAGTTGATGATAAGAGAACATTGAAAGCAACTGAACACGACAAATATGTAAAAATACAGGCTCGGTTTGATTGAGCCTATTCATGGGCACTAATGGAAATGCATAATACTACCAACGCCGCCTAGCCCCGGATTGAGTGCACCTCAGTATTTACACCAGTAAATAGTGCCATTTTGATTCAATTCAAACGATGGTATGCATATGACAATGAACATAGAACCTGCAATGCGGTATTTTCAGATGAACAACATTCCATGATCAGCGGCATGTGGTCCCGCTAAAAGAATAGGTTTGTCCTAAACGAGAAACAAATGGGCGGAACTGAATAGAATAGGGCTTTGACAGGAGATCTGAATATATAAATCCTGCATATCACAGTGAACGCCAATGCAAAAATTAAAAATCAGGAAGTATATCCTAGGGGTGATTGAAAAGTATCCATATCCCTACTGGCTAGTGATGCTAGCGCAGCATGACTCTTTAAAAACATTGATTTTAAAAACAAAACTTATTATCATATTTGGTATAGATATGTTTAAACAAATTTATTATATGTTACTGAACAAATTTAAACAAACAACAACGGTGATCTCACAGAAAAATCTATTTCGACAGCTTTGAACAGTGACAAAGGCTAACTTTAAGTTGTATCATTCACATAATTAATGTGATCTTCTATAAACAATGCAGACTAAAGCGGAGATGGTAAAATCAGTTGCGGATTTTTATAGCAATAAGCGATCCTGACATTTGATAAAAATGCACCATGTGAAACTTTAACTTTTGTTCAGTTTCCAATGTATAGTAAAAGCTTTAAGATTTTGAAGCACAATAGTTTTCCCTTTTTTAAGAAGAGAATTCTAACATAAAGAACAATCTTAAGACTTGAAAATAGTGAACAAAATTACTTTGAATAAAATTACTGAATCGTGAATTATGCATATCAGGAATGGCATCTTCCAGAAAACACAGCCTCCCAACACAGCCTCCCCACACAGCCAACAAGTAATTGTTTCAGATCATTTATCTAAAATAACATTTTAGTAGCTAAAATCATAATACTACTTAATATTACATAACATGCAACATTAAACGAAGATTTTGTTGCAAACTAATGATTAAAATCAATTGTTTGCATTTTTCATATTTTTATGTTACGTCACAGTGACATCCCTTAATTATGCCTGAATGTTTGATATTTTTCTTAAGATTGCAGATGTTTTATTGCATGAGTTAATTGCATTAGTAATTCGTGTAAAACTTATCTTTTAAAGAAATAAAACATGTGTTTAGAAAGGATTTATAGTTTAAAAAATCCAATATTTTATGCTGATATCAATTTTCAAATAGCGTAGCCTATAGTTTAAGAACCTTACCAGCGCCTCTATTGAATATTGAACACATACTTAAGTACCCCCAAACTTTCAATGGAAAAAAAATCCAGAAAGAAAACATGCCATGCAATTGCTTTATAACATCTAAAAAGAGCCATAACTATTTTTCAGACAGATATTTGTAATAAGGAGTTTCCCTAATGGATGGGATTATCTAACGCCTGTAGATACGCGTTTGTTCAATATTCCATTCTGTAATTTAATTTGCGTTGATAATTAGTTTATACTCTTTCTTTATAATTGTTTTAAAAAGTCAATACAGAACCTATGGCAATTTAGTTATCCTTCTTGAACCTGCAGGGACATTTATCCTTCTTTAACCTGCGTGCAAAAATGTAAATATGAACTTTGACCTTTTGCGGACGATTCCGATTGGTTTACCACGGCCTCATTCCCACGTGTATGGAACAAAGGGTGGAGAACTTTTGTTTTCGGTGGACTATCGTGAGTTCGGGCCGAGTTTGCCCATAATCGTCGGCCTGGAGGTTGTATCATAGAGGTGCATGGCAGGATTTAAATTGGGGATCGTTAGGCTCGGTCGAGCAGCCGGAAAGGTTTGAATATTTTAGTGAAATATCTTGTGAATCAACATAATTAAAGCTTTCACTTTTGACAGGAGGCCATTTTCTATTGAATTTACATTAATGAGTGTGTTCCGGATCATTGTCAGTTCTGGATCAACGTGTGTTGGAGTGATAAAGAAGGGTTGTTACCACCAAGTTTGTAAATGTGATATATAGCCTATGTTATTTTTATAATGAAAATTGAAACGAAACACAGAGTCAAATCAGTCAGAAGCCAACAAAAGAGACATTCAGAACTGTTTAACCATCTTATTCCAAATTTTAATAGATATCATATTATTGTAGTGCTTAGTTACCAGTGAAATTATTTTTTGAGAAAAAGTTCAAGTATTTGAGTTCAGCCTCGTACCATTTTTGTGTTTATTTTACCAATTTGATATAGATCTAATAAATTTAAATCGATTTGACCATAGAATGGGCATTCTCAAGATTCAATAGTTCACTACTACTGTTCTTTCAAGGGTGAAGACTGTGAGATGGTATTTAAATACTTTATTATGTTCAGTAACTGTTGTTTTGTTTAAGTAGATCATTCAGGGCCTTCCCCAGAAAAATTTTAAGGCATCCTGGCATGTGCTAATTCATGCAAAATATTTTCACATGGTTGATGGGTGCATCTTACAAATATATTAATATATATTGAGCACAAAGCAACATAGTTTTATAAGTTTTAATGAAATATGACAAAGTACATTTTCACAGAACTACCACACACTTGCTATTGTATTGTACTTATTAAAAAACAGTTGTTGCTTCATTTTTATGTACATCAGTAAAAAAAAAACATGCCACAATTGTCTCTTGTTGCAACATATCTCACACTACATACACAGCCCTTGATTGCAGACCTGTTTTTGTCATTATGATAATGCCACAATTTATGTTGGAAAGTCAACATGTTCAATAGAATGGCCATTTAAAGATGTACAGTAAGTACTTTTATAGCATTAAATTACTTTAAAATCGTCTTCATTTTTGGTTATTATTTGTTATAATAAACCTGTAATCACCTGTTAATAAAAGTGACAAGATTATCATTTACTGCTTACATGATCACAACTTCACAGTTAGCAGGTCTTCAAAGAACAATATAACGATTTTAATCTTATTTAGGCCATCATAACTGCCAAGATAATCTGTTCTTAATTGGTTGATTTACGACTTCTTCTCTGTATTCAACAGACACTCATCCAACTATCCGCTTCTGATACACAGCAGATGCTCATTAAATATCGTAAATATTAAATATTGTAAGGTGTGACAGTAAACGCTTAACAATATCAGAGAAATGCTTGAAAGTTTCGTAATTTGACATGTTTTCGTAATTTGACATGTTTATTGACCATGTTTATTGAATTTTATAGCATCCCGGCCAGGATTTATGGCATACCGGCAGATTATAAGCGTCCCGCAAATGTTAGTTTATAAATTAAGGCATCCCGGCGCCGGTATGCCATAATTGCCTGGGGAAAGCCCTGTCATTACCCTACTGCTGGTATGTTCAGACCTCATGCAAATGGGGGCAAATTTGATTTCAAACAATGGGGATTTCCTATAAAAGAAATAAATAGGCACTAAAAACAGGGAATGACCAAATAGCATGCAAATATTTAGTGTGTATGTTCTTAAATGAATAAGAACTCTCTCAAACATGAGGATGACTTTGCACTTTGTATGTTTGACATAATTTCCAGATTGGAAAACTGTTAACTATTAACCGAGTGTTACACAAGATTTGCAGCACGACATCAGCATTACTTTAATAGTTTGATACTGCAGACAAAAGGACCAGAGACAGAGATAGTATTGTACATTTACTGATTTAGTGTTGCTAGGTATTGGAAAATGTACTGGTTTCCACTGCCTATTGATTGGTAGTGTGTCACACCAGAGTGGTGGTCGACAGATGTCGCCATTACTGACAGTTTAGTGCATTCACACAAACTGACAGTGTGCTACCTTAGAATATAACAGCTGGACAATAATCATTTATAACACACACTGTTTTATACAGTTTCGCACACAAATATTTAGCTTGTAACAGCTTAGCTGTCGGTCATATTTAAATACAATGCAGATTTTCATTTCCTTTTTTAAGTGGCAACTTTCATTGAAACTTTCTTGTTAAAATTTTTTATTACATAAAAAGTGACATTTGAACAATCCCAGCCAAACATGAGATTGTTTGACAGCAAAATGATGAGAAGTGATATAATTTTATAAACATCATGACTATTTAAATATATATTGTATTTAAAAGGGTCATTTTGGTAATGTTTTAGGGAATTCTGCCAACTAATAGCTAAAATATCCCTAATTTAATGAAAAAATGACCCTTCAGCTAAAATTAGAAAGTTCAAAATGATGCTTTTTAGAAAATTTTAAGCATCAAAGGGTCATCTCCCTGGTCAAATGGAACCCCTGACAATTTATATTTAAGTTAAATTATTATCACAGAACACAATTAATTCATGTATGAAGGCATGCATGTAGAACACATTAAAATAGTTAAACTGGTAATGCAAGTTGTGATTGATGACTGAGCGAATATTGATTTCTAGCATAATACTTTGGTATTGTTCTCGTTTAAATGGGTTAAGATGAAAGTTTGATTTCTTTTGTTTTCACGTACATGTCTGAATTCGTATACTGCACTTGCCTTTTATGAGCTTTTCTTTTCATACATAAAGGTGTTTAGTTACTGAATATAATTATATTGACTATATACCCAAAGGTAACAATGTTAACTGCATCCATATCTTCATACAGACACAAGTATAAAGGTTAAGCTGGCTGATTATACTTGGCTGACACTATCTTTCACTATCCTATTCCAATTGATTTAGTGATAAAATGACTAAGTTATCTTAAGTTTATACATAATGCATTCTGTTTGAATGGTTTCTCTTTGCTTATCAATAAAACTGAGCTAAGCTACAAAGGCAATAAAATATTTTCATTGTTGAGCAAATATTTACTTTCAGTTTTATGTAGCTGTTTAACGTGAAATTTGATTTTTCTTTAACAATTTACTCCATAGATTCACCTTTATGGCATGGGTGAACAGTGTTGATCCAGTTATGGCATGGGTGAACAGTGTTGATCCAGTTATGGCATGGGTGAACAGTGTTGATCCAGTTATGGCATGGGTGAACAGTGTTGATCCAGTTATGGCATGGGTGAACAGTGTTGATCCAGTTATGGCATGGGTGAACAGTGTTGATCCAGTTATGGCATGGGTGAACAGTGTTGATCCAGTTATGGCATGGGTGAACAGTGTTGATCCAGTTATGGCATGGGTGAACAGTGTTGATCCAGTTATGGCATGGGTGAACAGTGTTGATCCAGTTATGGCATGGGTGAACAGTGTTGATCCAGTTGTGGCATGGGTGAACAGTGTTGATCCAGTTGTGGCATGGGTGAACAGTGTTGATCCAGTTATGGCATGGGTGAACAGTGTTGATCCAGTTATGGCATGGGTGAACAGTGTTGATACAGTTATGGCATGGGTGAACAGTGTTGATCCAGTTATGGCATGGGTGAACAGTGTTGATCCAGATCAGTAGATCCATGCGTTCTGCTCAAGATTAAGAGTGTTCACTTTTTTTTTTGTTATTTCTCTTATTTAGAGTGATGTTGAAAAAAAAGCTAATAGTGCAGATCCTGATCAGATGGCACAAAAATACAGCCTGATCTACATGTAGATTTACACTGGTCACACATACCTGGTACATCAAATGTGTATATTGAGAAAAGGGTTAAGTTTATAGAAAATACTCTCATAGACCTTTATGACTTATTGAGTAAAAATATTTTAGTTCTTTAAAAACTTTCGTTCGTATTGAAAAAAGTTGAAAGGCCTTAAATATATCAGATTAATTAAATCTGTGAATGGAGCATATGAATTTATGTTTTGTTGACACCTCCCTCCTGCAATGATAGCATTGCTAAGTCTCAACTGATTAAGAAGATCTAAACAATGCCTATACATCTTCTTTCAATCTCTAATAAAGCATGAATTATTGTTGATTTTGATATTGCTTCTTTTTATAGAACAATATTTCAAACTGAAATTATAACATTTTTTACCAAATAAGTAAATATCTAACAGGTAGCTGTAAGAAATTTATGACAGCTGTTTGCCAGGGTATATCGGTCAGATATCCCTTGGAAAAGTGTTAATAATAATAATATTATTATTATTATATAGATTGTTGATATTGCTTCTTTTTATAGAACAATATTTCAAACTGGAATTATAACATTTTTTACCAAATAAGTAAATATCTAACAGGTAGCTGCAAGAAATTTATGACAGCTGTTTGCCAGGGTATATCGGTCAGATATCCCTTGGAAAAGTGTTAATATTATAGATTAATCTGAATGGTCTTTAATTTAGTACTATTGTTCAGAAAATCCTGCATCATTGTACTGTGGGATGTGACAGACCACAGATTGTTGAAATGGATGTCATAATGACAGTAATGCTGGTTTGACATGTAGTTAGCCAGTGACAGATATAGCTGTTACACATGTTACACGGCCTGTTAGTACTAATGACAGTCATATGTTACTATGTTTACAATTACCTTGTTTCCTCAGTAGTGATGATGGCAGCATTTCAGGTCCCAGGGCAATAAATCTGGGAATAGAAACTAGACAGATTTCAAGTTTCCTAGTGGTCTCTTGTGAGGCTGTTTTCATTAAAAAAAATCCAATTGTGGAGATCTCAGATTGGTTTCCATTCGGACTTTTATAGTGCTGTACTCACAGATTTCATTAAGACCAGAAATTCGTGTGTCAAAATAATACATGGCTACCATATTCCAAGGGTGACAAAAATTACCTTATATATTATAAAGAAATTTGACCCTTTAGTTAAACCATTTCATCCACCATGGGTTGAACAGAGTAGATTCAGATCAACCTGGATGTCTGCCATGTCTGCTCAGGGTTGATTTGTACCTACACTGTTCGCCGATGCCATCAATTCCTATCTAATGAGTAATGGTTTGTGTTGTATATTTACATTTTTTTTATTTTCAGGTGAAGTATGCCCTGCTTGATGAGAGGGACATCTCTCTAGTCGCAGAATATGCTTTTGAGGTAAGTTACACCATGATGATTGCTTTACTTTGTTTCATGGTAACAATTAACCCTTTTCTCCATATATACAGCTTTTATCCCCAGCGATTGATTTTATAGCCGTTATTCGGTCATGTTCCCAATGGCAAAACATATACTTTTTTCCCAATTTGAGAAGAAAAATTCCCAATTGAATCAAAACAAACATTTCTGATGAAAAACAACAGCATCAGTACTGCATCTTTTGCTCTTTAAGCCAGGAATTATTGACAATATTTAGATATAGATGGCAATGATTAAAAAACAGCAGATAACAGTAACACTTCTTATTCCCCAATGATGCTAAAAAAATTACTAATTTCTGGCAAAACGACGATAAATTTCCCAATTCCAGGAGTATGTGTCATATTCCCAAAATGGTGAAAAAAAGCCCTGATCCCATGGGTGACCAGTTTAGATCAAGATCAGGCAGCACATTCAAGTCATCTGATCTGGTTCTTTAATATTCACCTCTTCAGGGCTGGACAAATTTTGTTTTTTTGTAACTAGTCCAGGACTGGAGGTTATAAAGCTGAGATTGGAAACCAGTCTCAAATCTCAAGCATCTGATTGGCTGAAATGGCGACCTGTCGCCATTTCAGCCAATCAGATGCTTGAGATTTGAGACTGGTTTCCATGCTCAGTTTTATAACCTTGGGCACAGAACTAGTTGGGTAAAGATTTCAGCTAGTCCCACTTTTGCGCAAATGAGCAAATTCTGATTGGTCAGTATTAACAGTAAAGAAAGATACCGTAAATTGAAGAGGAAGCGTAAGATGAGGGCTTGATAATGTTAAAATAGATCTCAAAACATGTTATTTTGTAATAAACTTATTGCTGTTGTAATATGATATGCATAATTATGGTGCTAAAAGAGAATGGCGCATATCAAATTAACGTTTAAATTAAACTAGTCTACACTAAAAAATTGAGCTAGCCCACGGACAAGCAATCAGATATTTTGAGATTGTCCGATACAATTTTCAGCTTGTCCAAGGCGTCGGGCTAGTGGGTTTGTCCAGCCCTGCTCTTGATCAGAAATAACCTTATGAATCTAAGAATGAACAGTTTAGTTGGTCCTGATAATATGTAACATTTGTGCTTGCATATCTGGATCTAAACTGTTCAACCATGCAATAAAAGGTTTATGTACAGAGTGCATGAGCGAATTTAGCAGTGTAGCAACAATTTAAGCCATACGTGCAGAGTTTCAAATCTGGGTCGAGATACTTGTGTGCCACTGAATGGTTATGTCGGTTTTATTTTCTTTGGCTAAATCCATTCCTTGCAGTTTTATTGTACTTTACCCAAGTCATATGTCTGTATGAAGCATTATTATGCAACTTAATGTCTGTGAAATATGTTATCGTGAATCATTTACATATATACATGTTGATTGGTTCCACAGTATACTGTAAGACAGTACATGGTCATTACAGTTGTCCGACAGTTTGGTAATTGGACTTGGGGGGGATAGGATATGAAAGGTCTGTGTCCAAGGTTATAAAACTGAGCATGGAAACCAGTCTCAAATCTCAAGCATCTGATTGGCTGAAATGGCGACTGGTCGCCATTTCAGCCAATCAGATGCTTGAGATTTGAGACTGGTTTCCAAACTCAGCTTTATAACCTTGGAGCCTGGTCAGGTACCAGGATGAAAAAATTATAGGTTTTCAAATATCAAAATTTATAACACAAACTGTAGAAAACTTGTAAACAAAGTCAGTGTGATGAAATATTCGTACATGGTCAAAGTACAAGTGTAAGCCAAAGTTGTTAAAGCGTTACTAACACAGTAAAATTCACTGACAACAGATCCTTTAACCCTTTCCGTCATATATACACATTTTTACGCATGTGCGACCAGTGTAGATCCAGATCAGCCTGCACATCTGTGCCGTCTGATCAGGATCTGCACTGGTCGCATTTTGGTCAGAAATAACCTAACTAATCATAAAGCGAACAGTGCAGATCCTGATCAGATGGCACGGATGTGCTGGCTAATCTGGATCTACACTGTTTGCCCACACAATAAAGGTGTGTCTATGGAGGAAAGGGTTAATGTACTGATCAGTCCAAAAGTTTGGTGAAATTTGCTCCTTTTCAGACATTTTCAGTCATTTGAAGTTTTTTTATATCCCTGGCAGTGATATATGGAGTCTTCGCACAATGCTTTGTCCGAAGATTGATTGGTTGGTCAGTCTGCCAGTCCATGGTAGTCATGTGGGGAGAACCAGTTCTATAGTTTTTTAATGTTGCATTAATTTTTAAATATAAGATCAGCTTCAGATGTTGAACACAGAGGTGGTACACAGTTTTTATTTTGCTCAATCCTTACTTTTAAGAGTTATTGGCCTTGGATGTAAATCTAATTATACCATATATAAAATTTTGTAGATCAAAATACATTTGTAGTTAGCAAGTTATCAGATTGTAATCAAACATGCAGTGCAGATGTGCATGACACATTTTATGTTTAACTCTGTTCTTCATTGCATTTATATTGGCCTTGGACTACCATTATCAGCTGCATGTACAGTTTGTTTTCACATAACATTGAAACTTTGAATAATTTACCTTTTACTGCATGTAAACCCATTTAATGCATGTGTGACCAGTGCAGGTCCACAATCAGCTGGTACATCTGTGCTGTCTAATCACAATCTGCACTGTTCACTAATTGGTCTGAAATAACCTGATAAATAAAAAAGCGAATAGTGCAGATCCTGATGAGCTGGCACATATCCCTGTTATCTGATCAGGATCTGCACTGTTCTTCTTTCGATTTTTTACGGTTATTTCTGACCAAAAAGCCAACAATGCAATTCCTGATCAGACTACAGTCAAACCTTACTTTAGCAGCTACCCTAGGGAGTTACAAAAAGTGGCTGCTGAAGACAGATGGCTGTTAAAGACAGTAAAAAATTAGAACAAAATGTCAGTTTAGGTCCTATTCAAACTGGCAGTTAAAGACAGGTGGTTGCTATTTGCAGGTGGCTGCTAAGGCAGGTTTCACTGTACATGTATGTGTCACTGATCTGCATCAACAATATTGTCACATCTGATAAAATGTGTATATCTGGAGTAAAGGGTAACAATGAAGCATGTTTTCCATTGACAGGCTCGCACAGAGGTAGAGCAGGACGGTACGGGAGCCCGGGTCTTCGCTAATGTCTACAATATTCACTCAGGGAGAAGTTCTGGACAGTACCTGCATGATATCATATGGTAAGTTAGGTCGATCAATTTACTATATAAGTAGCACTGAACACAACAGTGTTAAATTTGTTATAATTGCAGGTATTGAAGTGTGAGTGGCTGAGTGCGCAGTATTTCTGGTGAAGCAAAGTACCAATATTTGACTTTTTAAGATGAAATTGTAGTCCACATTATTAAAATGTAAAAATATCTTACATTTGACAAGGTATTGAAGAAAATAATATGTTTAATAACCCTTAATAATGATAATATTGAGTAAAGGGGTTAAGTGAACATTTTGTAATAGATTGGCGATTAGTCTTTTACCTTATTTGTGTAAAATTATTTGCACATTTTACCCAATATTGTCATTTAAAAATATTTATAATGAATTCTGTCTTTCAGGGAAAAGCACAATGGTGGTATAGCACCTGGTTGGAAAGTTATCCATAAAAACAATGTAACCGTTGACAATCGTCTTGAAAATCTCTGCCTAGTCCCCGTTAATTATAAACCTAAAATTTGTCCCGAAGCCGAGATCTCAAACAAGTACAGCAAGGACCAGAGCCTGTACTGGATCGCAGTCCAGCAGTTACACAGCATGGATCCCGTACATCAGCATGCCCTCGAGACCTCGTCAGTGTTCACCAGATTGCTTGATAGAGATGGTGATCCAGTCAGTGAAGAAGGTAAGATTCAAACAAGCAATTTAACTTTAACCCTTTACTCAATATATACATGTTTTAATGCATGTGCTACCAGTGTAGACCCAGATCAGCTGTCACATACGTGCCATCTGATCTGGATCTACACTGTTCACTTCTTGGTCAGAAGTAATGTGTTAAATTTGTTTGCAAATAGTTCAGATTTGATCAGACAGCATGGATGTGCCAGCTGATCTGGATCAAAATGTTTACCAATGCACGAAAAGCCATGTGTATGGAGTAAAGGTTTAATGAGATTTTGGTCTTCTGAATTTCAGCACCTATCCTGATTTGTCAGAAATCTCAGTTACTTCAGTGGTTAGTAGCCTTCAATAAAATATGGAGAGATATCAACCCACATGTTTCTCAATAAACTGTTCTCTGCAAAAATGTTACTTGGATATAATTGCACCATCATATCATATGTCATCTGAGATCTTTATAAATTACATGTAGGTGGGATAATGAAAATGTGATAAAACAGGTATCCATGGCACAGAGGGTTGATTTGTGAAGTGAACTACTAACAGCGGATATAAATCTTGTTATTTGTCTGTTATTTGAACATAAAAAAGTTTTACCCCTTTTTAGGGATGTGAAAAAAGAAATGTTAAAGATGTTTAGGAGACTATCTCCAACCCTTATTCCTTGCTATTTTAAGTACATGTACATAGACAAACCTGCAGTACTACGCTTAGTTATATAGCAGAGCGCCAGATAACGTGCGTATCCGCGTAAAAACGCATTAAAATTGGAAGAAAACTCAATAAAAATTAAAGCAGAGCGTACCCATACGCACTCGCATCATCGGATATGCAGTTTCATTCGATAATTGTGCGTATTGTTCGATTAAATTACTTATAATGAATCAAGCGTAGCCATTTCTCCCACCATTATTGTATCAAAACAAAATGGCTGCAGTAGGAATCGAGAGGAATTTTAAATTTTTGTTACTATTTTAAGTGTAAATTTTATGATTTATGCAAGCAAAGTATTTGTTAAATTGAAGGAGAATATTGCAAATATAAAAAATATCCCTTCAAATTCAAAATCAGGAGAAAATACCCCCTTAAAATCCTGAATACCCTCTATGGAAAATGTAAGGGGGTAAAATACCCTTTGGAAAAAAATTAGGGGGTAATTACCCTTTACCCTTAAAAATTATCGGGAGCTCTGTATATAGACCACTTATTTTCTGGAAACAACATTTAGAATTTAGATTTTGATTAAAATCTTCAAGTAGTATGCCTGTTGGTAGCAGATGAAGGCGATTATTCTATGTATGTTATCAGCAAGATAACTATAGCGTATATTTTAATTATGTTAGAAAACTACTGGATTGAATGTACAGTTCATCCCAGATCTGTTAAAAAATGCGTGATCTGAGAACTTTTGACCAGTGTGCCAACTCAATTATCAGAAAAGGCAACAAATTATGGTACCACAAATTATAAACACTTCTACATAAACATCATTTTATTTTCAGTTGCAATATCAGAGTCCAGCTGTGTGCTGTTTTACGAGTGTCATTACCCACCATGCACCAATATGGAGAAACATGTCAGGGAATTCAATATATGTGGTCGGTGCCAAACTGTACGGTAAGTTTTATGGAATTTTATCTGAAAGCTTTCTACATGTATTCAGTGGCACATCATTCATATAACAACAATTTTAAATAAGTCTACAATATTTAAAACTGTGAAATTTATTTGATCACATGGGCAAGCATTGTAGATCCAGATCAGCTGGCACACCCATGCCTTCTGATCTGGATCACCACTGATTGCATATTGGTCAGAAATAACCTATTGAATCTAAATGCATACAGTGTAGATCCTGATCAGACGGCAGGAATGCACCCAAAAAGGATTTTCTGTCTCCCACAGTCGACGCCATTTGTTTACAACGGTTGTATTCGTTGTGACCTAACAGCGCTGTGACGTATTTCATACCTAAGCCGATTCGCGCGTGAAATATTTCGCCCAGGTCAATATTTGATTTAGACTCCGCCTACGAGTCAATATCGAAATTTATCGCATATCATGTGATCACGTTTAATCCAATGAGAAAGGTCAAACCAATATGATTTAATAATAATAACTTTTGTTGCATGTGCGAACAGTGTTGACCCAGTTCAGCAATCACATCCATGCCGTCAGATCATGATCTACAATGTTCACTAAATATTCATAAGATTATTTCTGGTTAACCCATTCCTGTACAGAAACACCTTTATTGCTAGGGCGAACAGTTTAGATCCAGATCAGCCGGCACATCCGTGCCGTCTGATCAGGATCTAAACTGTTCGCTTTTTGATTCATTAGGTTATTTCTGACCAAAATGCGACCAGTGCAGATCCTGATCAGACGGCACGGATGTGCCGGCTGATCTGGATCTACACTGGTCGCACATGCGTAAAAATGCGTATCTATCCAGGAATGGGTTAAGAAGTGAACTGTGAAGATTCAGATCAGACCACATGAATGTGTCAGTGATCTTGACCTACACTGGTCACCCATGAGATGAAAGGCTTATCCATTGAGAAATAAAGTTGTTGATTGGGTCAGCCACGACAGAACCATCATGTTTAATGTTACTGTTGCAGGTATTGCGGAGTAAGCTGCCAGCAGAAGGATTGGCCTGTGCACAAACATTTTTGTAGAGAGAGATTTCAGCCAGAGCTTATTGATTATCCGGATAGGTAACCCTCCAGCCAGACTGTTTCTATACACAATGGTGTTCAATAAGCTTCTACTGACATAGAGTCACCAAGTGGGTCTTTATTTTGTAGTGTGTTCAATAAGCATCTGTCTGCAATGATCAGATTGAAGACTGGTTGTTGTTCAAAAAGCATCTGTCTGCAATGATCAAATTAAAGACTGGTTCCTTACTTGTTGGTTCAGCAAGCCTCTACATGTTCGGATCTATTTGACAGCAAAATGTCTTCACAACCAGATGAATTGCTACAATTTTTCAGTCAGAATATGCATTGCGGTTTTCAATCAAGAAAAAACATGGACATTGAATGAAAAGTAATCTAAGCTGCATTGAAAAATGTTATGTCCAAAATTCAGTGGATGCTTATGTTAAGGGAAAACCAGACACACATCAGAATGGAACAAAGCCAGAGAGTTTGATGGAGGACACTGTCTCAAGCTGCCATCAGTCAGTGTGGATTTAATACAGTGTGATTGTAGATTACAGTGTACTTGCAGTAAATCATTTAGAATAGTACTTGTCATCAGAGTAAAACACTGGCATGCCGTTATCATTTGTCATTATTGATTACTGTTTATCTTTTCTATTTTATGTTTCACAAAAACATTGTTACATTTTAACACAACTCTTTACTCCATACATATGAATTTTAAGGCATGTGGGAGTGGTGTAGATCCAGATCAGCTGACACATCTGTGCCATCTGATCTTGATCTGAACTAGTCACATTGTATTAAAAAATTAACTTATGAAACTAAAAGCGAACAGTTTAGATCCTGATTTGGATCTACACTGTTTGCCTATGCTGTAAAGGCGTATATGTGGAGGAAAGGGTTGAACAGGTGTGAAAATGTATACAAAGATTTAAGTGTTATATATGTTAAGAAAGTTACTGAGTTCAAGCATTCCAGATGTTTGTAGACATTCCAGCTTCTATTAAGTTTTCAAAACTTTTGGGTTTGTAAAGTTAAACATTTATTGTGTGTTAAAAGTTAATATTTTCAATTAATAACAGCCCATAGATGCAAGAATGAGACCCTGGTCAGACTGCCCAGATACTTAAAGCAATGGGTCTACACTGGTTTCAGATAAAAAAAAAATTGTTGTGTCTAGTGCAAATTCATTCCATACATTTTATTTACTCTTAAAAACTTTAAAAATTTGGTTGTGTAATAAAATATTTAAACTGCTTTGTAGCAAATCGGAAAAATTACCAACTGATGTCAGAATATAAATATGTTTATATAAGATAAATTATTTAAAGATTAGTTTATTTTCAGATGTTATTAACAGATAATAGATTATTCATTAAGATTTAAAATAACTGTTTAATGTAGCCACATTTGTTTATGCCTTTACTTCATGTGATGGCTGTTAAATATGGTCTAACAGTGTAGATCCAGATCAGATGGCACATCCTTGCCACCCGATCCGGATCTACACTGTTTATTTCTTGATACATTAATTAATATGCCATATTTTGTATATACAACATTTGCAATATCTTCTAGACTTATATGTGCTTTTTATTGATTTCATACATGCACAAAGCAGAATTCAGCGTAATAAACTACTCAGTGTGTTCATTAATTTATAATTTTGCCCGATTTTTGTGACATGAATGGGGAGATTTTGATGATATGCTGTTCATTTCAGAGATAGGTTTTACCCGTGAATTTTCACAAACATACTGTGTAAGGTTTTAAAGTATTATTTTTGTTAATAATACTGATTTTTTTCCAAAATGCATAAACAGCTAGTGATCATGTTATAACCTTTACTTCATAGATAGTTTTATTGCAAAAACGAACAGTGTAGATTCAAATCAGCCAGGGCATCTGTGCCATCTGGTCAGGGTTTACACTGTTTGATTTTAAATTCATAAGGCTATTTCCGATCAAGATGCAACCAAGTCAGATAGAATGGATGTGCTGACTGAGCTGGATTTAAACTGGCATAAGAAGGCCTATATAAATAAAGGGATAACCCGTGAGTTTTCGCCAAAAAAAAGACATGCTGTTTAATGTTTTCATGATTTTTTTTCTGTTTATAATTTTTTTTTCTTTGAAATGCAAAAATAGTTATCATATTTAAAATGTGACTAAAGATCAAGTAAGCTCCCCCTGCAATGTCACAAAACTGGGCAAAACAAACCAGTTATGCTGATAACAATGATTACATCTTGGTAACATCTTATGGTTTACCTACTACGCATTTCTCATATTTCAGTTGTGCCATTATTTCTTGTTAAGATTTTGTTTTATTTGTTTTTACTTATCATTGTATTACTTAAGATTTCGAGCTGAAAGCTTTTCAATAGCTGAACAGTAAGCAGATCTCTATTTACGGTGATTTGCTTTCAACATATTCATACATAATTGAGCTTTATCTTGAGAAAATAGGTCTGCCGAGATATTGTTCAACTTTATCAAGTGTTGCTGCTAGAGAATGGACCAATTATTATCATCCATTGTCTTATGAGTAATAGATTTTGTTTTATAATATCCAGTGAAATATCTTTAACCCTTTTACTCCATAGATACGCCTATATTGCGTGGGTGAACAGTATAGATCAAGATCAACCGGCACATCATTGCCGTTTGATCAAGATTTACAGTGTTTGCTTTTAACCCTTTCCTGTATAGATACACCTTTATTGTTAGGGCGAACAGTTTAGATCCAGATCAGCTGGCACATCCGTGCCGTCTGATCAGAATCTAAACTTTTCGCTTTTTGATTCATTAGGTTATTTCTTACCAAAATGTGACCAGTGCAGATTCTACACTGGTTGCACATGCGTAAAAATGCGTATATATCCAAGAAAGGGTTAAATTCATTAGATTATTTCTGACTAAAAAGTGAACAGATGTGGCGACTGATCTGCTTGCATATGTGATAAATGCATATATATAGAGTTAAGGGTTAAAACAAATAGATATCCGCCATGTTTTGTTTATAATTTTATAACATTATTCTATTTTTTTTACTTACCTACATTACAGAAAAGTTGTCTGTTCAAGAACTTCAAATTTGCACTTGAATTTTCTATAAACATTTTATCAAATATACTAGAGCAGATTAAATAATCAATTATCTGCTTTGCAAAGAAACAAATGTTACTTTTTTGGTTGGGCCATTTTGTTTTAAAACTTGTCATAGGGTGATATTTTATAAATCTGCAGTTATTGGTCTATTTAACCCTTTCCTGGATATATACGCATTTTTACGCATGTGCGACCAGTGTAGATCCAGATCAGCCGGCACATCCGTGCCGTCTGATCAGGATCTGCACTGGTCACATTTTGGTCAGAAATAACCTAATGAATCAAAAAGCGAACTGTTTAGATCCTGATCAGATGGCACAGATGAGCCGGCTGATCTGGATCTAAACTGTTTGCCCTAGCAATAAAGGTGTATCTATACAGGAAAGGGTTAATTCAATAAAAGCTTCATAAACAGAGAGGAGACCTGTCTCTGGTCTCAAGTTTACCATTGGTCAGTTCTAAGACAGTGCTGTATTTCAACGAATCAGAACCTAACATTGAGTAGAAAGACAGTTTGCAATCTCTGATTGGCTAAAATCGAGCTCAGATGTGCCTCTTGATCTGGATATCAAAGGTAGCACCCATGCAATCTCTGATTGGCTAAAATCGAGCTCAGATGTGCCTCTTGATCTGGATATCAAAGGTAGCACCCATGCAATCTCTGATTGGCTAAAATCGAGCTCAGATGTGCCTCTTGATCTAGATATCAAAGGTAGCACCCATGCAAACAAAATATATGGAGTAAATGGTCAAAAGACTCAAAAGTTTCCAGAAAGTATCACACTACTCAGTTTCTCCATATATAGTCATTTTATCACATGTGTGACCAGTGTTAATCCAGCTCAGCTGGCACATCTGTGCTATCTGATCAGGATCTGCACTTATCAAAAAAAAACACCTTATTAATCAAAAAGGGAACAGTGGAGATTCTGATCAGATCGCAGGGAATGTGCCAGCTGATCTGGATCTACAGTGTACATGTATGTCCACTCATTAAAGGTTTATCTTTAGTAAAAGGTAATGTTATTTATCAGTATATAATTTTGAAATTGTTGATTACTGTACATAACATGACAGTATATATTGATTGTGGTGAACTAACCGTGTGATTTGAGTGCCCTAATCCCTAGTCATACATAATTTATTCTTTGTTTTACGTATATACACACTTACACTAACATATTTTACTAGTCTTTATTGTTGTCGGATACTAACTTACGTTTTATTCTAATCAATGAACTATATGCTGTAATTAGTATCAGTTTACTTTAATGTATTTTGAATTTTGCCATTTATTTATTTGTTAATGATAATAAACTAGTGCATGTTGTTTATGTATTCATTTTGAACAATAACTGTAACAGTGTATTGGTACAAGGAGAAAATCAGTTAGTTCTCTTAAACCTGTACTCCATATATACGCATTTTTACGCATGTACGACCAGTGTAGATCCAGATCAACTTGCACATCCATGCTGTCTGATCAGGATCTGCACTGGTCGAATTTTGGTCAGAAATAACCTAACGAATCAAAAAGCGAACAGTTTAGATCCTGATCAGACTGTTCGTCCACGCAATAAAGGTGTGTCTTGTCTATGGAGGGAAGGGTTAATTGGATACAAGCTGTTATTACTGTACTAAAAGAAAGACAAAGTTTTCATTTGATCCTAACAATCATTTAACTGAGACTGAAACCAATTCTAAGCAGCTGATTGGTTAAAACTGAGACCAGTCTCCAAACTTGACCAATCCTGTGCTAGAGTTTGATTTTATTATTTTAGTTTTATTGTTTTGGGCCAGTTCAGTACAAGGGTAGGCTATTAACTGACCAAAATTTTACCTTATGTTATAGTAGATAGATTTCTCCTGCAAACTACTGCTCCATTAAAATAAATAACACTGTTTTTACTTTATAATGCCATTTACTTAAATTATTACAAAAAACAATATTATTTTTGATTTTGTTAGGGGAGACAACTGTTGTTCTTTGATTTTGTTAGGGGAGACAACTGTTGTTAGTAAAGGTGAAAAGTGTCCCTACAAAATGAGGGTTAACAGTGTTAGAAAACAATGGGAGGAAATAGGCGGCATCCAACTCGATCAACAGTGCCCAAGGTTGTAAAACTGAGCATGGAAACCAGTCTCAAATCTCAAGCATCTGATTGGCTGAAATGGCGACTGGTCCCCAAACTCAGTTTTATAACCTTCAGCCCTGGAGGTAGTCTCTTCATGATCTGAACAAGATCAGTTGGCACTACAGCCCGTCCAACATTCTGGCCCAGTTATCTTATATTAGGTTTGGTGCTACACCGTTTTGTATCACTGAACCATTTATTCCATATATACATGTTTTAATGCATGTGTAACCAGTTTAGATCCAGGTCATCAGTCTGATCAGGATCTGCACTGTTCACTTTTTGGTCCAAAATAATCTTAAGAAATCAAAAAGCCGAATAGTGAAGTAGCTGATCAGATGGCACTGATATACTGGCAGATCCGGATCTACACAGTTTTCCCATGCCGTGAAGCGTATATAAGGTGTAAAGGTTATGTAGGTGTACATACTCAGTTTTGTTGTATTTGTAATTCTCTGGAAATGTTGTAATAGTTAACAGTGTTCAGTGTTACTAATGTTCTTTTACGAGTATTCCATGGAAGGTTCTATTTTAAGATGTATATTAGATGTTTGAAATGTTCACTTTTAGATTATATAGTATGTTCCAGATTCAGTCATTCCGTTTCTAGATAAATTCCAGCTTTATTCAATATCTTTAATCATGTTTATTTTAAATAAATTTGTAGTCTTTTACTAATTCTTGACTTTTGTATTATTAATTCTCTGTGGCCATTCCTTATGCTAAATTGTTATTTTAAAACTTTGTCCCTTGATTTAATTTTTTTTTCTTTTTGGAATTGCCGAATCGACAATCCGTTTATTTAAGGAATGATTCTTATTTTGGTGCGGTTCATGCAGATTGGACATGCACGCGAGAGCTGGCAAATCCATAAAGCGCGCTAGCTCATTACTTATATTTACTAACTCATTACTTATATTTACATTTTATTCATTTTTTTCTTTAAATAAACTTAAGTCGAACGCTTTCAAAAATTAGTATTAAGTGAAAAGGGGGAGTAATACGTGGGAGTTTTCAATAGTAACAGCCATGACGTTACTGACGTCATTACGGGTCATGCGGTTCATGCAAAATGAACCGAATTTTTTAAAGGAAGAAATCAATAGGAATGTAAATATTTTATCATTAATTTAATTGATTTAATTCTTTACTCCATGGATACGACTTATATCCCATGTGATCCATGTAGTCGGATCAGGATCTACACAGTCAGCTTCTTAAAAAGAAAAACAACTACCGTCATTGTGCGAATATAAGCTGCACTCACGTATAAGCCGCACCACCCCCCAAACATGATAGAACCGATGAAAATGGCTTAACAAAAAGTATAAGCAGCCAAACCTGTGTATTAGCCGCACCCCCGACTTTTAACCTCCAAATTCCAGGTAAAAAGTGCGGCTTATATTCAAACAATGACGGTAATGAAACAGATGTGCAGGCTGATCTGGATCTGCACTGGTCCCACATGGGATATAAGCCATATCCATTGAGTGTTTGAAAGAATTCATGTCCCTTTTCTCATAAATCTTTAGAAATACTATTTCAATTCAGAGAATTAGATAGTTTAAAAATTTCCCCTCAGTTTTATTAGAGCATGAAGTGTTCAACAGATGATAGCTAAAACACAGTTTCCAACAGACCTTGAAATTCGCCCAGTAACTAGTTTTACATACTTCAAACTGAGGTTCCAGATAAGCAAAGCAAAAATGTGTGTGTGTTGGCTGTAAATGGTATCGGCAAGCAGGTCCCAAGGTTATAAAACTGAAAATGGAAATCTCAAGCATCTGATTGTCTGAAATAGTGACTGTCAAATCTCAGTTTAATAATCTTCAGCTCAGCACACAACTTCTTTCTCACAGTCTGTTCCCAAGGTTATAAAACTGAGTTTGGAAACCAGTCTCAAATCTCAAGCATCTGATTGGCTGAAATGGCGACTGGTCGCCATTTCAGCCAATCAGATGCTTGTGATTTGAGACTGGTTTCCATGCTCAGTTTTATAACCTTGGACAATGATGTTCTATGTCTGAGAAACAGGCACCAAAACAAACTCACTTATGAGGGAAAGTCTAAAACATGTCACTGGCACTTTGTTTCCGACATCTCGATTATATGGGTTCATTCATTGAAATCTGGTATCAGTATATTTGCAGGATTAGTATTACAGGAGAAACTGTACCAGTTTTATCTTGATAGAAGCAATATTCAATTTGAGGATAATTAAATGAACAGTCCATGCTTTCATTCAATACAATCCTTCTTTTTGCACTAACATGTAATTATTAAATGCACCAGTTTAGACCCAAACGTAATGTTAGTGCAAAATGTTGACAATTAGTGCTATAGTTTCTTTAAATTTCTGCAAAAAAAACTCATGTTTCTGTTATTTGAGGTACATCGCGAAAATACATGTCTTCGGAGATAATTGTTATAAAACATTTTGTTTGTTGGAAGTGTCTCCTCGACCGGGCCCGGTCGAGGAGACCCAGAGTCTCCTCGACCGGCTGCCGGTCGAGGAGAATATACACGTAGGACTGTCTCCTCGACCGGCTCCGGTCTAGGAGAATATACAGGTAGGACTGTCTCCTCGACCGGTTCCAGAATAAATAATTGATAATAAATTGTGTTTAAACATAAACATCGGACGCAACAATCGGGAAAAGTTTGGTAAAAATGTTTGTTTGTTTCTTTTATGTAAATGTGTTTTCACATGTGAAATAATAATGGAAGTAATAGTAGCACCAATTGCTTGCACTTTGACGTTTCGGCAATTAAAACTTTAAACTATCAATACTAATTGATCTACTCAGTTTGCAGTTAAATATGTCGCAGCCGATTTGTTAAATGCCGCCGTTCACAGGGTTGGTAAATAGCCTATTGTTTGTTGTTACTCAATAAAATATAACAGATATGTCTCTATAAATAAATCTCCCGAAGAAAACGTCAACAATAATTTACCTCGTGATAACAATATAAATGATAATTACAATGACGAACTAAACAGAGCGATAACTTCTGAAGAAATTGAATGCGCGGTTAAACTTCTGAAATTAGGTAAATCATCTGGCATTGATCTTATATTAAACGAACACATACGCTATTCTTTACCCGTTCTCAAAGATGTTTATGTAAAATTATTCAATATTGTTTTAAATACGGGAATAATTCCAAAAGACTGGACTATAGGCATTATAAATCCAATCTATAAAAATAAAGGTGACAGCCCTGATCCCTCAAATTATCGTCCTATTACGCTATTAAGTTGTTTAGGTAAACTGTTCACCTTAATACTAAATTCAAGACTACAGAATTACACAATCGATCGTGATTTGATAAATGAATATCAAGCAGGCTTTAGAAAAGGATTTTCGACAGTTGACAATATTTTTGTTTTGCACTCTCTTATAGATCTTTTAAGAAACCGAAAGAAAACCCTTTTCTGTGCGTATGTCGATCTAAAAAGTGCATTCGATACTGTTTGGAGGGCTGGATTATGGCACAAACTCTATTCAAACGATATAAACGGTAAATTTTTGAATGTAGTTAAAAATATTTACGAAAACGCAAAATCGTGTATTAATGTTAATGGTGTAAAATCAGAATTTTTTAATTGCTCAATAGGAGTACGCCAAGGTGAAAATCTCTCACCTTTACTTTTTTCTCTCTACTTAAATGACTTGCATGAATTTTTCAACACTTCAGGTACCGTTAATGGCATAACGTGCTCCACTCATGAGTTTGACAACGATATAATTAGATTTATGAAATTATTTATTCTCTTATACGCCGATGATACAGTAATACTAGCAGACTCGGCAAGTGACCTACAATCCGCATTAAATGTCTATGAACAATTTTGTGATTTTTGGAAACTTACCTTAAATACGTCCAAAACCAAAATTATGGTGTTCTCTCGAGCACGAAATATCCATTATGATTTTAAATTCAAAAACCAGACTCTCGAAATAGTCAATGAATATAAATATCTCGGTATAATGTGTAACAGAAACGGTTCCTTTAGCAATGCAAAAAAACACATAGCAAATCAAGCAACTAAAGCAATGTACGCCCTTCTACGTAAATCAAAAACTATGTCACTACCAATCGATCTCCAAATAGAACTTTTTAATAAAACTGTTAAACCAATATTATTGTACGGTTGCGAAGTATGGGGTTACGGAAACAATAGTATCTTAGAAAGAGTTCAATTGAAATTCTTAAAATATTTGCTAGGACTTAAATCTACCACCGCTACATGTATTGTATACGGCGAAACAGGAGTCAAACCCCTCCATATTGATATAGAAACAAGAATTATTTCTTACTGGTCAAAATTATCATTACCGGAAAACGACAAACTTGCTAGCTCTATATATAAATGTGTTCTTAGCAATTTATTACATACCCCAAATCTACCAAGATCAAGATTCAGTTGGTTAAAAAATGTCCAAAACATTTTAATTAAATGTGGTTTAAATAATGTATGGGTTACCAATAATTATCCCAATTCTAAATGGCTAACGGAAACAGTAAAACAAAAGCTTTCTGATTTATTTCTCAATGAATGGTATTCCGATCTTGAACAATCAGGTAAATGCAGAAATTATAAATTATTTAAAACAGAATTTAAATTCGAAAAAATATTTGATATATACAAATTCAAAGCAGCTCAAATATATGATAAAATTTAGAACAAGAAACAACAGATTACCCGTCGAAACAGGAAGCTGGAACAACACAGCCCTTCATCTAAGAGTATGTAATCTTTGTCATAGATCTATAGATGACGAATTCCACTATATATTTGAATGTTCATTTTTCAGTAATAGTAGAAAACGGTACATCAATACAAGGTTTAGTTCAAGACCAAACATACATACATTTAGTTTTTTAATGAATATAAACAATGTAGACACAAATGAATATCAGAAACTGTGCTTGTTTGTTAAAGAAATAATACTTAATGCCAGGTAAAATCTAGTGTACTATATTCTTTCCTCTTAGGGTACTCTCTCTTTGATACGTTTCTTTTTTGTTCTTTTTTTTTACTGTCATCCTTCTTCAAATAACAAGATAGCTACTTTATTACGTACATTCTCTAAATCATCAATTTATCAGTTATGTTTCATTGTTGTCTCGTTTTTGCTTTGAATATTTTGTTGTACCTCATGCTATCATGTACCATGATCTGAGAGAAATAAATTGTATGTATCTATCATTTGGTCCTTATTATTTTGTGTTGATTCTAGATTGGAATCGTATTTTTAAGTGGAATAATAAACATGGATGTCGGAATATATTTTTTGTTGTAATGTGTTTCCCTAGAAATTTCATTCACCAGTTTTAAAATGGATGACGGAGGTTAAGTTTAGCGAATTGACTTTCAGTTGTATTCACGGGGGAAGGATATTTAAATCAAACGGCGATGAAAAAAAACAACAAATGAGGTATGTACCTTATAAAATTTTGTCATATGCGTCGCGGGGACCACGCACGACTATTAAAATGCTCAATTGCAAGCCGAAATTTTATGAAAGTTTTGCACTATAAAATACAATAAAAACACGTAAATTTACTTATTACTCACATGATGAGTTACTTACGTTAGGAAAAAAGGATCCCCATAAAAATGATCTTCGTTTACAATTTGTTACGGACTGAGTACCGGGAAATCGGTCGTTTTAGGTATCAAAACTGTTTTGTATTCATGTGTCACATTTTTAGTTTCTTAAATGAAGTTTAAGTGTTATACTCACATTTGTATGTCACGTGTTTATCCTTTTCTCGAAATAAAAGATTTTCATTCAAGTTTTGGAGTAATGCGCTAATAATCCAGATGTATGTTGAGGCTTTTTGTGACAGACGTTCGTAAAAAGATTTTAAGCGTACATCTAGTGCAAGCAAACGGACGCTAAAATATATAAGATTGAAATGACTGAAGATTTCTCGCTCACAATCATTTTGATAGTGTCACTTACAGTGAAGGCTGTAGTTACTTGGAAGATATAAGTTTGAATATAAGCTTTGACATGATTAAACAATGTGTCAGCTTAAAGTCCCTTCCTGCCGGGATGTGTGAAATCAGCTCGAGTAATCGTGAAATACATTTTGCTGGCAAAAAGAACGTGTATTGCGAACAAATATGTTTTACAACGGTAAAAGTTAAAATAAGCGAAAACTTTTTATTTTTTATTTCATTTAAAAATAACTTGAAAGTTATCATAAAAATTATCTAATGGTAGTTCTTCAATGTTATTTTTTTTCATTCCTTATCAAAACAAAAGGAGCCGGTCGAGGAGACAGTCCTACGTGTATATTCTCCTCGACCGGCAGAGCCGGTCGAGGAGACTCTGAGTCTCCTCGACCGGGCCCGGTCGAGGAGACACTTCCTTGTTTGTTACTTTATTTGGAAATAACCTTCAATTATTTATTATTTTCTCATTACTAATTGTGCATTTTGTTACACATCTTGATAATTAGTTTATAGTGTAATTTTGTACAGCTAAATACATTATAAGCAGTGTCTTTTGCTTAACGTTATAACATCATTTCAAGGAATAACGTCAACATTCGCGATGACGTGCCATGACCAGTTGATTTTTGTAATGGTCTCATTTATTTGAACTTGGATGCACTATGTATTCTTGGAACGAATGTATTCACAAAGTGATTATAAACGAAAAATTTTCAAATGAAAATTTATATATTAAAAACAACCTTTTAAGGAAAATTTTAATAATAAAGCTCAGCGTCTGAAAGTCTGCATCTAGTACACTAGCCATGTGTCCATTAATTTATAGTTTTCGCCACGTGACAAACCAATTACCTCCGTTAATATAAGATAAATTTACTTCTGTAACAATTAAGTGGGTTTTCGGTTTTCCACATGTTCTAAGAAATCATTTAGACTTTTCTTCGTCCTTGAAAAGCTGCACATGTCTATTAACATGGGTTATCTCCCATTTCTTCATCCAGGGACCTGGTACCCGGGTGTCAAAGTCACTATCATCTTGCGGCACTGACTGAAATAGTTCATAACCAGCAATAATTAATTTGCATCGATATAAATTTACATTATTTTCGCGGTGATGTGAACTTTAGCGAATTCAGAACCTTTGCGAAATTAGACCATAATGTGCTGAAAAATCAATTTGAGATGATTTTTCTCTTAAGAATTTAATACAAACAAAGCCTCCGTGAAAGAATGTGATACCACAGTTATACAAAGACAAAATATTAATCGAACAATTTCTAATTGGTTGACCAATCATTCATATAATTTTCAGCTATTTGCAAACTAGGCACCGTTAACAATACATTTCAAACCTTCAAAAAACCGAGGGAGGCAACTAAAATGACCATGCAAGTAAATGCTTTTTTTCGAATAAGTTTCAATTACTAGTAAATACAGGTTAATACCTCAGATCGATAGATCAAACATAGTCTTAAAGTTGAAACAATGATGTTATGTGTTCATACCACACAACTGGAGCAATGCTCAAGGTTACAATACTGAGCACGGAAACCAGTCTCGAATCCCAAGCATATGATTGGCTGAAATGGCAACCAGTCGCCATTTCAGCCAATCAGATGCTTGAGATTTGAGACTGGTTTCTAATGTAGTTTTATAACCTTCAGCCCAATTGTCGCCTACCTTCATCTCCTCTTTTAACATTTCGTCCTGGGCCTTGTGTCTGTTAACAGAATCGAACTTGCTCCAGTCAATGACCATGTTCGGATCCTTAGAGGACCTCATCAGTACGGCGTCTTTAAGGCCATAGAATCCGACAGGATCCGAGGCTCGCTGCCAGCGCAGGTCCACACTCCAGCGCACGTGGTCCGACATATTGTTCAGACTAGAAATTACAGCAATATGTCACATAAATTGATAATGTAACATTTAAGCTGCCTATTCACGGTTCAGGATGAAATGCTCCAGTGTCTCAGGCTTGGTTAATATTAATTGTACAACTATAATATTGTTTAAAAATAACTGAGCAGGAGCGAATGTCGGCGATAATTTGGACTAATCAGTATATTTAAGATCAGTGCCCAAGGTTATACAACAAAACAACAACAACACATTTATTAGCATCTCAGCAATATAGCCTTTGGCTAATTTACAGAACAATGATGGTATAACTATCTATTACGCATGCAATTGAAGACATTTTACAAGACATATATGGACATATAGACAATGTGACAATAGATCATGTAACAACAACCACAACAACACAAAAAGAAACACACAACATTTCCTAAATAAGCTTACTGTCTTAGATTAAAAGCATTTCTTAGAAATTTGCATTAACTTATTAAAGTATTCTTATTATTTGTAGACATAAGAGAACAAAACTTTCTAGTATCAGGCCACGATATTCGAGGTAAAAACCTAGCTCTTAAATCGGAGTATTTATTACATGTCATTAGAAAATGATATTCTGATTCAACCAGATTGTAATTGCAATTTTGGCAAATTCTATGGCTCTTTCAGTTCCAGTGTATCTTCCGGTTTCAATAGCTAAATTGTGTGATGATAAACGAAAACGAAGCATGAAGACCAGTCGTCAATTCAGCCAATCAGATGCTTGAGGTTTGAGACTGGTTTCCAATCTCAGTTTTGTAACCTTCAGCCCTGTGCCCAAGATCATAAAACTAAATCTGGAGATCAGTCGCCATTTCAGCCAATCGGATCCTTGAGATTTGAGACTGATCTCAAAACTAAGTTTTATGATCTTGGGCCCTGCTGTGCGTGGTATTTACTGCGTAAGTAACGATATATCAACTTTGGCTTTTAGTTGACTGTGCACGAATATTACATCACGCTTCGTTTACAGGTCTTCTACAATTTATATCATGAATTTCGATAATTGAAAACACTTAATAATGTTTTTTTTTTCCTGATACATGACCAAGCACCTTTAAACTCGCTTGATGTAACTAACACAATCATTTTGATTTTTCATTATCCTCACACACGCTTTAGCCTCTATAGTTTTTTTTTCTATAAACAAGTCACAGTTTCCGGGTTTCTTTAATTCTTAATGGCTTATTTTTATTTTTTATTTTTCACATTACTGCACTACAGCGGTAAGGATATGTTCTCATATTTAATAATAAAACCTTTTAAAATTAATACGGTGATATGATTAGTCCAGAAGCACATGTGTGTTGTCTAGGAGTATGGTTCCGTACACATGTACCCCCATGCTATGAGTACAGGTTCCAAGGTCATAAAACTGAGTTTGGAAACCAGTCTCAAATCTCAAGCATCTGATTGGCTGAAATGGCGACTGGTCGCCATTTCAGCCAATCAGATGCTTGAGATTTGAGACTGGTTTCCTTGCTCAGTTTTATAACCTTGGGCACAGACTCGTATCCTACAAGCATGGAATTGATCAGTACGCTAGGATTCTATGTTGTCCATGTTTGTATTCCTAAGTTTTCTTACCTTCTGTGGGGTGTCAGATTGTTGAATAGAATCATACTGCCGTACTTGATCGGTAGTGTTCGAGCCTGTTTCTCAACATCAACTCCTAATCGAAATAAATATATCAATGTAATGGATGTGGAAGGCTATATGAGACTTTTTAGCAATGGATGTTTGTAACGGTCAATCAACTTGACCGAGTCCCAACTACGATTTTCTACTGACTCAAATAACGATTTAGCTAAGTGTCTGCAAACTTAATGAAATTGACACATCAACTAACACAACACATTTATCACACTTTCGCATTTCACTTGCTTCGCTAGGCAGTTAATAATAATAATAATAATAATAATAATAATAATAATAATAATAATAATAATAATAATAATAACTAGTTACAATATAACATAACAGTAAGTACAAGAGGTATAGCAAAACTCCTGAAAAAATTAAATCCCTATAAAGCAGCTGGACCTGACATGATAAAACCTATAATCTTAAAAACTTTGGCATTAGAACTCTCTCCTATACTAACTATTCTTTTTCAAAAATCTTTAAATGAAAGTAAAATCCCAACTGACTGGAAAAAAGCAAACGTCTCACCAGTATACAAGAAGGGTGAAAAGTCTGACCCTGCCAACTATAGGCCTATATCTCTGACATGCATTTTATGCAAAACCTTGGAGCATATTGTTTCTTCCTCTATAACCAAATACTTTAATAGTCGTAACCTATTCTATGAGCTACAGCATGGCTTCAGGGAAAAGCGCTCTTGCGAGACCCAACTCCTTATGCTTGTAAATGACCTAGTTAAATCCATCTACCAGAAAAAGCAAACAGATCTTATCCTATTAGACTTTAGCAAAGCTTTTGACAAGGTCAGCCATGAAAAACTTCTTCTAAAACTCCATAGATACGGCATTCGAGGTTCAAATCTTAAATGGATTAAGGCCTTATTAGATGACAGACAACAATCAGTTGTCATAAATGGCATATGCTCTCCTTCCATTCCTGTTTCCTCTGGGGTTCCTCAAGGCTCGGTGCTTGGGCCCCTACTATTTCTTGCATATATAAATGACCTACCAGAAAATATACAATCCAAAGTAAGGCTATTTGCTGACGACACAGCCATCTACTTAACACTCACATCCAAAAATCAATCAAAAGTCCTCCAAAATGACCTATGCACACTTGAAAAATGGAGCCATGACTGGGATATGGAGTTTAACCCGTCCAAATGCCAGGTGATCCATGTTACTAGGTCCAAAACACTGGTACAAAATAAATATTCCTTGTATGATATTCAGTTGGCTTCAACCTCCTCGGCTAGATACCTAGGGGTTGACATTACATCAGACTTGACCTGGGATACCCACATTAACAGAGTAACTAAAAAAGCCAGTTGTAGCTTGGGCTTCCTGCGCAGGAATATAAAAACTCACTCTGAACCCCTCAAAGCAACAGCCTACAAAATGTTAGTAAGACCCCAGTTGGAGTATTGCTCCTCTGTCTGGTCCCCGTACACGGACACGCTAACAAACCAGATCGAGGCAGTGCAACGCAGGGCAGCGCGATGGGTCAAGAATGATTTTGGACGACTTTCTAGTGTATCAGAGATGCTCGAGTCCCTACACTGGCGCAAATTAGATCAACGGCGGATAGATTGTCGTCTTGCCATGATGTATAAGATAACCAACTCTCTTGTGGAGATTCCCATTTCTGGAAACCTTATCCCAATGACTAGGAAGTCAAGACATTCTCACCCATTGGCTTATCAACTTATTACTGCTACAACTGATTATTACAAATACTCATTTTTCCCTCGAGCGATATTCCATTGGAACAATCTACCACCAGACATTGTCTCATGTCAGACGATTGAGCAGTTCAACAAAGCTGTAGGCTGTGTTGGACATGTCTCCCCATAAGCTAACATAGTACACTTTTACTTTTAACATAACCCCTCTATCTTTCTTTTTTTTTACAGCTCGTTTAAACCCTATCCATTCTTAATCTTTATTCTTTACTAACAGTCTCCCAGCAGACGCGCAAAATGTCTAGGTCCCCATCAGGGGTTCGACATTACTGGAAGATAGATAGATAGATAAAATAATATTGCCACTACCTGGGAGCGAACCCGTACTAATATATTGCATATACATGTACATGTACCTAAAGTTTTCGCCATTTCTTCAGGTTCCAGCATTGTGTACCACGTGCCTCCCCAGCAACATTGATGATTAGCAACCAAGCCTGGCAAATGTCCGCCTTCTATATACTTGAAAAGAATATAAGAGAATCAATACAAACAAAAATTTGGCCGCCGTGTGAAAATTAAAAATCTATAACATATTTATGTTGAAATGCTAAGTTAAAATAAACTTGTTCAAAGACTACATAAGGGATACTTAGGGCATGGGCTCTATACTAAAATTCCATAACCAGAGCCATCTGTACGTTGTTTTAGGCGGGTACTCCTTAGCTCTTCGTTTTTACATTCCAACAATATCTATTAATCATGTTTTCGCTTAAGGTGCTCCTGCTATTTGATAGTATAAGAGTTAAATTTCGACGTTTGTAGCCAACACAAAATTGTAGAAATCAATAAATTATGCACAAGAAGAAGTTCTGGGACGGCAAGCGTTGCTGAGATGCGGAAGAGAACAAAAATCTCACCTCTAAACTGTCAAGTAGAAACTGTTCATTCCAAGACAATTTTTTTCAGAAATATAATTGTTTTCTGTAGAATAAATCGGATAATGGTATGGAATGTGAAATTGATGTACACGTAGATTGTGGCTACGTCAAGACATTGAAGTCAAATCTTAAAGAGAATGTCCGGAAAACACAAATCGGGTTTAATTGAAAGATTAAAAAATAGCAAATAAACTGAACAGATTTTTAAAATAAATCCACTGGTTGCTGAGATATTTTCAATTCAATATGAATACCAGTTTCCATTTTTAGTTGATAGTGATACAGCTTATCATCAATTTATTCGCACAAACAGATTTTAAGACGTTTCTATAGAAAATATAAACTGAAACAAGCGCAGAATAGAAACTTCTTTAATAGACTCTTTCCGACTCTAGTTGTCCTACATCAATCTCATTCGCAGAGTTGTCGTTCCTTATACTCACATTACATCTCTGCAAAGGGTTCGATGTCAAGATTTTTGACTTAACTCGACAGCCTTATTTTATACAGTCGTAATTATGAATTTGAAAGCTTGTGAATAAACATATGACAGATATCTTCACTATCTTTCATTCAAACCGAAGAAACCCAAGCATTTTTAAATGTAATTGGTGAACTATCTTTTTTAGTTAAAGTAATAGTACTTGAAAATAGTCCCAGCCTATAACAGAGGTGAATTTAGTGAGCCGATAAAGTAAGAGAGTGGTCCTACATTTGTAGCCATGCGCATGCGCAGTTAAAAAATGATCGATCTATTTTATTTAAGTTAAGATAGAAAATAGAAGGAGTTCTATTGAAATAAATCGCGGAGGAATCTGAATTGTCATAGCTTCTGATTGACTACAAATATATGACAAGTTCTAATAAAAATTATTATACGGATATTTACAAGAAATACTTAAAAGTATATATACTCGCGCTCAAGAATTTATGATGTCACTCTCAACTTTCAAAATGGTTGCCTCCACAAACAATAAATTTGCAAGTTCTGACAACCCAATCTCATTAAAATCAGATCTTTGATTAAGCTTCGATACTCTACGCATAACCAGCGGAAAGTAATGAAGCGAAAGTTAGGATGTGATTTTAATGAGATTGCTGACAACCGTACTTTATTTACATCAAAATTTGTGCGGCGAAAATTTGAAAATTTTTAATCATATCAACCTCAAATTGTGCGGAAATATTTAGAGAAAAGGCAAAGTTATACCAATCGTTGTTTTCGTGACGAATGGACAGACTGACGGACGGACAAAGTGATTATACGAAGGACGGACGAAGTGATAACCACGTATCAAATTTTATTTAAAACGGGTTACAAAGTCAAAGGGAGCGATGACCTCCTTAAACTTTGCTTGCACAGACCCCAATATGTTCATAATCACAGGGATAAGAAGAGTTTTTGAACATATATATTCTATAATTATAGATACATGTTCAAAAACTCTTCTAATCCCTATGTTCACAGTACAATAGTTACTGTAATAATTACGGATAAATTAAACCGAATTTACTTACGTAAAGTTCAGTCCATCGACTGTTTTATCAGGCGTCTTGTTTTAACAACCAACACTGATGCCACTCACCTGCATACAGCCATTATTTTCGTCGGTGTCAAGGAACGGGATCCAGGCTGATGGAATAAGAGTGCTGTACGAACTGGCGTCTTGGTAGGAGGCATCTATAAGTAGCCGTAAAATAACATACTTGTACCACAAGGCACATAGTGGACATCCACAGACTAGTCAAGCACCTTTCATTAACACAAGGCATATGGATAGTTGTACATAAAACACATCATGAACATTTTATATCAGAGAGACCGATCAAAAATCGCATGCAAATTATCGATTTCGGAAGGCAATGGAGAATACTTAGCAGATCTGCATCAAATACTTTAGCAATCTACGGGATTCTACGATATCAATGAACAAAATAAGAAGAATTAAGGTTTAGACATTCTGCCTTCTGATCGAAGATTCGATCCTGACTAGGGATGTTGTGTTATGATCTTGAGTTTTCTTCCGTTACGGCATACAATGTCGCAACTAGATTTTAAGAGAAGCATTCATATAAAGCGTTACATTATGCTTACATTTACGATAACCATCTACGCGCAGACTGTGCTCAGGGTGACACTGACCTGTCTGCAGCAAGATGGGGACTCGAAACCAGAGGGAAATAAGGGCGAGTGCTCTCCTCAGCGATATGCCCTACCCAAGAACACATCTTCTCACCTGGTATATTGACTACATTCGCGTCACATGGTATGGACTAAAACAACAGTATTATTTTGCGGCTGTGTATTGACAGTTTCAATATTCACATTATTTTAAAGAACCTATGTCTGGTTTTTATTACGTTATATATTTAATTTGGCGTACTATTTTTATTTAATAACTTTATAACTTGAAGACACATTTTTCTTGGTGTTTCTAGGTTATTGTATGATCCGCCGATGTGATTTGGTTACCTTGGTGCCAAGGGACTGTTGTAGCCTCATTTTTTGGCGTTTTTGTCCTCAGGTTCCATACGGGGCTTCCAGCGATATCCGGTCCTATCAACTGCTCGATGACGTTCAACAAGCGTTCATTGCTCCATACATCTTTCAATGCCTGCAAGCATGCAACCAGATGGTTGAACACTAAACGCTTTGTTACTTTCCCATTAATCAACGTAACATTAAACGTGAACGTCTCCGAACAATCTACAGCACTAACATGTTTTTGTAGATTAACATTCGGATTTTTGTTTTAGCGATTATCATAAACTTTACCACAATTACGTGTATATACACCGCGAAATGTTTTTAATGAAACGCGGTCTTGCACAGGGACATTTTTGTTCAATATTCCCACAGTTCTCGTAAGGAACATGGAATGAGATATAATTTTGTTAAACAACTGTTCGTTTTATGTAGGTAAAATACATTAATAGCCTTTGATATTGGATGTGTACATGATCCTACCAGACATCTGTCGAAACTGGACAGGTGGTAAGTCCCTATTTATGGCGGATAAATGGGTTACTAAGAACTGTTATACCTTTGGTACGCTGCCCATCTGTTTAAAACAGAGGATGTTAGCTCCCGGGAAGTCATCTTCAAGCTTACACAGTCTGTGAAGGTAGCCATGGTCCTTGTAAAGGTCTAAAACACATGGACTGTTTTATGAATCTTTTATTATAATGTTGGACACTTTTACTATTATTATAGAATGTGTTTTACACGTAGCCTTGGTGAAAACTTCTGCATTTCTCTTTCATTGCCTTCATCGTCTTAAGTACAGAGCGCATTTCGTAAAAAATGGTTTACTTTGATAATTGCCATTAATTTAAAATTAATTAAAAATACTGTTATTTCATTTCTAACCATAAAACAGTTCCTGAGAACTTACTTTCTGAAAAAGTCATAACTCGCGTTTTATTGACCTATTATAATAAAAATTCGATGTAAGTTACTTCTTTAAGTGTCATTATACACTGCCCGCATCCTTGTACGAATCTTGTCGAAATTTGTTAAACAAATGAACACCATTTGCGCATAATTGTATTTGACGATTAGTTGTGTTGCCTACTATATTCTTACCTTTCACTTTGCCAGCTTTATAGAGCTTATCTGCAAGTTGGTCGACGAACTGGTTTATTGCGTCTTTCACAGGATCAAGCTCTGCTGCCGTGAAGAAATCTTTCACAACCAAATAACCCTGTCATGTTATATAATAGAATGTGTTTCCTAGTCAATTTCTTCAACTAGGCGACCGGGTGCCTAATCAAATTTGTCTCGACCGTTTCCTGCCATTTGTTTTGAGGCAAAACAGGAAACAGTTATAATTATGTCTTTACAACACATTTTTTTATTTGCTGAAATGGGGACGTGTTTCAAATTCTTTCTAAACTAGATTAATTCCCAGACAATTTTTAAATAATTTAAGACTGGCCCTTTTAAGAAGCTCGTTTAAAGTTATATGAGGATAAGTGTGTTGTAACGGAAATGAAACCAGGGACACTTGTAAAAATCCAAATATAATATTTCAGATCGAAGGAAACCTGAATACAGTGTTCTGGAAATGAAGATATTTATAATAGCTTTTGACCCAACTGGAATAAAATCTGGTACTTTCCATAATAAATTATGATATCGACTGATTTTTTTGTTAACACCCATACAAGGAAAAGTCGAAATGACATATTTCAGCTTTTAATTGATGGAAAAAAATGAATATAAAGATAAATAAAGTAAACAGAAGTATATGTGCAATGTTGAATAGCACCAATATTGTTTATCATGATGTAAACTTCAACTGTTGTCCCTCATGTTTTCTCAAAAAAATATCCGGGACACCTGATGCACAAAAATATTGAAAGGCTGATATAAGTACATGCATATCTGATCAATTCTTGGCATCGCTTTCTTTCTCAAATACTTGCAAACAATCAACCATCTATTTAAGTTTCGCAGTGTTTTTAGCCGCAACATCCACTTTCAACATGACAGTGTTTACATATTATCACGTTGTAAATACAACGTGATAATATGTAAACATTGATCAGTAAATTCTTGTAAAAGCCCCTTGAAGAAGGGTGTTTATCCCCCTGAAACGTTGGGATTAAATTTGTGTTTTAGTGAACAGTATTTAAACTGTGTTTCTTGAGAACTTTATTTTAACATGGCAGTGATAATGACTTTTAGGTTATTACCCACAATAAGGTGTAGTGTTATAATGCCAATGAAATACTAAATTACGGTAGTATAGCTGTGACTCGTCAATTCCAAGTACATCTAAAGTTTAAAAATTTCTTGGTAGTGGATAGTTTTGAGATTCTGTGCATGTTCAATAGGCATGAAAGTAGGAACTTAAAATCAAACAATTTGTTGCCGCTCTGACCTGTTTGTTGTAAGTACAAAAGTTAATTCTGCAATTGGTGTCAAGTTAAGGTAATTCATACTTCCAGATAGTGCAGTTGTACTAATGATGAGCTGTGAAAATTAAATTATCATTTTTTCAACAATTTCCAAACAAACTTTTATTATATTGTTACAAACCGATGAATATTGATAATAACAGGAGACAATTCTTGAAAAAAAAAAGATTTTTTTAGAAAAGTAATAAAATGTGGTACCTGCTATGTTGTGTCTAATCCGGGTGTCAAAATAAAGCATTTTCCACTCAAGTAAATCCAAAACAATTAATTACAATATCCAGTTCAATGTTCCCTCTAGGGCCAACCAGTGTTACTTTTTCAAAATAACTTTTGAAACATTGACTATAATGAATTTCAAAACACTGCACAAATACCATCACACAAGATTTACATTGTTATACATGTAGAGATTAAACTGTCCTACAGGTAAACTCAAGTGGGCATGATTTGCATGCTTTTTGCATGGGCGAGTGACCTCATGGGACAAAGGATGATGTGTTTGGATTTTGATTTATAAGAGCAATATTTTCAAGTTATTTTGAAAATGTAACACTGGTTGACCCTAGAGAGAACATTGAACTGGATATTGTAATTAATTACTTTCGATATATTTGAGCGGAAAATGCTTTATTTTGACACCCGGATTAGACAACCACATTTTATTACTTTTCTAACAAAATTCATTTTTTTTCAACAATTGTCTCCTGTTATTATCAATATTCATCTGTTTGTAACAATATAATAAAAGTTTGTTTGGAAATTGTTGAAAAAAATGATAATTTAATTTTCACAGCTCATCATTAGTACAACTGTACTATCTGGAAGTATGAAGTACCTTAAGCATCCCAAATATTTGGCAGGAGTTTGCCGTTATTTATTATTAAAGTAAGAATCTTCATACCTTCGTAAAGAATTCTTTAATCTGTTCTTCAGGGAGCTGACCTGGTTTGAGCTCCTTTGGCTGAGCCGGCATAGCCCGGAGATCGAACTTCTCCGGGTACTTCTCACCGGTAAAGCCTCGGTAATCAACCTCGTTAGCCATATTTTAAACGCACTGCAAAATACCTCCAGATCTGATCTATTTATACCGAACAGTTGATAGCGTATCTTCATAAAAACCCACTTAATGATGCCGGCTACAAAGTTTCAAACTATCAACAGTAGAGTTGAACAAGAAATATCTTTAAAAAAGATAAACGGCGTAGATTGTATATGAAATGATGCAGTTTATAGCTGGCATTATTCATTTCATCTTGATTTACGTGTAAATTATATCATTTCATTGTGAATCCTGCACAATGATTTTTTATTAAAATTACTTGAATTTGAATGTAAAACTACATCCCACACAAATTAAGGAACAGATTAATAGATTTTAATTTTGTTTATAAATGTGAATCTTATAATTATGAAAAACGGATTTTAAAAGTCTTTGCTTTATTAATATCTTAAACATAATAAACAACGTAGTAGAGGATGTATTAATAACCAAGATAATAAATAAATCAGTAAAGATCTTAAGACTTATTGTGAGCAATTAACAATAATAAAGAGTTATAAGTGTTTTCTTTATAAACTTGAAGAGAATTTCCTAGGAATATGAAACAATTCTTGAATATACCGCAACTTTCTACTCTATGAAAGCTGTATGGTTTAATTGCAATCTGATATAAATCATCTACTGAAAACCGTTACGCTAACATGTTCTTAGATCTGACTTGAGTGCAATTGCTTTAATTGATATTTTATGCATATAGGTAGTTACTGTTTTTATTTGGTTGCCGTGGTATAAATTGACGTTTAACATTTAACAAAAATCAGCTACAAACTAAAATACATTAAATACTCTTACTCACGTATATTTTGTATTATGTTTAAGAAACACTATTTTTAACTCCAGATTTTCTGTGTCAGATGAATTGTAATAAAAAGAATGTTGGTGTGGTGTCATTAGAATCTCACTGTTACAGGATATTTAATGTGCTATTTTTTCTCACTCGGATCACGCTTCGGTGATTCTACGTAATCTCCGAAGCTTGCCGGAGATCGCCGAGTTGATACGATTGATTTTTTCTATTACGAGTGCCTCAAAACTGTACACTTACGTAAACATTACTAACTGTTGCAAATCAAGAATTGAAAAGCATTTATCGACTTATGGCTTTTATATCTTCACAACTTTTAATCAGCATGTTGTTTTCCAGTTGTTATATGGCATTCTGGCCAAAAAGCTTCAACATTAGACCAAAACGTACTATAAATCTATCGAGATTCGCGAAATGTTGTGCTTGCAACGTCTGCATACGGTTTCCACAAGCGATTGTTAATATATAGCTGTATAGATATCATGATGTGCTATGTCAATGATAATCTTCATGGCAGAATTAAAGATGTGACATGGGCATACTTCTGAGGATTTTTTTTATTTTCATGATGTCAGATCACAAGTAATGTACACAACATTTGTTCACTGTTTATCTTTAGCCAAGGAAAATAGTTCGTTTCTATTTATTATTGTTGCTGCTTACAATCCATTGGTTGAGTACAAACTGAATTACAAGTCCTTATACAAAGTGTTGGTTGGTGGATTGAGGCGAACGTTACAGTTGTCCTCTACACAGCAAAACGAGCACTGGAATTCCAGTGTCATGTAGAAATCCTGGTCAAATGTCCGACACTTGTCATCGTCAGAGCTCCCCATCCACCATTCTCGGTAACACGTGTCAAAACTGGCACACCTGAAAAATAATTCTTAAAATTTTCAAAATTGAATAATGACAGGCAGTAATGGGAAACAAAGCACATCTTCTTGTAAGAGTCTTAATGGAAATATAGGGTTTTGTAAATAATTCATGTCAAACTTTGCGTTTGAATTAATACACGGACTCCATTTTCTCTAGCAGACAAATTAGTTAATTAATTAATTATTATTATTATTATTATTATTATTATTATTATTATTATTATTATTATTATTATTACTTTAATTATTAATAATATTTTTACTTTTATCAATATTATTATTATTATTATTATTATTAATACTACTACTACTACTACTAATAATAATAATAATATTATTATTATTATTATTATTATGTAGTAGTAGTAGTAGTAGTAGTAGTAGTAGTAGTAGTAGTAGTAGTAGTAGAAGTATATAAAAGTATATCCTAATGAATTGTCTGGGATTTGTTTTAGGGAATACAAAATATGTTTTGTTCAAGATACCTTACAGAAATGAACAATCAACTGATTCTATTATAAACATTATTAAGATTTAATGAACTAACTGAAAAAATAAACATACTGTCTTTTCACCATTCTTGTTCCATCCGCATGGTTATATACTGTGTTCATACAATAATTGTCTGGAGGAGCGCAAGTTGTTGGCTCGTGCAATATTTCACACAACACTTCCGGTCCACTACACACATGACACGTCTCTGGAACAGAAAAATATTATGCATTTTATAATATGAATAACTCAAGGAAATAAGAGAGAGCGATGACGCTCCACTAATCTTCCTGTAGCCATCAGGTTACAAGTTTATGTACAAGTTCTTGATCATTTCAATGAAGCTGTACTCGAACAGTCATCAATCATGTATAAATAATGAATATCAGACCAGAATGTAATCTGTAGGTCTGCATTTGTCAAGTTGGGTATGTAAACAATATAACGCCAGACAGAAGGTAAAAACGGATATTTCGAACCCCAAAGTGAAATATCTATATCAGGAAAAGCCGAATTTATCGAATAATCGCCAAAACATTCAGAAAGTATGAAGACAATAGAGTTAAAATGTTATGGTTAGGGCTGGGAAATAAAACAGATACTCTTACCATAAATTAAAGAGTATATACCTACGACATAGAAAATACTAAGAGCTAAAATACAATCCGGGTTATTCAGATTGGATTGTTTTGTCTTATTTTAAACGATCTCAAAGCAACAACAAAACAGGTTAATAGCATTTCTTCGCTTCATAAATGTAACAAATATTGTTATTTAATGGAATTACCATGAACGAAACTTACTTGATAGAGGTGGTATTGTATACGGTGGTTTTGCAGTGGAACTTACAATGGCAGGTGTCATTGATGATACGCTGCTAGCTGGTTTGCTTGTTTGTGGGTGTGAATTGGTTTCTAAACGTAAAGTTGACTGAATCGTGGTTGTCTGCGGCTGATGAGTCGATGTAAGTGTTTGTATTGTTTGTGTAGATGTGTTTGTTGGCTGATGAGTCGATGTAAGTGTTTGTATTGTTTGTGTAGATGTGTTTGTTGGCTGTTGTGTCGATGTAAGTGTTTGTATTGTTTGTGTAGATGTGTTTGTTGGCTGTTGTGTCGATGTAAGTGTTTGTATTGTTTGTGTAGATGTGTTTGTTGGCTGTTGTGTCGATGTAAGTGTTTGTATTGTTTGTGTAGATGTGTTTGTTGGCTGTTGTGTCGATGTAAGTGTTTGTATTGTTTGTGTAGATGTGTTTGTTGGCTGATGAATCGATGTTGTTGTTTGTTTTGTTTGTGTTGATGCATTCAGTGGCTCTTGTGTCGATGTTAGTGTTTGTTTTGTTTGTGTTGATGAATTCGAAAGCTGATGTATCGATGTTGTTGTTTGTTTTGTTTGTGTAGATGAATTCGGTGGCTGCTGTGTTGATGCTGTTGTATGTCTTGATGTTGTTGGTGGCTGTGTTGATGTTGTCTGATGTCGCAGTAAAGTTTCTTTTGTCACTCGACACACATAATTATAATGTTCATTGCAATGTCTGTATGACCAATTAAATGTATGCGCATGGTCTAGTACCATACAGTAGTGTTCGTTCACGTCCGCTCCTCCCCAAAGGGGTGGAAACTTCTGCATTTGTGTAAACTTTGTTCCATCCGTCCAGGCAAAATCTGCGGAATTCTGATCCAATGTTCTACCTCCAATCCAATAGTTCGTATCGTTTTCTGAAAGACATTTATAAATTATGCGTTATATTGATGAAAAGAGTCTAAGACTTCAAATGTTCCAACTAAGATTTTGCGGTTTACTTTTGAAAAGCATGTTTCTATTAAAAAAGAAACATACAAATATTTCTCAACAAATATCAAAGAAATGCTCATAGCCAATGATGCAAACTTTATGCATTTTATTTGAAAAAAATAAACGTGTATATCAAACATGGCCACATCCAGTAGACAAGGCCGCCCCACACAGCCAAAAAGTAGAGAAGTGAAGAGAGGATATTTATACAATGATCAGTTTAAAAAAAATCATTCTATTTTCATTCTGACAACCTTTAATAAAAAATTGCTCATGAAGCAATGTAGAAGGTAATTAAAATCGTCTGTGACGTTTCCACTTTTTTGGCTGCTTGTATGGGCTGTGTTTACTGAGTGTGGCTATTCCTGATATGCATATTTCATGTTTCCATAAAATACAACGCTCGGTGTTTCCGTTATTATCAAATAAGAATTAAATTATGATTTTGATTTATCCATTTATTTCGACCCGAAAGTATAGTATTTTTTAATGTTGGTAACCTAATATTACATTTATTCATTTTTGTCTCGTCTTTACTTGTTGCTGGTTTGTATTTCACAACTTACAAAAACATTGAATGAAGCATTATGTTTATATAGGGTCAGTTCTTTGAACAGAACAGAACAAAACAAAACTTTATTTACATCTCAGGCATACAAGTATGCAGCATGAGGAACTGTACATTAAATGCATATTTACATTGACGTGATCACAATAAAACAGTTACTAAACAACTACACCAAAAGACTGAGTATATATGAAAATGGTAAAATACGTGACTTGGACCGATGACTTTTTTCTTGTTACTTAGTTATCATCTTGGGTACAAAATTTTAGATTTGGGTCTGTTGATTCTTACTGTTTGGTCGCAAATAAGATTTTTTTGTAAACAAGTTATTTCTTGGACGGACACCAATAACGAGTATACAAAATTGATTTTAAATGTCGTATACAATTTTGTTTAATAAGAACTAGGGAATTTACATTTTCAGTAGTTACAAAAAAAAAGAAGAAAATACTTTTTTTTACTTTTTTGTGCAATTCATGTTTCTCCCTAATACCATTAAGGCATAGTATAAAGTATGAAGTCTATTGCTGGAGTGGAGTGTTGAAGTAAAGTCTGGAGCTCCAGAAATTCAGCTCCAAAGTCAGCCTCCAGACTCCACTCCAAGACTCCGCTTAAAGAATCCACTCCATATCTTATAATATGCTTCCCGTTAATAACGGATTGGGTCAAATATTTATCTGTTATGTTCTGAAACATCAACTTACGCAATTGACTGAATAACAGCGAAAATACCAAATCCGTGACGTTGACACTATTAATTGTGATCAAAGATCCGCTGTTGAATCTCTTACACATGCTCAATGATTCATCCCATGTCAACTTTTGACTCTTCTCAACTCGAATGCACACTCCGCTTGATTGATCGAAATAAAAACGATCAATTATATGCGAACGGCAGATTGATTCTGAAATTTAAAAATAACGGTAACAACTCACCTCTGATCTCTTTTCCCCGGTATGCGTGTTTTACATTACATTTCACATGACTATATTTACCATTTGAATATTGGTGTAAAATATATTGATGTTAATTTCAAAATGCACTTTAGCCCAGAAAAGTTAAAGTCTTATTTGCCTTGTAAACTTTTAAACGAAAATAACGTTTTACAACTAGTAATATACGTTAGGCCTATGAGTTAATTCATACGAGCTATAAGATATGAGCTGTAAAAAGTCTCTCCGTACATTCAATCACAGCTGTCATCAGTTACGTCATTGAGCACGATACTTATGTACTATATAATTAGTAGACCTACTTCTAAAATTTCTTGAGTTTTAAAATTTTGGCCAATTTAAAAATGGGTGGTTTCAATATCCCAGCCACTAAAGTTTTGGATATTGTTTAATCACCCCAAAGATATATTGTCTGCTTTTTAAATTTTGCCTTTGGCGTTGTCTGTGATATGCAGGATTTATATTCTCAGACCCACTGTCAAAATTCCATTCTGTTTTTGTTCCGCACATTGTTTCTCGTTTAGGGCAAACGCATTCTTTTATCTGGGGACCATACGCCGCTGAACATGAAATGGTATTAATCTGAAAATGCCGCATTGAAGGTTCCATGTTTACCGTCATATGCATTCCATCGTTTGGGATGAATCTAAATTGTACTGTTTATTGATGCAATTATTGAGTCGCGGGACTGGGCGACGTGGGCAGTATTATGCATTCCATTACCTGTGCATGAACAGGCTCTATCAAACCAAGCCTGCAAATTTTCGTATTTGTCGTGTTAGGTTGCATTCAAAGGTCCCTTTTCCTCTATTCTAACGGTAACCATACGTGGCAACGTATAAAATTTAATTCACTCTCCTGCAAGCACAAATTGCCTTTCAAAATTATTTACTTGTTTCATCAACTGTCGCAGCTTTAATTGCGCAGATATATCCCATCGTGCGATTGCAGTCAGTGTCATACCACTTGTACATATCCTGGTAATTCATGTAGACGCACCTCTCATTGGGAGTAAATATATTGTCAGGCTGGTGTAGAGGAGGAACTCGAAGCCAATTTGGTGACTAAAAATAATAATTTAAACTGTTTTATTGGCGAGAAGCCTACGAGTATGTTTTACCAAAGTGCCCACCTAAACACTGCAAACTAAACGTTGCAATTCACCTCCATAATTCAAATGAAATGCATTTTATAAGTATTCTTTAAATTTCCAATGTCAGTGAATAATCACCTGAAAATCGCATTCGTGTTCCATTATGCAATCTTGTTAACAATGTAAACGATTTTAACGAGCGTAATATGAAAACAATATATACTGGAATACAGGGCTTTTTGGTATTTAAAATTAAAGAAATTCTCTCTGTAATTCACATTTGGTACAAACATAAACTGCCGCTTAAAAATCGAGGTAAGAAAAGCGATCAGCTACTGAGGGTAAATCAACAAGCGTACTGGGCTCTATAGAATGTCCTGCTGGCATCCTAATTATTTGGAATGACTGATGTTTTCACAAATATAATTGAGAAACTGACATGTCCGTTCTTTTTTTCTTTAATTTGGAAATCAAATCTGCTGAACACGCGAAAATCGCCCTCAGATGTTTTCAATCATCAATTGTAGGTTGGAAATAATAATATGAAATAAATTATGTGATTTTATTCACACTGAGACAAATCTCAGTGTGAATAAAATCACATAATTTATTTCTTACGTCCTATAACATTGTTTCAAAATTTAAGAAGTTTATTGAAATCTTAAGACACTAAGAAGATTAAGAAAAGGGAACTAGTTGTAGAACAGAGGCTTCGAAAGGTGTTGCAAGTATCTGTGTTATCATAAATTAGACAAATCCATGTACAGAAAGATTTTATCACGGAGAATGTTTGCTTTTTTGAGGTGGTTGTCTTAAGCTTAATTTAAATGGACAATTAGTCAAGAAAATAAACTGTAAACGCAAAATACTGACGTGAACATCGACAATGCCGCCATTTTTCCATTGGAAGAAACCTTCACCGGGTGATTTTTCTCCGCCAATCCAAACATCCCATTCTGTGAACAATATAAATTAAAGTTAAAATACATTTATAATTAACATAATTTTACTTTAGGTAACGAAACCTAGCTTCTTATGTGTGACTCTTTTTCATTGTGGCATAATTAAAACCCGTTAATAAGTTTTATTTTATCCTCAACATAAATTTAACCGTGTGTTGTTGGTACATGATAAATTTCCTGTTAAAGTTTGATTAAAAAGGCAGGTTATTAGGAAAGGAAATGTATTTCGCCTTCAACAAGGCTGAGCTCACACAACTGATTCAGGATGTTTTACCCACACATCCATAGGTTTCGTTTCGTATAAAACTCCACACTTGAAATACGCTCGGGAACTTCCGTTTATTTGTACACAACTAAATTATAATTTAATGTTCGATTTACCTTCGTAACAATTTTCACCTTAGATGACACCATGAAGATTAGTATTCCAAAACACTTTGACGGTGGACACCATGAAAATATTTGTTCGCACCGTAGTTGATAATTAAATATACCAAACCAAGTTAAATGGACTTAATGATGATACCTTTTAAACGTTCTTTTATAAGCTGGTATATTTTCTGAGTCTGTAGTATAACTAGATCCGCCATATCTTGAGCACATGCCAGAGAAGCCTCAGTAAAGTTCTGGGGTGTCGTACTTATCTTTACACAAGAGTCTGTCGACGTGAAGTAGGTGTAGTTATTTAGTGTGGCGCAGAATTGTTCTGTAATAAACAAATAATTTTAGATCTCGCACTACATAACCATATTGCCAATAACACTGATAACATTCAATTTACCGTCGCATTCGTGCACTTTTTCCACGTTTACAAGTATTCGGTACTCGCGGTCCAAACCCTTTTCAATTTGTATGTATGTATTTTATATGTTCAAAAGGCAATAAAGCATGTTTAAGTTAAATTAAATTAAATGAATCAAAATACAACACTGCAATCACGCGAATTGAATTGCAAATGTCTTAAATAAGTCAATATGAACTTTTATGGTGCACGTAAAAACCATCTGTAAATTTAAAAAGAAAGGTTACCAACATGATATTTTACAGCGCTCTGCATGCCTGGTGATTATTCTACAGTTGATCATTATGCTTACCTGTATGGTTGCACGACGGTGGCAGGGGTTTAAGAGTTTATGAAGGTTTATGGGGAAATCTTTTCTTAAAAGAACCTAGAAGCTCGATTTGTTTCTTTTATCCCTGTCATCGTGTTCTTTCTGCTTTTACTCCAAGAGCTCTGGTCTCGGTAAGATTATTGAGTACCCGCCCTTTGGCTTTGCAATGCTATTAGATTCTTATGTTTTATATGTTTGTGTGCTTTTGCATTCTACATTGTTGAGCCAATAAGTGGTTTGAAGTTGTTTCACCAAGACAACTTGTATTTGTTTTGTGATATGAGAACCTGTTGGGGCAAGTGTGAGGTTGGTGCACCCTAGAACCTGGTTTAAACCCCCAGTGGCAATTTGATTTGCCACTGACCGTTCCAAGGCGGTAACCCCTCGGGTTCTCATTTTTGTTAATTGTTAGTGGTGTCTCTTTTGAAACTGATCATTTTATTAACCATGCTCTCTCCCTCTCTTCTTCTTGACTGTGTGGGGAGGCTGCTTTTTCTGAATGTGGCGATTCCTGATATGCATATTTCACCTTTGTACAAGTGTACTAACAACGTTTATGGTGCACGTACAGATGTACTAACAACGTTTATGGTGCACGTACAAATGTACTAACAACGTTTATGGTGCACGTACAAATGTACTAACAACGTTCATAGTGCACGTACAAATGTACTAACAACGTTTATGGTACACGTACAAATGTACTAACAACGTTTATGGTGCACGTACCAATGTACTAACAACGTTTATGGTGCACGTACAAATGTACTAACAACGTTTATGGTGCACGTACCAATGTACTAACAACGTTTATAATGCTCGTACCAATGTACTAACAACGTTTATGGTGCACGTACAAATGTACTAACAACGTTTATGGTGCACGTACAAATGTACTAACAACATTTATGGTGCACGTACAAATGTACTTACAACGTTTGTAAAAAGATTACAAGTTGAATTGCAATCGTTTTTGATTAGTTCATATGAACATTAAAGTACACTAACACACTTTTGTACTAAGAAGAGATTACAAGGTTGAAAGGAAGATCAAACATACGAGACAAGGAGGGGCTAATTGGCCCTGCATTGACGTACAGGCCTTCATAAAGACGTAGAGGCGGACATAAGCATTTTGCACATTCCAGCATAAGATGGACTGATCCGCATGAAATAAACGCCACGCACTACATGTACATGCTAAAGATATGCTTGAGTTTCAGGTAAATAGTCTTGTTAATTGGTGAAAAAGTTCGCATCCCAAGTTTTAATAATTTCCCCCTTTTAAAGAAATTATTGACTCAACCACATAACCATATCACACAGATCTACACCTCATGTCGAAAACACGTTAAACACGTTAGAAGTACGAATTCGACATCTTTAACTATAAGTAGATCGCGTAACAACATTAAAAATGACCACCTATCAAGAAAAATATTGGATTAAAAACTTAACTCAAGTTGTTTTTTTAATTTTGAAGACACACATTTACTTGATTGAAAAAGGTTTTAAGAATAAGTGTATTATTCGTCACCTTAGTGCAATAACGGTATATCTCCTTCATATTTCATTGGCACTTATACCGTTATTGCACTAAGGTGACGTATTACTTTTATTTAAAATGTATATATCAAATTTGAGAAAACGGAGAAAATTGAGAATTGTTTATCAGCAGATTTTGATTAAAAATTTATAAAATTTATATGTAGAAACTCAAATAATTATTCTAATTATATCAGCAGGACTTAGTATTATTCGAAACATTTGTATGATATCAGGACGGTTGTATTTTATGTTTATACACCATGCTTTAAGTAAATAAGCAACATCTACTCAAAAATTGAATAAATATGAGTTTGATATTAAATTTTAGTAAAAGAATGTTTGCGATATAAGGGACTGGTCACTTCTGCCAAATTATACTGAAATTCAACCATGAATAACGAATATTTGGACCGAACGCGAAATCAGCATTAAGCGGGACACAAGACTTATTGAATTAAAACTAGACCCAAGATCGTATCACTGAGATTGGATACCGGTCTTCAATCTCAAAGATCTGATTGGCTGAAAGGAATACAAGTCTCTTTTGCAGCCAATCAGATGCTTGAGATTTAAGACTGATCTTCAGCTTAAGTTGTATGACGTTTGAGCTTGGTTACCTGTTTCGGTCTGAAAGTTAAGAGTCAGGTTGCACTGAGTGTTGCAGTAGTTTCTGTCGCAGCAAGTGGCGGGACATTCGGATACATTCTTCGCCAGCGAGGAGAGATCGCAGTCCTGTAAATAACAAGAAGTTGGAAAAGGCTGAAGAACAGAAAAAAACATATCTGGAAAAGGTTTTAAGTTTGTTTAGTGATATTCAGTCTTCTTACAAATTAGGCGTTTTTATAATACGAATTTCCATTTTTTACATACAATTTAATTTTCTGGCGATTTTTACATACCTGTTTCGACCGACAGGACGATGAATAAACGTCATTACTATGGTCGTGACGAAATATTGTTCTCTCTCGTTTGTAACTGCAATACTAAAAGGACAAGAGTGAGTGAACATAGCGTGATCTAGTCCCCGATATTTGTCAAACTCCCTCCTCATATAAAACTCGAAATTATCTTGATTATTTAGTGTATAGGCCATGCAAAATAAAGCATTATTCTATACAACTAGAACATCCAAAACGTAAATACAGTCTCAGGATACTATATTTCTTCACTTTTGTGGCAACAAGTATTATAAAAACATATCATTTTTATTTTGAAAATAATTCATTTTTCTTCGAAAATTTTTTTTAACCTCATAGCCACACAAACGCCATTGCGGCGCCTAGAAAACCATGCAAGAGACGGACACATTACAAACCGTATCCCCTCCACCAAAAAAGAATAGTTCAAGTATACGTATCAATAGGCATCCATAATGATTGACATTCTGCATGGTTTGAAATAAGCATGTCGACATCAAAGGTGGTAATTTAAACAGATAACTACACTGAAGCGAAGTTCGGGGAGACTTTTGCAGTCGCCATACAGCACTATTTCTGTAACTACATCCAAGGACCATGTTTGCCTTACCGACCTCTGGGCTGAAGGTTATAAAACTGAGATTGGAAACCACTCTCAAATCTCAAGTATCTGATTGGCTGAAATGGCGACCTGTCGCCATTTCAGCCAATCAGAAGCTAGAGATTTGAGACTGGTTTCCATGCTCAGTTTTATAATCGTTGGCACAGATCGAATGTGCGGGACTACAGAGAACTATATAGAACATGAAGACGAACCTGATCGCTGTCACATAGTGTCACGGTGTCACACGTGTCGCCGTTCACTTGCTCCTTACAGTTATAACAGTGTAGTCGTGTGCTGTTAGGTTCCAACTCTATTACATGACAAAGTATTATTTTTAGCGTGACGTGTAACATTAATATAACAATACAACAAATATAATAATTTACTGGTCACTATAAACAGTGCTAGGTTCTATAGGCGTAGAATCTCTTGTTTTAAAAGATTAGCGAACATTCTAAAGGCAAATCAAAGGCATACAGTAACACATTCTATTTTTTAAGAAGAAAATATTTAAAAATCGGACAAAAATGTTGCAATATTCAGTTTGTTACATAATTTCCAACACTGTCAAAAGTTCCAAGTGCTCGCTTTTGCATTTCTATTATCTCGAAGAAAAACTATCCGAAGTATTTCGGTTGTTATTTTATTTAAGGTAATCCGACATTAACTATTAGTTGAAAATCGCAACATTATATATTTCTGCATTTTCCTGTGCGACAGTCAGAAATGAATTGTATACACTCGGTTTGATTGTTCACATGTTGATCGACACCAGACTTTTGACACCAGACCTTCTAAAATAAGAACCAACCTGGCGCTCCGCATCCTGCTATATTGCAGAAGTCTTTGTCGCAACATTGCCGGCATGTTGAACGACCGATGACGTTAAATGGAGATGGTGACGTAATTTTACTCGAACGTAAGGATCTGCCTACCAACAATTGATTCAAAGGGCCTTCAAACGGTGCAACACACTGCAAAGAAACATTCCACAATTTAACTTATCGTCGGTTTATATCAAGTATTAGTTTTATCCTAACCAGATCCAAGAGTTATGGTAATGGAACTTCAACAGTTATAATTCATTCCTATGCCCTTATGTTTCCACAGAAAACTACATGTACGTACTAAGAAAGATCACATTTCTACTAAACCCTTCAAAATAAAAACGTCCTGTTTCCTTTATATATAATTTAAACTATACAGAGTAGCATGTATGTGTGGACTTACGTACACTTCTTTACAGAAAGCAAGCAATCAAGTTCAGTATTGTAAAAAGTGGACAAAAATATATCCATTCCCCTTTAAGCCAAACGTAGAGACGTCATATTATTTTAACGAGGACTTTCACCTTATTTAAGTTGTTTTTCATCAACGTATAATTTTCCCGGATATATAAACACATTTGGAGAGATTTGGCCATTTTGCTAAATGAACAGTCATGTTTTAAACTAACAATCACACATCGTGCGCAGTTCCTACCAGTTTTGTACAGCCTTGCACCCAGCCACTTATGTTCTGAGAAGTCTCCAGCCTCTCTATATAACATCTCTGAAATTCAAAAAAAACAAAAACGCATGATTTATTCACTACAAGCTATATGTAATGAACATGAAACGAAACCTGGTAATTTAAAATTAATATTTCGATAAAGACATCTGAAGCTAACGCTCTTCATAAGGACTTAATGGCAAATGACAGTTTACGTTTACTAACAAATGAGATTTTGAGCCAAACGTTTTAAAAGAAAAAAAAAACAAGTTTTTACACATTCACACTAAACTTGCCTGCATATATGTCATCAATGATCTGCCCATTGTGAATCCAGTCTAAACGATTCCATGCTAATGGCAATATACTGTATGATCAATTGACTAATCTGTCTTACAAACAATTATAAATAAACACGCCTTTCTTTGTTTTTGGAACCTGTCTATTCATGGTTGTCAACCAGCGAAGAGAGTAGCCTGCACAAGCTGGCAATGATCTACACTGGTCACTAATGGGACTGAAGTCGCACACTTTAGTACCGTCTAAAATGTTAACAGAAAATATAAAACGTTCGGCAGGTATACGATGAAAAATAATCAGTCACATAACTCACCCTCCGTGCGCTAACCTCTCCCTCATCACGCTTTTCTATATAGCCAATTATTTTACCTTAACCTCATTTTACTTACCTCGCTCTCTTCACGCCATTGTATGTAACCTGTCACTTACCTCACGCTACTCGCACCATACCTCATCCTCCGCACACAGTTGTATGTTGACACTTTCATCAAACCAACACTTACATCGCCTTCCTCACAAAGTTTTAGTTCGTCAGTCACTTACCTCAAACCAACACTTACCTTGCCTTACTAATACTGTTGCATATAGCCAGTCACTTTCCTAAAACTTTCACTCACCTCGCCTTCCACACAATTGTATGTAGCCAGTCGCTTACCTAACACTTACCTCGCCTCCCTAACACTGGTGTATGTAGTCATTCATTTTTCACACTCACGCTTACCTCGCGTTCCTAACGCTATTGAATAGTCACTTACCTCAAACACCCTTACCTCGCTTTCATCACACAGTTATATGAGCCAGTCGATTACCTCAAAATTACACATTACCTCGCCTTCCTCACACTGTTGTATGTAGCCAGTCACTTACCTCAAACTAACACTTACCTCGCCTTCCTCATACTGTTGTATATAGCCTGTCACTTTCCTCAACTTACACTTACCTCGCCTTCCTCACACTGTTGTATGTAGCATGTCACTTACCTCAAACTAACACTTACCTCGCCTTCCTCACACTGTTGTATGTAGCCAGTCACTTACCTCAAACTAACACTTACCTCGCCTTCCTCATACTGTTGTATGTAGCCTGTCACTTTCCTCAACTAACGCTTACCTCGCCTTCCTCACACAATTGTATGTAGCCTGTCACTTACCTCAAACTTACACTTACCTCGCCTTCCTCACACTGTTGTATGTAGCCTGTCACTAACCTCGAACTTACACTTACCTCGCCTTCCTCACACAATTGTATGTAGCCAGTCACTTACCTCGAACTTACACTTACCTCGCCTTCCTCACACAATTGTATGTAGCCAGTCACTTACCTCAAACTTACACTTACCTCGCCTTCCTCACACAATTGTATGTAGCCAGTCACTTACCTCAAACTTACACTTACCTCGCCTTCCTCTCACTGTTTTATGTAGCATGTCACCTACCTCGAACTTACACTTACCTCGCCTTCCTCACATTGTTGTATATAGCATGTCACTTACCTCGAACTTACACTTACCTCGCCTTCCTCACACAAATGTTTGTAGCCAGTCACTTACCTCGAACTTACACTTACCTCGCCTTCCTCACACAATTGTATGTAGCCAGTCACTTACCTCGAACTTACACTTACCTCGCCTTCCTCACACAATTGTATGTAGCCAGTCCCTTACCTCGAACTTACACTTACCTCGCCTTCCTCACACAATTGTATGTAGCCAGTCCCTTACCTCGAACTTACACTTACCTCGCCCTCCTCACACAATTGTATGTAGCCAGTCCCTTACCTCGAACTTACAATATCCTCGCCTTCCTCACACTGTTGTATGTAGCCAGTCCCTTACCTCGAACTTACACTTACCTCGCCTTCCTCACACAATTGTATGTAGCCTGTCACCTCGAATTTACACTTACCTCGCCTTCCTCACACAATTGTATGTACCCAGTCCCTTACCTCGAACTTACACTTACCTCGCCTTCCTCACACAATTGTATGTACCCAGTCCCTTACCTCGAACTTACACTTACCTCGCCTTCCTCACACAATTGTATGTACCCAGTCCCTTACCTCGAACTTACACTTACCTCGCCTTCCTCACACAATTGTATGTATCCAGTCCCTTACCTCGAACTTACACTTACCTAGCCTTCCTCACACTGTTGTATGTAGACTGTCACTTACCTCGAACTTACACTTACCTCGCCTTTCTCACACTGTTGTATGTCGCCTGTCACCTCGAACTTACATTTACCTCGCCTTCCTCACACAATTGTATGTAGCTAGTCCCTTACCTCGAACTTACACTTACCTAGCCTTCCTCTCACTGTTTTATGTAGCCTGCCAGGCTGTCACTTACCTCGAACTTACACCTACCTCGCCTTCCTCACACTGTTTTATGTAGCCTGTCAGGCTGTCACTTACCTCGAACTTACACTTACCTCGCCTTCCTCTCACTGTTTTATGTAGCCTGCCAGGCTGTCACTTACCTCGAACTTACACTTACCTCGCCTTCCTCACACTGTTTTATGTAGCCTGTCAGGCTGTCACTTACCTCGAACTTACACTAACCTCGCCTTCTTCACCGATTGTATGTAGCCAGTCACTTACCTCGAACTTACACTTACCTCGCCTTCCTCACACTGTTGTATGTAGCCTGCCACCTCGAACTAACACTTACCTCGCCTTCCTCTTACTGTTTTATGTAGCCTGTCAGGCTGTCACTTACCTCGAATTTACACTTACCTCGCCTTCCTCACACTGTTTTATGTAGCCTGTCAGGCTGTCACTTACCTCGAACTTACACTTACCTCGCCTTCCTCACACTGTTTTATGTAGCCTGTCCGGCTGTCACTTACCTCGAACTTACACTTACCTCGCCTTCCTCACACTGTTTTATGTAGCCTGTCAGGCTGTCACTTACCTCGAACTTACACTTACCTCGCCTTCCTCACACTGTTTTATGTAGCCTGTCAGGCTGTCACTTACCTCGAACTAACACTTACCTCGCCTTCCTCACACTGTTTTATGTAGCCTGTCAGGCTGTCACTTACCTCGAACTTACACTAACCTCGCCTTCTTCACCGATTGTATGTAGCCAGTCACTTACCTCGAACTTACACTTGACTCGCCTTCCTCACACTGTTGTATGTAGCCTGCCACCTCGAATTTACACTTACCTCGCCTTCCTCTCACTATTTTATGTAGCCAGTCTCTTACCTCGAACTTACACTTACCTCGCCTTCCTCACACTGTTGTATGAAGCCTGTCACTTACCTCGAACTTACACTTACCTCGCCTTCCTCACACTGTTTTATGTAGCCTGCCACCTCGAATTAACACTTACCTCGCCTTCCTCACACTGTTGTATGTAGCGTGCCACCTCGAACTTACACTTACCTCGCCTTCCTCACACAATTGTATGTAGCTAGTCCCTTACCTCGAACTTACACTTACCTCGCCTTCCTCTCACTATTTTATGTAGCCAGTCACTTACCTCGAACTTACGCTTACCTCGCCTTCCTCACACTGTTTTATGTATTTACACTCGTACGGAAACTGAAGATATCTACAGTGATAACAGCTGACACGTGGTCCGCACGTCACTGAAAACGAATAGAATAAATCTCAGTAATGAGAAATACTGGCCGAGACGTTTTAGTGGCGACCAAAATTTTCTATTCAATCACCGATACAGAATATCAAATATACTTTATATATACTAATTATAACTAGGAGCTGCGTATAAAGGAATAATGCCAATAACACTTCCGAGCTACATGTAGAAGAAATAATGGTAAACAATAAGAATGACTTGATTGTTATCGTTCGGTGGTGCGTGTGTCCGTCCGTCCTTTTGTCTGTTCCTCCGATCCTTTGTCCGAGGCATATCTCGGTAGCCATTGGATAAATTGATTTCAGTTTTGGTTAAACGATAGCTGTTGGTCTGGTGAAGTGCACATTGCAAGAATCTAACTCTACGATTGCTGTTTATAAAAGTATTGACATTTTTGGGTGGTGGATAGTTGATATTATTTCTGTCAAAAAAATGACCAATTTTTAGCAAATCTGAAAGTCAAAAATCCAACTTTGTGTAATATTTGGCGACAAGAGCACCGCAAGGCGGAGTAAAATACGCCAAACAAACTGCTGTTTACTCTGGCACTTTGGGTAACTGAACAAAAATCGCAGAGCGCAAGATACATAACTTTACCTTTACTATTAACAGCCTTATTGTTCGTTGTTCTTTTACAACGTATAGAGACTGAAAAAGTTGGTCTGTACAGTATAAAAGCCACATGATAAATTTAACTGTTCAGTTTATATTAACAGTTTTCGGTGTCAAGTCATCTATTTACATGAAACAATACAATGATAATTGCTAGTATTTATATACTGAGCAAAAAAAAGAGAAACTTACCTTTGTATAAATTCGTTAAATTTGTTCAATATGCTATGTTTAATCCTTAATTTAGTTTGTGGTATTTGCACATTGTCTGGACATTTAATAAAGCGGGAAGAGAAAAAATATTATTTCTTCACAGATGTCAATGTTATCTCCTCTTTTCTAAATAATGATGGGATAGATATTTCTTAACATTAAAGTCTCAACCAGATATTTTCACAGCCAAAGTTAGAAGTTTATATAATGTGCAGAAGGAAAAACAAAAAAGTTAACGTCGTCCACTGATGCAAAGAAATAAGATACAGTTAGTTAAATATACGTTTTTGAAAAGTATGTTCCTTTTAATTAAAGAAATATAAAAATCCAACTCCTAATTAACCACAACCAAATAACTTTTTCAATGTTTTCTCTTTTTTAACCGATAGATACTAAACCGACAACTTCCAAGATAAACATATTGTTGATCAAATTCTTTCAGATATTTGCATTCGCTGGCATCAGTGTTGTAATAGGAGTTTCCCTAAGGCTTGTTATTTTGTTTTTCATTTTGGCTCAGGATATTATGTTATGTAATCCCATCGTGCGACATTTCGATGCAGTTCCTATCGCACTGTAACCTATAGATTTCGTCGGCAGATTTTCATTGTTTGCTAACAATGTCTGCCTGCGATTCGTTACATGTACCCCAAAAAATATATAATTATACAGAGAATAATTCCGCATTTTGAAAAAAAAATATTTTGACATTCGTGTTATACATGTGATTTGAGGCACGCCACGGGAAAAGGTACCTTCGGGCAGTTGACGTCAATCCTTGAAACGACGTCATAAAGTTGAGCAGACGACATTAATTATTATGCGATTCGCGGTAAAAATACAATTTTATTGTCAAATTGTGTAACAAAATCACTGTTTTGTTATGAGAAAATAATAGAAATGTGAAAGTTCTTTCTAAAGATAGTAACAACAAAAATGACACAAAAAATGACCGAAGGTACCTTTTCCCGTGGCGCGCCTATTTTATTGTTTTAGAAGAACGCAAAAGTAAAGCAGGAGATGGCTTGTCAAGGTGTCAGTGGTTCAAACAGTAATCTACAAAATTTAATAAAAAAGAACATCATACTCACCAACATTTATAAGAGCAAGGCAAAATAGAAAGTAAAATATCTCCATGTCCTATAACACACAACTTTTCTATGTTTGTTTTGGTTTAAGTGCACACATGGTTTTATCAGACCAGAGAATGATAAGATCACCATAAGTTCAAATTGGTCATCAGTTACATATTTTTATAATCTATATGTATGCTACTTTAATTTCTTCAAATGTCAAGAGAGAGTCTGAAAAGAAATGTGTTATTTTGTAATTAATTATTCAATGTCTTTTTATATTTGATTTTTTAAATCATTCCGAAACAAATTACTGAAACCGCAGGCGCTTCAATTCAAATTTATTTAGAATAAGCATGTGATATATAGTAAATTCCGATTGATGACCTATGGCATGATATTCTGTCTGAACTGTTCACGTCTCATTTTTGTTTCCATTTGTATCTATTAATCTTGAACTCTGACTTTCAGTGCTTTTATTATCCATCACGTAGGGGCGGAAAACTATACAATTTAAGTGCATAGCTACCAGAAGAGGACAGCACATTATTAATAATGTTGTCTGCAATATTATTTTCGGTCAAAAATGAATTTTGACCAATTAAACGCAAATCTGAAAGTCAAAACTCAAAATAATTGTGTAACTTTTGGCAACAAGAGCACACCAAGGCGGAGTAAAATACGCCCGTCAAACTGTTGTGAATTATTGTGAGCGGTGTTCCGTATGGACAAACTTAAATTTTTTCTCTCCCTTTACCGCGGTTCACGATTGTACGATGGTGAAATCACGATGGTACGGTGATGAAAACGCGAAGGCACGATGATGAAAACACGCAGGCACGATGGTACGGTGAAAACGCGATGTTATATCACAGTTTCATCATCATACCATCGTTGTTTTACTATCGTGCCATCGTTGTTTCATAATCGTACCACCGTTGTTTTACCATCGTACCATTGCTTTTCGGTGAAGCATGCGCAATTCCGCTGCTTTTCTATTTTATACTGTGTTCTGTATAAAATGTTCCTGAAGGAAAGTATCTATCCAATGTGTCAAGTCCATAGCTTTGATAATATTAAGAGTATGGTTTAGACAACATTAAACTAAGGGGAATAACTCCAAAATCATGAAGAGCAGAGTGATTGTTCATTTTCGTTGTACTCCGTCTCAATAAGACATATCCACGTTTAAAATTTCAAGTCAATAGCTTTGATAACGTAGGAGTTATGCTCCACACATGAAAATTAAACAATTTGAAAGAGAAATAACTCCAAAATGATGAAGTGCATAGTGATCATTCTTATGCACCACACTATGTCTGAATGAGATCTATCCACCTATCAAGTAGTATCAGTAGACCTGATTTTTCGGTTCCTGTACCTCTGAGCAGCAGTACATTCATCCTCTGTCATGAAATATGGTCGATATTGCTCGGGTAACCCCCCTTCCCTCCCCCCCCCCCCGCTGCCCCTCCCCCTCTACCCAGCCACCTAGTGAGACCATTGCATGTACTATGATCATAATTATGGAAATAGCTTTACATTTATCCCTTGTGTGCACAGTGTATAGATTCAGATCAGTCTGATCAGGTTCTACAGTGTTCATGTTTACATTCATTAGATTATTTCTGACCAATATTATACAAATAAATACTAATGTTGAGGTCGATATGTAGTTTTGCGGACCTGGGTAGTGTGATATCGACCGAGGACGAAGTCCGAGGTCGATATCACACTACCCAGGTCCGCAAAACTACATATCGACCTCAACATTCGTCCGAGGTCGATATCACACTACCCAGGTCCGCAAAACTACATATCGACCTCAACATTAGTATTTACTTGTTATATCATATACCCTATGAATTTAAAACATTCTGATGATGATGATGATGATGATGATGATGATGATGATGATGATGATGATAGCAAAGGTAGTTCCCGGGGTAGTTATCACTTTTTTCGGACTCGCGAGTACGGAGCTCTCGACCAATCAGAATGCTTTAAATTCATAGGGTATATGATATTAAATAGTACAGATAATTATCAGACTGCATATAAGCCACATCTCATGGGGTAATTGGCTAAAAGAGATCTCACATACAATGCACTACAAATTGTAATATGAAAAAGATGCCTCATATAATATGATATATAGCATTTCAGTAAATTTTGTCATGAAGGTACACTTCAAAATTTTAAGTATTGATCTCAAACTTCTATAGAAAGAGTAGAAGTAGTTTAATACTAGGAAAATAAGAATGAACAAATTATTTAAGTATGAAATAATCTTTTATTCAACATGTCATAGAATTTATTTCTGCCTATTTGAAAGCTTAATTACAGTATACATACTACCGGTAATATTGGCAGTGGATTTATTTTGGCTTAGCAGTCAATGATGAATGTACAAAAAAAATAATCCAACACCAGTATATATAATAATTATTATTCTAAAAGCAAATTATACAAACCAAAATGATGAAATGATTTTGTAAATGTGCCAATTTGTTTTACCATATAATCCTCTCCCCCATAGATACGCCTTTATGGCTTTGGCAAACAGTGTAGATCCAGATCAGCTGACAAATCTGTAACGTCTGATCAGGATCTGCACTGTTTGGTTTTCAATTTATTAGATTATTTCTGACCAAAAAAATAACAGTGCAGATCTTGATCAGACAGCACTTATGTGCTGGTTGATCTGGATTTACACTGGTCGCACATGTGGCAAAATGAAATTATGAGAGTAAAGGATTAAATGGTCTACATTGTATGTCAACATTATAACCATGTTCTAAGTGAGGCACGCCACAGGAAAAGGTACCTTCGGGCAGTTGACGTCAATCCTTGAAACGACGTCATAAAGTTGAGCAGACGACATTAATTATTAAGCAATTCGCGGTAAAAATACCATTTTATTGTCAAAATGTGTAACAAAATCACTGTTTTGTTATGAGAAAATAATAGAAATTTGAAAGTTCTTTCTAAATATAGTAACAACAAAAATGACACAAAAATGACCGAAGGTACCTTTTCCCGTGGCGTGCCTCAAGTCAAAAGATTGTGATGATGAAATATTCAGAAATGGCTAAGTTATAGCAAAAATAAAGCTTTTGTGAAAGACAGATAGAGAGACAAAGCAGCGTTCTCTTCAATAATGTACATTTTCAAAGGCAGATATTCTATGTATTTAGCGACATAAAGACAATTTTTGCCACGCAAGAGACTGAATGAATAGAATTTACAACAATCTATTGTTCTCATAGCATCCTTAGTATCTATTTGTGAACACAGTGGAACTCTTATCTCCCTATATAAGGCTTGATAGCATGGGTGATCACGTGCGACCAGCTAAGAGCCTGGTCTGAAGGTTATAAAGCTGAGATTGGAAACCAGTCTCAAATCTCAAGCATCTGATTGGCTGAAATGGCGACTGGTCGCCATTTCAGCCAATCAGATGCTTGAGATTTGAGACTGGTTTCCATGCTCAGTTTTATAACCTTGGGCACAGATCAGCTTGCAATATGAGCAGGATCATCTACACTGTTATCTGATTTATTAATCAGGTTATTTCTGACAAAACAAAAAGCAAACAGTACAGATCCTGACCAGACCAAACAGACTTGCCAGCTGATCTGGACTTACACTTGTCACACATGCAATAAAATGCCTATAAATGGAGTTCAGGATTAAAGGAAGAAGGTAAAAACAAGTAACTGACACAAATCTAACTTGAAATTTAATAACTATGATCTCTTATGGCAGAGTATAAATTTTATGTTATAACATTCTACAATTCAGAAAAATAACAATCAAAATATGTTGTCCCTTATATAAAAACTACAGTATTAGAATTTATGTTTCTGAGATATATCTCGACGAAGCAGTAACTATATTGTATAGTACACTCTATCCAGTATTATATATTCTTATAATGGAGGCACCAATTCACGTTTGGATTCATCAGTGCCCAAGGTTATAAAACTGAGCATGGAAACCAGTCTCAAATCTCAAGCATCTGATTGGCTGAAATGGCGGCCAGTCGCCATTTCAGCCAATCAGATGCTTAAGATTTGAGACTTGTTTCCATGCTCAGTTTTATAACCTTGGGCACAGGCCTTTTCCAACAAATTGCAAACATTGCAGACCTAGATCAAATGGCATTGTCTGCCAATGAGATAAAAGGAATATCTATGGCGTAAAGGGTTAAAGGGAACTGTCAACAACATGCTGAAAATTTCCATACAATTTTACGGGACCAAAATTACTCTAACACAATTTTTACATAGGTTATATTTCAAACATACTGGAATTAAATCTTGAAATTTTAGCATATTCTAGGTAGAATAATGGTGTTGGGGTAAGTGTACTGAATCAGAATTTTATGAATTTTAGCCTTTTCCTCCAAATATACACATTTGATTGCATGTGCGAACAGAGTAGCTCCAGATTAGCCCATCTGTGCCCTCTGATCAGGGTCTGCTCTGTTTGCTTTTTTATCAGAAATAACCTTATAAATAAAAAACCATGGTATTGTTTGTTTCAATTTCAACAAAAATATTCTTACACTATTGAAACATTTTGTATCTTATGATCCATGTCCTTTTTAGTCATGATGTTGTATTATTTCAACATCAAATAAGATTTCATGTTTGTTATTTATATTGTGCACATGTAAAATGTCTGTTTTTGCGCGTAACGTCGTTATTTACGCTAAATAAAACATTGTGCATTTAACGCTACTTTGCGCGGTTTTATTTACGTGCAACGGACGTTACGTATTTTGTTTATTATACCTGACGAAGACTTATATGTCGAAACGCGTCGTATAAATTTTTACAACAAATCCATGTGTTGTTTTCCTTTTAACAATTTATTAAAATAAAAAAGCAAACAGTGTAGATCTAGGTCTACACTGTTTGCACATGCCATAAATACATATATATGTAGCAAAGGGTTAAATATATGTTTTCCATCCCAATTATTATATCCTTCGATGAATATATAGAGAATTCAAACGGGAGTTTTTATGATAGCTGGAATTTAAACATTCCAGAACGGAAAGCATACGTATGGTCTAAACATGAGTAAATTTGTTTCTATCTAAATACTAGCTAAAGGACTGTTTGGCTTAAGTTTCAGACATTTACCTAGGGAGATTACCACATTTAACAATAAATGATACATTTTTATCAACATCTTACAATCAAAACAATCTATTTTTTATTCCGAAAAACACATCTGCCGTGCACAGGGTTCCAATGCTTTTTAAACCAAATATCAGCTTGAAGGACTTCTCAGAGATTTTAGTTTAAAACCAAAACTAGACTGTGTCCACAGGACACTGATGCCCCCTCTTGTGCAGTAACTTTTGTTACAAAATTTTGTACCAGGTATTAACAACATGTGGTGATCATGATTAGTAAATGAGGAGTAAGTGCCACAAAATTTAATAACTAACATAAACAAAAGGCCATAACTGTGGTGAAAATTGTTGCAAGACAATGTCCTTTACAACAATCTTCACATCATGTCTAATCATCTGTGCAAGTTTGAAAGAAATCAGCCAATTAGAAAATGTGAAGTTGATGCCACAAAATTTTGTAAGTGAAATAAACTAAGGGCCATAACTGTGGTAAAAATGGCAGCAGAAAAAAATCTTTTTTTTATGATCATCTACCCAGCCATCTTGATCATGTGTGCAAGTAAGAAAGAAATCTGTCCAAAAGTAAATGAGGAGTTGATGCCACAAGATATTATTACTGACAAAAACAAAGGGCCATAACTCTGGTAAAAATAGTCGCAGGAAAAAATCCTTTCTTCACAATCATCTACACATCCTGCTTCATCATCTGTGCATGTTTGCAAGGAATCTGCCCTGTAGTTTAGGAGGAGTTGATGCCACAAGATTTAATTGCTGAAATTAACAAAGGGCCATAACTCTGGTAAAAATGGTCGCAGGAAAAAATCCTTTCTTTACGATCATCTACACATCCTGCTTCATCATCTGTGCAAGTTCGCAAGAAATCTGCCTTATAGTTTTGGAGGAGTTGACGCCACAAGATTTAATTAATGAATATAACAAAGGGCCATAACTCTGGTAAAAATGGTCGCAGGAAGAAATCCTTTCTTCACGATTATCTACACATCCTGCTTCATCATCTGTGCAAGTTTGCAAGAAATCTGCCTTGTAGTTTTGGAGGAGTTGATGCCACAAGATTTAATTACTGAAATTAACAAAGGGCCATAACTCTGGTAAAAATGGTCGCAGGAAAAAATCCTTTCTTTACGATCATCTACACATCCTGCTTCATCATCTGTGCAAGTTCGCAAGAAATCTGCCTTATAGTTTTGGAGGAGTTGACGCCACAAGATTTAATTAATGAATATAACAAAGGACCATAACTCTAATAAAAATGGTCGCAGGAAGAAATCCTTTCTTCACGATTATCTACACATCCTGCTTCATCATCTGTGCAAGTTCGCAAAAAATCTGCCTTGTAGTTTAGGAGGAGTTGACGCCACAAGATTTTATAACTGAAATTAACAAAGGGCCATAACTCTGGTAAAAATGGTCGCAGGAAAAAATCCTTTCTTCACGATCATCTACAGATCCTGCTTCATCATCTGTGCAAGTTTGAAAGAAATCCGCCTTATAGTTTAGGAGGAGTTGATGCCACAAGATTTGGGGACGTACGGAAGTACGGACGGACGAGTGCAACTCTATATGCCTCCCACTTTGTGGAGACATAATTCAAGGACAAAAACAGTGATCCTACTGAAATGTTTCAGTCTTAAATGAAAGCTCAGTGTCACAAAAAATCATGAAACATTGGTAATCTTGGAGTTTTAACAACTTAGTGTCAGATGAATCAAAATTATTTAGCCACCATAGCAGGTTTCGAAACCAATTATTGACCAAACAGATGAAAAAATATGATCTTAATTTTGTATTCTTATTAAAAATCTTAACTTTGAAAGGAAGAAAAATTCAAGGAAATCTCAAAGGTTTAAAAAAACATGTTTTAGATAACTATTACTTTTCCAAGCCTTGAACAGATTTCAAAATCAACCCTTTACTCTACATGTATAGATATATGCATTTTAAGGTGTGTTCTACCAGTGTAGATCCAGATCAGCCAGCACATCTGTGTCATCTGATCTGGATCTACACCCACTGCATCTTAGTCTGAAATAAACTAATGAATCTTATAGCAAACAGTGTAGATCCTGATCAGATAGCACAAATGTGATGGCTGTTCTGGACCTACACTGGTCACACACATGTGCAACAAATTGTGTATATATGGAGTCAAGTGTTAAAAGACATTTCTAGGTGTCAAGGAATATGTTGGAACCAAGACTTTGCATGTTAAAATCCAAATATTCACTTCTTCACCTAACACATATACCCTCATACAAAGCGTAATCCATGCACCAAAAACTATAAATAAAATAACATTTTCAAATAAAACAATAGTATATTATACTACACAATTTTCCATCAAAACAACAAATATAAAACAAAATCAAAAGTGTTCTCATAATTACATCAGCTCATCCACAAAAGAAATGAGCAAATAACTAACATAATGCATTGCAAAATATACAAATACTTTTAAATGCAATAAAGTGCAAATCTTTACAACTTAACAAGCAACAATATCATGATATACAATAATATATTAATGGACCCTAAGATGACTATGGATTCCTCCTAGTTGTTATATTTGGGGTGCGTCACGGGAAAGGGTATTTGACGTCAATTCTTGAAATGACGTCAATAAGTTAAGCAGACGACATAACTTATTATGTATTTCGCTGTAAAAATAAAATTATGTTGTCAAAATGTGTAACAAAATTGCCAATATGTTATAAGAAAATAATAGATAATTGTAAGATCTTTCCAAATATAGTAACAACTAAAATGTTTTAAAATATGACCGAATGCACCTTTTCCCTTGATATGCCCCATTTCAGGGAATGGCTTCTCCCACTGCTCAGCCAAGGGAGGAGATTTTGCTGTCTGATCAGAATATAGCCGTCTGATAAGGATCTAAGCTGTTCACTTTTCAATTCTTTAGGTTTTTCTGACCAGGAAGCAAAAGGTGTAGATCCTGGCACAATAAGCCAGCTGATCTGGATCTACCCTGGATCTACCCTGTTCTCAAATGTGATAATCCCCATATGGACTACGGGGTTAACAAGTTTGACAATTGTGGTGCTCAGCACTTACAGATTAATATGAAAATACAAATATCCACCATTTGAAGCGAGAATCTCACAAGAGTTACAAATAAACATCATAAAGCATGAATGCCATTCTTCTTCATCAGTATTGTTTCCAGTGTGGTGACTAGTGAAGTCTACAAATATATTCCTTTCTGTACAGCAAACATCTGAAAATGTATAAGATTATCATTTTTAAACATGTTATGTTTAACATATTGCAAGGTCAAAGAGTATATAGACATAACTATAATCTAGGTATTTAAGAATATTTTGCAATTTTCAAACTTCTGCTCTAAAACTTTCCTCTAACATCCAACCATATCTGTACAACAGTGGCCAAGGTTATAAAACTGAGCATGGAAACCAGTCTCAAATCTCAAGCGTCTGATTGGCTGAAATGGCGACTGGTTTCCAATCTCAGTTTTATAACCTTCAACGCTGGTCCCAGCTTCACATAAATCATTTCCAACAAGTTTGTTTCATTTCAAACTTGTATTCATTTTTACTGTCAATACAATCAGTGCACTACAATAACCAGTCTGCTTTTTTGTCAAGACTGGTCCTGATTTCAGGATTACAGATCCTGAACTGTCCTTATTATGTTTTGAGAGAAAATTCACATTTCAGGAATCAATCACACTTGTCTGCATTGTTTCTCAAATACAGGCATCATTGTTCCTTGTTAAATAAGCTGTAACGAAAATACCATAAATGCTGCTTATTCCATGGAACAACAGTTCAGAAAGTCCCAGATTTGTTCAAACGTTAAAGAAATGCTAGCTAAAACTGAATTCCACACAATACCAGGGCCCAAGATCATAAAACTAAGATTTGAGATCAGTCTCAAATCTCAAGCATCTGATTGGCTGAAATGGCAACCAGTCGCCATTTCAGCCAATCAGATCCTTGAGATTTGAGACTGATCTCCAGATTTAGTTTTATGATCTTGGGCACAGGTGTATGTCAATAGCACTTGCTACACAATCTCTGATCCTTTACAACACCAGATGCTAGACAATACCCAATGCTATACATTACCTGTTTCTAGACATCACATACTTGAAAATATTAACTGACCTTGAACTTGTCCATTATCAGGTATTTTCCGAGAAGATGTATGTCAATGTAGCCGCTGTCATGGCAACAGCACCTCCGATACCAGCAACTGAAATCATATAATTCATAACATCTTGTAATCTCAAAAAACTCTACCTGTTCAAGTAATAAAAGCGATACAAGCCATCTTAGGAATAACTGGGAATTTACTGACTTGAAAATTGTTTTGCCACTGGGGTTTAAAACCTTATTATGGGTATTGACATTTTTATAAATTAAATTTCATTAGGGTGGAACCCAATGAACTGTTGCACAATAATTAAATTAATTCTCTATCTACTGAATGTGTGTTCATATGTAAATTAGTCTCTGATATTGAGCCAGTATGTAAATTATCATCAGGCAAATAAATAGTGAACTGTACCGACTTGAAACAGATTGTCAGACTTGGTCTACACCAGTCACAAATGTGACATTAGTCAGGATTAGCTGTTAAAGGATTAAGTATTATACCAACCTAGATAGTAACTGAATCCCCTATTGGTGTTATCTGGTGCGACTGTTTCCTGGGTGTCCATGGGTTCCTCGTCATACAGCCGGGCAAAGTCTTCCTCAGCTGTTGTAATACATAAAAACAATTGTCAATGTAGGCTATCACCTGGTAGACTTAATGCAATATTTAAACCAAAATTATGCATGAAAAACGGAATTCGGCTGCATTAATTTATTGTTTACATACAATTTTCACAATACTGCCTTTCTGGTAAATTTAATATTTCAAATGTTTCTTTCACGATTTTTAGCAATTAAAAAACTCAGTCATTTTTTGAAATATACCAATTAACAGATTTAAATGCATATACCACAACAGTTTCTGCTGTAACTGAAAAATAAATTAATTACTTAAAGCACTGGTGGACTGTCTTAAATCATAAAATATAATTAGACTGGAAGATTTTAAGCAGTTAAATCTTGAAGCACTGGCAACATAAATTATAAGTACAATGAATACATACTGGCGGCTCTTTCTGTTGTCAGGTCAAGGTCGTCTTCCTCAAGAGTTATATCCAACAGTTCCTGTACACGACCTGAAATACACAGTAGAACTTTGAAAGTTCTTTGTGATTCTTACTGTCCCAGTTCAGTGGAAAGCTATTATATCAGTGCACGTATTTAACCCTTAACTCTATTATACATCTTTTAATGTGTTTGCAACAAGAGTAGATCCAGATCAGTTGGCACATTGATGCCATCTGATCTGGATCTGCACTGTCTGCTTTTTGGTCAGAAATAACCTAGTAAGTCAAGAATACACACTGTTCGCCCACACAAGAAGGCTTATACATTTATATGGAGGAAAGGGTTAAATTGTAGATCAACCAGTCTATATAAATCTAGGTAGGTCAAGTTTTAGTCCTTTATTCCACTTTAAAACTCTCTTCTGTAAACAAGTATTTAATGATGTATAATAATTAAGCATAGTTTTGAAGTGAAACATTTCAGATAATATAATATATATAATAGAAGGCTAAATATTTTATGCTCAACAATGTAGGGTTTATCTTTCTATTAGATTTTCTATTTATACATCAACTGCCAGCATACAGCTTATGCCGTGTTGTTGCAGCCACTAACAGTAGTAAGTAAGTTGATTGGAAAAACAGCAGAAATATAACATCAACAAATGGATTCATACCAACAATATCAGGAGCCAGACAATAGTCTTGAGGATTGTCTACCCTATTATAAGAGAAATTTAGACATTTATGATTGAAGTGAAAATATTTATAAACTTAAGATACCTTTGACTTCAACAGGTTTCTCATCTGCAAACATATAATCACAGAATTCTATATCATGACCCGGCAATTTGAAAAACACACGTCTTGGTGTCGTATATACTTCTTGTTTTCCTGAAAATTACATAATACAAATTGATTATTATTACCAATAATAATTGTTTTCCTTACAAAAAAATCATGAGAAAAAGGCCTCTATCTTCATTTGATATGCAATTCATTAAAGAATAATTATCTCCCTACAGATGGATTTAATTAATTAATTTTTGTTAATAGCATATTTAAAGAACAACACATTATGAAGTGTGTTCAATGGAGGAATTAAACAAGTTACATAAGAAACATATTGGTTTGCTTTTAGATTCATTAGGACATTTCATCCTAAGATGTAACCAGTGTAAATCCAGATAAGATGGCACGGACGTGGGGCATGGTCTGGATCTACTCTGGTCCCACACACCTTAAAAGGGGTATGAATATGTGAAGTAATGTTTAAAGCATCATTAAAGTATCCTTAACATTAACCCATTCCTGTATAGATACGCATTTTTACGCATGTGCGACCAGTGTAGATCCAGATCAGCCGGCACATCCATGCCGTCTGATCAGGATCTGCACTGGTCGCATTTTGGTCAGAAATAACCTAATGAATCAAAAAGGGAACAGTTTAGATCCTGATCAGACGGCACGGATGTGCTGGCTGATCTGGATCTAAACTGTTCGCCCTAGCAATAAAGGTGTGTCTGTACAGGAAAGGGTTAAAGTAAGACTGGACAGTTTTCTCAAATCGTAGTGTTCAGATTGGTTGAAATGGAATGCAGTCCTAGCTCTGCTCTGTGTCACTCTTCTTGAAATTAGACATCATCATAGAAAAGGAAACAGTATTTACCAGCGTCTTCTTCCAGTATCTGTATATCATCACACAGTAGTTCACACCGTGACAACACACTCCGGATTATATCCACTAACAATGCCTGCACAAAGAAAACAATCACACACTTATAGGCATAACCCTTTACATAATGTTACCGTCATTGTTTGAATATAAGCCGCACTTTTTCCCTGGAATTTGGAGGTTAAAAGTTGGGGGTGCGGCTAATACACAGGTTTGGCTGCTTATACTTTTTGTTAAGCCATTTTCATCGGTTCTATCATGTTTGGGGGGGTGGTGCGGCTTATACATGAGTGCGGCTTATATTCGCACAATGACGGTATATAGCTGTTATTACATTGTCAAACTGCTGGCACATCTGTACCGTCTGATCAGGATTTACACTGACTTTGATTCATCAAGCTATTGCAGACAGAGAAGAGAACAATATAGATCCTGATCACATGCGATAAAACCAGTAAAATTATAAAGTAAAGGATAAAACAAACTTCAAAATACAAAAAAACTTTTTTATGTTGATGTTAATTGTCATTTAACACCAAAATAATCTTTTCTAAAAAAATCACCATGTATACCAAGAACTAAAACTGTGTTCTTAAGTTTTTATTATGTAGTTTACCATATCCATCAGTTTCTTGGACATGAACACTAGTATGAGTACTAAACATATTACTGACATATTACAGAAGATCACTTTATCTCCAAATGTTAAATTGTAAACAGAGAGAACTCCTTTTTGGGTTTAATACCAGAAATCATAAAATGGCCAGAGATTACTACAACAGCTCAGGTATGAAGGTTATAAAGCTGAGGTTGGAAACCAGTCTCAAATCTCAAGCATCTGATTGGCTGAAAGGCGACCAGTCGCCATTTCAGCCAATCAGATGCTTGAGATTTGAGACTGGTTTCCATGCTCAGTTTTATAACCTTGGACACAGACTAGCAAACCTGTCTCATAAAAGCTAGCAGTGTACCTGTTTCGCCTCCTCTACAGTAGCTTTACTTAAGACATAAGCTCTTCCATGTATGGTGCCCTTCATGTCTAGTCTCGTAGCACATGACTGTACTAAAGGCACTGCTTCAGGGCAAGTATGTGACTGAAATCAACATAGTATCCAAGTATACTGAAATCAACAATGTATCCTAGTATATTGAAATAAACATAGTGTCCTAGTACATTTGTATATTGAAATCAACATAGTATCCTAGTATATTGAAATTAACATAGTATCCTAGGCTAGTATATTAAAATCAACATAGTTTCCTAGGCTATTGTAATTAACATAATCTCCTAGTATATTGAAATCAACATAGTATCCTAGGATATTGAAATCAACATAGTATCCTAGTATATTGAAATCAACAATGTATCCTAGTATATTGAAATCAACATAGTATCCTAGTATATTGAAATCAACATAGTATCCTAGTATATTGAAATCAACATAGTATCCTAGTATACTGAAATCAACACAGTATCCTAGTATATTGAAATCCATAGTATCCTAGTATATTGAAATCAACATAGTATCCTAGGATATTGAAATCAACATAGTATCCTAGTATATTGAAATCAACATAGTATCCTAGTATGCATGTTATCCACTATGGAATTTTGGAGCTAAAGGTCAGAAAGACATCCTTTTGCAGTCTGGTTAGGAAATCTCAGAGAAAAGGCTATAATAGGCTGAAAAGTGTTTGTGTCATTAATATTTTACATCAATTACAATAACAAACGCAGTCCAGTGATTTTGAACAAATTCACTAAAATTTGTATGAACTGAAAGATGTTAATAATCCAGCTTGATCTAAGACCTGACTACTACCAGCCAGTGAGAGACTTACATGTTGAACTAGGATATTGCACTGATATGTGTGTTGAGACACGAAAGATCTGTCTTTCCCTTTTGCTTTTCTCTCTGAAGACTGGTCCAGTAATTCTGTTTTCTCCCGCAGACTGCCATCAATTTCTACCAGACTGGTCCACAACAACTGGCAGAATGGCTGTAAACCAGTCTACAACACAACAGTTAAGTATTAATAATGAAACACAAGTGAAAGCAATGATCAGAAAAAACATGGAATTGATGATTTTACAAACTATGTTCATTGTAAACTTCATCATAAAACAGAATTTCTTATAAATAATCTAGCGCAATGTGTCCACTTGTTTTTCCCTCTGATTTGATAAAGCGTTTGGGATAAGTTATTTTTTATTCTTGGGTGTTTTTCATTTGAATATAAAATACATAAGGTACTTCAAAGAATTCTTGTGTTTAGATTGGATTTTGTTTTGTTTTGCAAACCAAATGGCAAATATATTTTGCTACAGCATTTACCCTACAAATCTCGTTTTGTTCATTATTTGGGAAGGCTATTTTTGAACTTGTGCCCTCAGTCTTAGCTTGCTTCTTAGGGCTATTCCATTTTAACATATATCCCACCCCAGGAAGGCACTCAAAATGGACCTTCCCCTTAGAAGTTCATTTAACATTAAAAGATCCCCTATGTAAGCATAATTCTGCTTATTTGGACAACGTACAGAAGTTTTTTTTTACCATATCAGCAAATGGATATGTTAATCATGCCATTTATACTTCTGTACTAGTTTGCATTGATACACTGTTTTCCCTTTATTTTAATAGGTAAAACGAAATGGACCCCACTCACTCTACTCTCTTCAGAAGTGAAAAAGCCTTTTCCCCTACCCCCATTAGAAGAATAATATACATAGGGATAACCCCATATAGAATTTCTTTATTTTGCCGTCCTGGGGTGGTTATATGTTCAAATGGAATAGCCCTTACTAGATGTCTGTGGATCCCGAGTTTCTGCAAAACAATTTTTCTAATGTGTATTTTACTTTTACTGTCACAATTTAAACTATCCTATTTTCTTCCAAAGTGTACCACTGAATAAACACAAACCTGAATCTGCCTAGATAATGATGTGCTCTGTGATTTCTCCGGAACATCCACCGGTACCGAGATACCGATACTTGTCTCCAACCGGTTCCATTTCTCGGTTATTGTCTGAAATTTCCATTCTGCTGGCCGAAATGTGCTCTGTAAATGTAAAAATAACTGGGATCAGCCAAAACTTGAAGGACATAACCCTTCAACCACTAAATTAATGTAATGCACTCAACTTTTTTTCAATTTGAACGAGTCCATTTACTGGTCAAAGCCCTGGATGTTTTAACAGAAATAATTGAGAGAATAAGAATCAGTGTAGACTCTGGGCTGAAGGTTATAAAACTGAGATTGGAAACCAGTCTCAAATCTCAAGCATCTGATTGGCTAAAATGGCGACTGGTCAGCTTATCAGATGCTTGAGATTTGAGACTGGTTTCCATGCTCAGTTTTATAACCTTGGGCACTGATCAGACAAATGCTTAGCACTTAAAGGCTTCAAACTAATGTCTATTCACAATTTCTGAAAATCTTAAAATTCTTGGCATCTAACACCCTACATTGGTTTCCAGATTTGAGGCTAACAGCTGAAGATGTTTGAACCTTTTTGGGTGTTTTTAATATTGCCATTCCAATTTCATGGGAGTGTTCCATTTCTATTTTGTAAGACTGTTTCATTTCTAGTTATAGGTGTGTTAGAACAATTTTGGAATGTCGGCTCACAAAAATTCTTAACCCAGGCTCTGACCCTAACACTAACCGAGGAGGTGAGGGGTCCCCCTAACCATATATATTAGTCTGAAACCTAAACCCTAATGGTGAGGTTACAAAATCATTTCAAACTAGAATGTGTCCAATGATGCCCCCCACTGCTGCAACATAATTTTAATTAACAAAGGGCCATAACTCTGGTAAAAATGGTCGCAGGAAAAAGTCTTTTCTTTACGATCATCTACACATCCTGCTTGATCATCTGTGCAAGTTTGAAAGAAATCTGCCTTAATGTTTTGCAGGAGTTGATGCCACAAGATTTAGTGGGGACGTACGGATGGACGGACGTACGGACGGACGGACAATTGCAATTCTATATGCCTCCCACTTTGTGGGGGCATAACAAAAATTAAAAATACATTACTAGTACTCTAACTGGTCAGAACGTTTTTCTTGAATTGTTTGCAGTGTACTTTATGCTGGATTTCAGTAACATTAAGTAATCATTTTAATTTCAAGAACTCCACATGATAACACTGTTACTCTGTTGTACATAAATAAACATGTAAACAAGTGTTGAGTTTAATCTGCCCACAAGAAGCCTTGTCTTACCTTTGGATCACTGACATCTATCGTCCGACATGAATACCTGCAGTAAACATAAGAGAGAACATACATGTATATCAATCACATTTCATCTCAACAAAGTTTGCTAGATTGTTTATGGATATGAACAATTTTATAAAGGTATTAACCCTTTTATCCATATAAAGGTGTTTTTACATGTGTGTGTGTGACCAATGTAGATTCAGATCAGCCTGCACTTCAATGCAGTCTGGTCAGATCTGCACTGTTCCCTTTTTGGTCAGAAATAATATACAGTTATTTCAAATGTGATTTGGGAACAGTGATTCTGTTGGCCCGAGGTGGAAGGGATAGCGTTTTGAACTGAGGGCCGAGGGCAACAGTTCAAAACACTATCCCCAACACCGAGGGACCACAGTTGACTGTTCTCAGATCACATATAAAACAAGAGGTGTTTGTCAAACACAAATGCCCCCCCTGACGTGCAAGTGATATCTATTAGCATTGAATTTAAATTTTTGGAAATTTAGAGACTTTTGTAAGCTTTAGCAATGAAGGGTACCAGTCATGAAAGCAATTTACAAGACGGTGGAACTCCTATATATCAATAACCAGGTCATCCAATGAGAGGATTACATTTACCTCGACAAACATAAGCGCGTGTAGATTAACCTAGTCTAACACAAAGGATTTTATTGTAATTTAAATCAAATATTCGCTATTGGCGGAGATATAATAGCTCTAGTGTTATGTCAATTCCGGTAATGTGCAGGCTTTAGTGACCATCCATACGAAACCAAAGCATTTAATAAACACAAGTGAGTGATAATCAGTGCCTATTTATGACACGGCATATATTGAAATAGTTTAAAATTAATGTTATGGATCATTAATATATATCTTTACTTGAAATTGTCATGGGGAAAAATAATCACAACTTTACACTGAGAAGTATTTTATTTTATTATACAAATAAACATAAAAACGTTGTCTAGTTATTGATCGAACAAGGTTTTTTGTTGTCAAGGCCACCGTGACCTTGACCTTTGACCTACTGACCCCAAAACCAATAGGGGTCTTCTACTGGTCACGACCAACTTCCACACGAAATATGAGGTCTGTATCACAAAGTGTTGTCTAGTTATTGATCGGACAACGTTTTTGTATGCAAAGGCCACTGTGACCTTGACCTTTGACCTACTGATCCTAAAATCAATAGGGTTCTTCTATTGGTCATGACCAACCTCACCACCAAATATGAGGACTGTATCACAAAGCGTTGTCTAGTTATTGATCGGACAAGGTTTTTGTGGTCAAGGCCACTGTGACCTTGACCTTTGACCTACTGACCCCAAAATCAATAGGGGTCTTCTACTGGTCATGACCAACCTCCACACCAAATATGAGGACTGTATCACAAAGCGTTGTCTAGTTATTGATCGGACAAGGTTTTTGTGGTCAAGGCCACTGTGACCTTGACCTTTGACCTACTGACCCCAAAATCAATAGGGGTCTTCTACTGGTCATGACCAACCTCCACACCAAATATGAGGACTGTATCACAAAGCGTTGTCTAGTTATTGATCGGACAAGGTTTTTGTGGTCAAGGCCACTGTGACCTTGACCTTTGACCTACTGACCCCAAAATCAATAGGGGTCTTCTACTGGTCATGACCAACCTCCACACCAAATATAAGGACTGTATCACAAAGCGTTGTCTAGTTATTGATCGGACAAGATGTGGTCTATGGACCGACCGACCGACCGACATGTGCAAAGCAATATACCCCCGCTTCTTCGAAGGGGGGCATAATAACTGTTTTATTATCTGATCAAATAATTCAAGGGGAATCCTCTATACAGTCCAAACTACTGACCGGTCAACAGTTCACTCAACAGACCGCTCGCTCAAAAGGGGGAGGGGAATCCTCTTTGACGTCAGAGCACACAACGGAAACAGTCCAAACTATTGACCAGTCAACAGTTCGCGAACATGGACGTATTAAGAAATTCAGAAAACGGTAAGAAATACCAAATTACATTTATATAAGGTATCAGGTAACAATATCTATTGTCTCAAATGATCATGTATTACCATATGCTTCATCAATGGCTGTATGGAAATGCTGTTTTGAATGGTGTTCCGGATGTGTATTTCTTTCCAAAATTCACATTTGCACGGTTTGTCAAACATGAACCCTTTACTCATTGATACACCTTCTATGAAATGGGCTGTTTGATTTGGATCTACACAGTAACACTGTTTACTTCTTGGTCAGTGTAGAACAGCGTCAATCGTTATAAGATGGTAAAGATGTGCCAGCTGTTATGGATCTACAGTTGTTACTCATGTGATAAAAGTTATATGGGGCGCGTCACGGGAAAAGGTACCTTCGGACAGTTGACGTCAATTATTGAAATGACGTCATAAAGTTAAGCAGACGACATAACTTATTATGCAATTCGTAGTAAAAAAGTTGTTTTCTTGTAAATTTGTGTAACAAAATAACATTTTAGTTATAAGATATTGATTTATAGTTTTAAATTCTTTCTAAATTTAGTAAAAACAAAAATATCACGAAAAATGACCGAAGGTACCTTTTCCCATGACGTGCCCCATATACATCATGTAAAGGGTTGAACAAAGAAACACGAGATCATTTACTTTTTGGTAGTTGAGCATATCTGTAAAAGCACCCTGTCTGATGTAGACCCCTCAACTTCTGGAATGGCAGACCTCTTCTCTTGCTTGTGGATAGCATACAGAATCTGAAATGTATTCATACTACAATATTAGGTTGTCATCTCCAGTTAATGTAAACTGGGCCCAAGATCATAAAACTAAGTTTTGAGATCAGTCTCAAATCTCAAGGATCTGATTGGCTGAAATGGTGACTGGTCACCATTTCAGCCAATCAGATGCTTGAGATTTGCGACTGATCTCCAGATTTTGTTTTATGATCTTGGGCACAGTACTCGATAACGGTATCATTGATGCAAACAATGTTAATATATTATTGTCAGCTAACAATTCGATATTTTCAGAATTTCAATACAATTTGTTAAACAAGATTAGACTAGACACCCAAACTGTGCTATTTGCATAAACTGGTCAAAGCAGAAACAGTTGCATTATCAAAGTGTCATGAAAATTGATGTATGTATTGTCAGTATTATTTGTGCGATATACTGATATCGGAATATAAATCTGGATCAATGACGCCCCTTATTCTGGACTTTTTAATTAATTTTATTCATTTAAATTGTTTGAGAGTGGGGTTTGAATGTATTTTCGCCTGTATACAAATTACAAAGTTAAAACATGAACAAATGATCTTCCATTAGAGCAAGAAAAACAATTTTCATATTTATCATTGCCACCCCTATCTTAAGAAACTTGACCTGATAGTTGCTATTGTGACTTCAAAATACTGTATTTAGTTTCAAAGCTCTTACTCAAACGGTTCCAGAGAAAAGCCGGACTTAGACAAAGGACTTTACTAAAATTCTAAGTGAAAAAGGGGCATATGATTATCAATGACAAAGTAGAGTAAAATGTTGTGAAAATTGTCCTGGTTGTTGTTGCTACTGTGATATCAGAAAACTAAATTAAGTTTCAAAGCTCTACCTTGAATTCTTACTGAGAAAAAGTTACCTAAACAAACACTTAATGAAATGTTGACGCCTGTCTGCTGGCCTGTCCAACATCATACCCCAATGAAATGACCATGGTTTTCCTTAGAAAACCTAGTTATAAATTGCATGACCAGCAAAAATGCTTAGAGCTTTCCCAAATTACATGTATTGAGGTTCTGAGGCTCATGGTTTCATTGTACAACATGCCTGTAAATTAATTAACAGTTTCCTATTTGTTACCTGTCTAAGTTTTGCCTGTGATTTCTGCATCATGGTCTCTGGTGCAACAGCAAATATTCCAAGAACACTGATCCCACCTGGCAACATCATGCTTACCTTAACAAAAAACAAAAAGTTTTGTTTTTGTTTATAGCAACAAAATTTAAATATCTTCAGCAAAATAAATCATTAATTTAAGATGTTTGATAAAAATGAACATATAAATTTTTGTATTAGGGTTTGGATTGGCTTTATTCTTATACTAACATGTTGAATGTTAATCAAAAAAGCAGAAATTATCTTCAAACAAGCAAAGAAATAACAAAAAAAATAACTAGGAAATAACTGTGGATACCAATTAATTGTTCAAGTATCTCTCAATTGTGCTTCTATCAAAAATTCAACGTCTTTTGTGTGATTGAGAAGTCTAGGGAAACATTGATATAAAACATATTTTAAATATTTTAAAACACAAACAGAACTGATTCAGTTACTGCTATAACTGATAGGGCCCAACATCATTACACTGAGATCGAAGACCAGTTTTGATACTCTAACTGGTGATTGGTCAATTTGTAAACTGAGTTTTATTTCACCCAAACACATTCTTGTAACTGCAGACTGGTCTAATAATTCAGTCTTATCATCCTGGGTTCAGATTACCTGTTTAGCATGTGTTGAAGCCCACTGTTCATTGATTTCTTCAAGGCTTGCTGGTTTCCCTTGGGATTTACGTCTTTTTCTACGCGCAAGTTCTGCATCTCCTGTATCCTGCCCTGCATCATCATCACTAGCCTGGTCTTCCATTGGCTCTGGGGTTCGCACCAGGTGCAGAGCATAGTCCTTTGGACTTGAAAACTAGTAAAGTAATGCAAAGGAAATATATTTACAGATCTGTACTCCTAGCCTGGCAATCTAAAGGTACAGATCAGTATCACGAGTATGAGACAGTATCTTTATGTTTGAATTCTACCATTAAGTCGATGATTTCTACATGTATGGACAACAAATATAAATAGAAAATTTTAAAAACTTAATTTCTTTTTTATTATTAACATGTAATTAACCCTTAACTCCATAAACTATAGTATTATAGGATATACACATTTTTTAGCATGTGCAATCAGTGAAGATCCAGATCAGCCGGCACACATCAGAGGTGTAGAAATTTTTTTGGACCCACTCGCCCTGCAGGTCGAGTGAATGAGTAAGTGCACTCACCCTTACAGAAAGTACACTCACCCTCACATTTTAAATAAAATTTCCAAGTGTCTACTTATGTAAAAAACGATATCTTCATTTGTTTCGACATTTTGACATACAGCGGGAAAATACGTGCACTTGCAGCCTCATTCTGATTTGGGAAACCCAGTGGGGAAAAATAAATCGCTGCTGTTACCTTTAAATCAGAAACGTTTCAAATACACCGGAAATCGACCGAAATACCGTGAAATTTTGTAAACAAAGTGAAAATATTCTATTTTCCGAAGAAAACACATGCGCATTGCTGAATATTTACTCGCCCTTTCGGTCGAGTGTTTCGGCCACTTCACTCGACCCAACGGATCATTTACTCGCCATTGCGAGTGGCGGAGTGGTATTCTACACCTCTGCACCTGTGCCTCTGATCAGGATCTTCACCGTACACTTTTGGTAAGAAATAACCTAATAAATTAAAAAGCGAACAGTGCAGAACCAGATCAGGAATCACGGATGTGGCAGGGTAAAATTTCATTACAATTAAGGTTAATTAACAACATTGATGATCAACAAACAAGAGTCAAAATGGGATTTTATGAAAAATCGGCATGGTTTGATGCTTATTCCTAGAATTGCTAAATGGACTGTTTATTGTAACTAACTAACTAACCAACCATCTTACAAGTGATAACTTGATAAATTATTCTTGCATACCAGATCAGGTCATCCGGTGTTTTCACCCGTGTAGGAAATTTCGATCCTACACCTCCCGTGTAGAATGAGTCACGTGAGTGACGTCACGTCTTCAAGTATCTGACGTAATATATTCAAGTTAGTGACGTCATTGTAAAAAAAGGTTTACGTAAATGTCAATATTTGAACATAAGGAAAATAAATTAGTTTGTCTACATACACAGAAATGTTATAAATAAAAAAAAGGTATGCAAGAAAAAGTATCTTGCACGAGACATTCGGTAAAGATAGAAAAATCTGTCACCTCGGGTGAACTGTTTTGGCGGTAACTCGGCAGAGCCTCGTTCCCGCAAAACAGTTAACCCTCGGTGACAGATTTTTCCATCTTCACCTCACACTCATGCATGATACTTATAATAAACCCTGGAAGTGATTAACTGGCTGATACTCATATGTGTGAGATCTGTTTAGATCTACTTAAGGGCCTGCCACACTCCTCCCAATTCTATTAATCGATAAAAAGAAAATTATCAAAATCTCAATAACGGCAAACTGCTGTTAATTGAAACTTTGCACAAATGTATGTTATTAATGTATCTTTATTTTACAGATGGTAAGACACATTAGAAAAGTAAAGAACAATAGCGAGATCAAAAAATTCCCTCAACTTCTGTTTACATAAATTCACAAAAACTAAAGAACACAAAACATCATTTTAAATGCCCACCTGAGTAATATGATACTGACAACAATTTATTGTGCCCTTGTGATTTACATATGTAAACTTTACGAGATATTAGTAAAAGTGTATTTTACCTTCAATTTCCTGGTCGCGTAAACTGATGACAATCACTGATTTCGCTTTTAATAGTTGAAAGTTTTTTACAAAGTACACAACATTTTCTTGTCAGTATCATTGCGCTCACGAGGGAATTTAAAATTATGTTCTGCATCCCTTAGTTTTTGTGAATTTATGCAAATAGAATTCAAGGAATTTTTAGGTCTAGCTTTGTTTCTTTACTTTCCTAACGTGTCGTTCTGTATGCAAAATAAAGTTACATTAGTAACATTCATTTGTGCAAAATTTCATTGAACGGCATTTTGCCATTACTGAGATTTGATGATTTTTATTTTATCCATGAATAGAATTGGGAGGAGTGTGGCAAGCCCTTAACCAGCAAAGACACCAGTAAAGGTTACATTCTTGTAATTTTCCACATCCTTAGTAAAACCTACAAGAAATGTCTAGGTGTTAGTTTTGAAGTATTTCCCAACTGGGGGCGAACCAACCACCCCAAGCAAGATACCCATCCAGGCATTGACAGAGCAAACTGTTGCTTAACTAGTTTTGACAGTCGGTACACTTTAACCACGTCGCTGAAAAGCTAGCTCAACAGCTAGGCTGTTGGAAGTGACCTTATGCTGCCGGCACTACAATTTCAATAGTAATTCATTTAAATAATTTGTCAAATATTTATAGAGGAAAAAGAAGCAAAGGATTTCATATTTTTAAAGCATATGTATCAACTATCTTAGTTTCAACAGTGTTCAAGGCCAATATTTGACTCGCAGCAACTGTACGGATCGAAATATTTTTAGTGCGAAACCTTAATTTTATCCAATTCGAACCATCTTAAAGTTATTGTAAAGGTAATCGAATCAATTTTTTAAGAACTTTTACCTTTCCTATTACGAGTCCAAGATACCATGTTCCGGAACGATCTAATTTTTCAACATATGTTTGTATTCGCTCTTCGGCTAGAATTATTCGGCCCATTTTTAAGTAAGCTTAATTTCTTATAATAACCCTAAAGAATTTTTATTAACTCCAAGCAAAACAAAGAACGGCAACACAACTTGATGTAAACTGCAGTACGTCTGACATGAAATCCTTTTAAATTAACAAGCATTTTTAAATGAAACAAGTTGGTTAAAATTAGAGTTTAATTTGTGATTTACACTAAAACATATAGTGCTATAAACGATAACTACTCTCTCTCTCTCTCTCTCTCTCTCTCTCTCTCTCTCTCTCTCTCTCTCTCTCTCTCTCGTACTATAGGGAAGCTGTGTCTTTAGAAGCATTTACTTTTAACAAGTGGGAACATCTAACAATGTCTTTTAAATTTTGTCCTCGTTTCATTGATTTAGGGAATGGAAACTGATTCAAATATCAATTTACGCAATTGCATTTTATTTGTCTGCTATTTTGAAAGTATATTTGTTCAAGTAAACGGCCGATATTTATAGGGATTGCCCTGACTTTGAAGGTATTCAAACTTTAATTCATATTAACGCGTGGGTATCTTTCTGTTTCCAGGAGTGGGGGCCCAGCCTCAAGGCTTAGCATTTGTAGTAGACTTCGTACCAGCGGTCTTGGTAGCTCAATTGGTAGAGCGACGGCACGGTAAGCCGGAGTTCCCAGGTTCGAGGGTCGAGGCTACTCTTTCTTACCCAAATTTGCATGTTTGGCTAGGGTATTCGACTCGAACCTAGGCAGAAACTTGCGAACATTTCCAAGTAAGTTGGAAATGTCTCGAATAAGTTGGGAGGAAATCTAGTAGATTTCGTACCAGCGGCCTCGGTAGTTCAAATTGTTTAGCGACGGCACTGTCGGAGGTCCGAGGTTCGAATCCTGGTCGAGGCTACTCTTTCCAACCCAAATCTGCCACACATTCAAATCATTCCTCTTATGTATTAAAAACAGATTTTTGTTATTGTAAATCGAGCCAAAAATGGCCACTCATACTTTTTGCGTGACGCTCGCGACAGGCACTTGGCGGAAAATGTAAACAAAGAAATCGGATAAGTTCATTTCATTCCTTCTTTAACAACAATAATAATGCACGATCTGAAAGTGGAGACTTAAAATTAGCGCCGATTCAAACCGGGAGTTGACTTTTGTACATACATGTATATTTCGCAACAACTGACACAAGGTAATGAGTGAATTCGCTTAAATCAGAATACTAGTATTTGGTACTAGAACGATATCATAAATCTGTTTGCCATTTTCGTGTATGTCTAAGTTTCTAAGCGGGCCATTGCAAAGACAATTCCCCATAACGGAGAAATGGGAAAAATATTTGCTTTGATAAGCAAATGGTTGAGGTTCTTAACATTATAATGGGTGAAATTAAAATATTTTATATGAGTTCTGCCACCACAATGTATTCGCATGCTACAACACATTGTGTGTTTTTTCACCAGCATCAAAATTTTTATGGAAGATATATTGTGTGTCATAACTAATAAGTGATCGGAACTATTTAAATTGTGATAATTCAAAATACATTTAAAAAGAAAATCCAAGGATAATGAGTATCTTTCATTAACAAAAGGTTCGGATGGGAAAATCCGGCTGGTGGGACCAGTTTTTTACCGACGGATCAGGTTACCGTCCGAAACAGTTTCCGGAGTTTTCTATCTAAACCGAGCATACTTGACACAAAGGCTACCAACTGATCACAGGATCTTACCTTGATTCTCAGGATCTTAAGATTGCAATCGAATCACAGTTGTTGTTACCTTGATTCTCAGGATCTCAAGATTGCAATCGAATCACAGCTGTTGTTACCTAGATTCTCAGGATCTCAAGATTGCAACTGAATCACAGTTGTTGTTACCTTGATTCTCAGGATCTCAAGATTGCAATCGAATCACAGTTGTTGTTACATTGATTCTCAGGATCTCAAGAATGCAATCGAATCACAGTTGTTGTTTGTTTTCAGGACAGCGAATTTCCAGAATTTTTGTACAGGACTGTGATTTTTTTTCTTTAAACAAATGCAATAGTACGACCCTACACATCGATTTGCATCAGTTGAAGATAACTTGCAGCTTACAGACTGTATGGCGATTGCTAATTTTCCTCGTCGGGGGTAATACATTTTAGAAAACGTTATGACAGGTCTGTTCTGTGACAAAATCAACGCAATTTGTAGACTTTAAACAACTACGGAGCACCGATGGCGGCCTTCAATAACAAAATACAATCAAACAAAAAAAAGCAAAATAACAACAATAAAACCATCAAGCCAAGCAATACTAATGAAAACAATTAACCGAGGATACGTGACATAGTCTAAGACTGTTTGTAAAAAATCCTGGTAAAATGACAGTAAATTTAAGTATTGTACTTTACATAATTGACATTATATTCCGTTCAAACATTTCCGTCAAATCTGTAAGCATGTTTCTTTAAAAGATATTGGTTTAAATTAGTAATGACAGTTTCCGGAAAGTCTATCTGCTGAGTGAAAACAGAAACAGCATGTTTATAATGAACCATAAACTCTATTTTTAATGAATTCTTCACATGAAGTCCTCAACGAACTTGTTATCATGAAATCATCCTACTTCCCAGTAAAATCAGATTTAATGACTGGTTCAATCAGTGTGAAGACAAGTTGACAAACGTGCATTTTATTCTGGTTAGTCTTAAACAGCAATTGCAATTTTGTTACAACTTTGAACATGTGATTTGATTAGATATCATTAAGCCTCAAAGCACAAAACACCAGTCTGAGAGTGTCATGCAAAGATCATGTGGGCCTAATGACATGAGGGTTCGATTACTCCAATAAACAGTTCATTTATTTTATTTATTCACTTATCTGGTTCAATATGAGTATTTTTAAAATTAAATGGAAAAAAGGCGTGTTTTGATCGTTGCATGAAGCGGAAGAACAGAAGCGAGTACTTGGTGATATAAAGGCAATTCAGACATTGACAAACATCCCTTGGTCTGGTGGTTATCACGATCCTCAGCGGGAACACGATGTTTTAAGTACTTTTATTACAAGCACATAATTTATTATATTCCTTTCTTGCAACAAGCATGGTTGATTTTTTTTTCAACGAAATGTTTTAGTGGAATCCTTATCAAATAAATGTCAATGGCAAAACTACTAAACTGCACTCAAATTCTTTATGTTTTATTTGTCATTAAATATGAACCTGGTTATTTTTCATTGTTGTTTAACTATTTGATCACATCATTTTATTTTTGAATTGTGTGAATGGCAGTAATAGGAAGGAGGGGTGGATAATGCCTGATAACATTTTAAGTAAGAGTACGCCAATAGTACAAATACCTTGCTGATGGGGCCGTCACAATGACGTTCTGGCCAGCGTTCTACGACGTTTGAGGAAACGTTGATAGACGTCCATGGTTGCTGGGATATCGCCAGAAGTGCGTTGTTTGAACGCTAGTGAACGTCGGTAAACGTCAATGGTCGCCGGGAATCGGCAGAGAACGCTGGTCCGGAAAAAAATTGAACATGCACACAAATTTTCACTGAGACCAGCGTTCTTCAAAGTTTAATTTTAAACGCCGAAGAACGTTTAAGAACGTTCGTGAAACGTTTTACTATCGTTTGCCGAGCGTTGCACGCGTTCGGCTATCGTGAGTCAGTCGTTTCTCAAGCGTTACTTGATTGTTACAAATCGTTTGCTTTGCTGTGAACGACTCACTGGCGACCTGTCAACGACCGCTGAACGGTCCCCTAGCGCACACAGCGTGTGATAAAAGTGAAGCGAACGTCCTTTTGACGTCCATTGAGCGTCATTCGAGCGTTACCTGAACGTCCATGCCTCAGCACGCTCGTCTAACGTTGACAAATCGTTCTTCGCGCGCCAGATGCCCGTGAGAACATGCTAATGATTTCAGGGTTTTCTTCCTTGGTCGCTGTTACAAGCTTTCAGTGCGTTAGACACACGCTAGTGGTGCGTTAGACAAAACGTTAATAACACGCCAGATATGTCATCCTCATTCTAGAACGCTCAAAAATTGAACGATTGAAACGTTCAGAGAACGTTGACCAGAACGTAATAGTGTGGCGGCCCCTTGACCAGGCATTAAAGACATGTTTTTGCTTGTATACACTACTCAAAATTTCCAAGTGCACACTTTATAAATGTGATTTTCCTATCTATTTATTGAAACATTCGAGATTGAAGTTTAATTAATTTCTAATAACTAAAATTTTAGATTATTGATAAGTGGGCGATTATCAAACAAGTGTAATACTAAAATTTTCGTGATTATGTCTTTTTACGTAAATGTGTAATGACGTAAAAGCGTAACATCAACGTGCTACGTTAGCAACGTTATCAATCTAAGTAGTATAGGTCCATCGTTTCACCAGAGTGCCTGGTGCCATGGTGCTACACGCGTGACTGCGCACGAACAATGGGGAGGGTATCGTATGTCCGCGCACGAACAATGGGGAGGGTATCATATGACCGAGCACGAGCAATAGGGAGGGTATCATATGACCGAGCACGAACAATGGGGGTGGCATCGTATTACCGTGCTAAGATGTCATCAGCACCACCCTAGTTTCCCTATGAGTGATCTGACCCTCGGCTCCACCCTAGCGGTCAATCACCCTATGGGTCATCTGACCCTCGGCTCCACACTAGCGGTCAATCACCCTATGAGTCATCTGACCCGTTGGCCAGAGTACCATGGAGCCCTGGTAAAGTGACATGACGTCATCAGCACCACCCTAGCGGTCATTCACCCTATGAGTCGGCCAGAGTACCATGGAGCCCTGGTGTTATACATGGTTTTGAGTTACATTACACTACCATCACCTTTATTCCGAAGGTGACTCACTCAGATTCGAAACAATTCAACCTCTATTATTTATATAATTTTATGAATGTCATAACGCACCCATACGATTATCACAACCGTAAGGAACAATCGTTTCACCAGAGTGCCTGCTGCCCTGCTGCTACACGCGTGACTGCCCACGAACAATGGGAAGGGTATCATATGACTGCGCACGGACAATGGGGAGGATATCATATGACCGAGCACGAACAATGGGGGTGGCATCGTATTACCGTGCCATGACGTCATCGGTACCACCCTAGTTTCCCTATGAGTCATCTGCCTGCAGCCCTGGAGCTAGACGCGTGACCGCGCACGAACAATGGGGAGGGTATCATATGACCGAGCACGAGCAATTGGGATGGCGTCGTATTACGGAAACCCATCGGTCGCACCCTAGTTGAATTATTGAGTCATCTATTATGACACGGCCAATGGTTTTAGGTTACATTCCATCACCTTTATTCCGAAGGTGACTCACTCAGATTCGAAACAATTCAACCTCTATTATTTATATAATTTTATGAATGTCATAACGCACCTATACGATTATCATAACCATATCGAATGTCGTGTTATTATAACCATACGTGTACCCATTGAAAAGAACATCGAGGTCATTGATACTCCGGTGTCAGTTACCTCGCGTGCGTGAAGCGTGTTAGATCAAAGATAGATAACGAAAACAACCTTTAAAGAGTTTGATGATACTATATTCACCATTTTAAACCAATTAAATAGAACTTGTATAACATGTTTATAATTTTGTACATATATGTGATTTGTTAATTAGTTCACCTCAATTATTTTACAATCTTGTGAATACAATAATTTTAACCGTGATTATATTCACTTAAAATCGGATTTCATTTTATTTTAAGTGTGTCCAGTGAAAGAGCTCCAAGTTCATTTACCTCGTGTGCAGGAAGCGTGATTGATCAAAGAAAAAGTAGCGAAAATATGTCAACAAGCTTCAAAGCGTTGATTTATTAATAAAATCACCTAAAATCCAGCCTTTCATTTCATTTAGTGAATAGAACCGAATGCAGAATACGTAATCTAATCGGGTGACTTAAATAAATTTTGTTAATGTCTCTAAAAAATACAACCGTATTACCGCCCGAACTATGTAAACAAATGTTCCGCGATTTAGTTAAGAAACCCTGGATATCGTTAAAAAACATTTTGGACTATGAACTTTACACCGTAGTTTTGAATTACATTATACCCGAGGATTGTAACGTTACACTGAAAGGGGAAGAAAATATTAAAGAATGGTTATCTCGAACGCAAACATTCCAAAATTTCAAAGATCTGGTTGAAAAAGCGGTTTTAGTAGGTGACTGCAACATCAATCTAGATGCAATTAATGCTAGAGATTGGCACCAGTATGTTTGCGAAAATGTTAGGGTGTATGACTCGGTCAAGGACTGGATAAGAGGCGGCGATTTTACTTGCAAAAGGCACTGGGCATGCTTAAATCAATCCGAAGATAGGAGAGAGGATATGTGGCGTTTGCTCGCATTGGCATGATTCACACCTTACACTATTTGATCAGTTTCGACCTATATGCGAAATAATTAAAATATAATAGTGACTTAAACCAAAAGAGATATGTGGTATAATATATCGATCATTGACTGCTTGGGTGTCGAAGAGTCAAGACGTGCGTTAGAAACATGGACTTATTGGATTACAAAGACATTACGAGGATACGTAAGAAGAAGATGAAAAGACGCAGGAATAAAAACGAACAGAGACCTCAGTCTGAATTTTATGTTAAAATGGTTTTACCGGCAGAGCAGACAACCGCTATAGCTAAAAGTATGCTCGAACGTCAAGCTAAACCTAAAGATGTATCAATTATAGGTCAGAAAGAAATGCAACCCACCAATGAAAAAGTCAGGAATTCAAAAATAAGTGATAAAGACGGGAAGAGTAAGACATCAAGACAGGAACTGGCCTCTGTCGGAGGAAATAGAAAAGAGAACGCAGGTGAACTTCGCAACATCGTAATTATAGGACGAGTATTAAGTTGAATGATTCATTCACTTCTCCTCATTCTTGTTTAAAACGTCGAAGAGGATGTATCGGTGCGACATTTGTTTGAAAACTTTTGGGAGAAAGGATAATATGTTGCGACATAAACATTTAGCGCATTCAGATATGGATTCGGATGAAGACGTACCAATGGATCGGGATATTTTTGGGCCCATAAACGACAATGAGTCAAGCCACAGTGACAGTGATGACGATACATCTGTCACTTCGGAGGATCCTTTGGAGTTCGATCCTTGGAAATACATTGTAGAACAAGCGTATCAAGAGAACCAGTCGGAATATGAATCTTCGGTTAATGAGCTTATGGAGAAAGATGCCGACATCAGTGAATCTGAAGCCAAAGAAAACGTTTTTAGAAGTATGAAAAGCACCTACAGGAGAGCAATGATGAACAGCCTTGCGAAAGAATTGATTTGGTTTGATGCCATGAAAAACGATCCTATCTACAAATCTATAAAAAAAACAATCAGTCTCCTGATTGATACAGATGGATACGACAAGGACGAAGCTTTTAAATACGGAATACTCAAGCGACAGTTTCTTTTTGACAAGGTCCTAGAAACATACCAAATTCCAAAGCTGGAAAGAGGGGATGCCATGGAACAAGATGATGAATCTGAATGAGTGTTTAAAACGTGATGCAGATAGTTACGGACGCTATAGGGCGACCGCAAGTATTTCAGGATAAAAAACGTTTAAATGCGTTGAGTGCAAGGGTTCATCGTCCCTTGTTTGTAAACATTATCACGAGACTGACAGACGTCATCGTTGAAAACATGAGATGTCGATGTATCTAAAGATGTATACATGTATATATAAGTATTCGTGGATTGCTACTTAATAAATCTTTAGAGAAATCTTACGTGACAATAATGACAATTCATCTTACTTTAGTAGCTTGTAATCTTATCCGTTAAAATGTGAAGATACAGATGTAACTGCTACAATTATGATACGAATAAAATCGATGAAACCATCTTTTTGTTGAGTCTATTCTTTATCTCAATTAATCACATTCTTTTTACCTACACGAACGTAACTTAATTACTTACCCAACAATCATTAAGTACATGCCCGTACATCTCTCACACTCCTCATGCCTCCTCATTCCCTCCTCATGCCTCCTCTTTCACTCCTCATACCTCCTCTTTCACTCCTCATACCTCCTCATTCACTCCTCATGCCTCCTCTTTCACTCCTCATGCCTCCTCATTCCCTCCTCATGCCTCCTCTTTCCCTCCTCATACCCTCCTCATGCCCTTCTCATGCCTCCTCTTTCATTCCTCATGCCTCCTCTTTCACTCCTCATACCTCCTCTTTCCCTCCTCATTTACTCCTCATGCCTCCTCATTCACTCCTCATGCCTCCTCTTTCACTCCTCATGCCTCCTCTTTCCCTTTTCATGCCTCCTCTTTCCCTCCTTATACATCCTCTTTCCCTCCTCATGCCCTTCTCATGCCTCCTCTTTCACTCCTCATGCCTCTTTCACTCCTCATACCTCCTCATTCACTCCTCATACCTCCTCACTCACTCCTCATACCTCCTCTTTCACTTCTCATGCCTCCTCATAACTCCTCTTTCACTCCTCATGCCTCCTCATTCACTCCTCATACCTACTCTTTCACTCCTCATGCCTCCTTGTGCTTAATATAATTGACTATAGACCCATTGGAGACCATTGCCAGAAACAGTCACATGCAATGGTCTCCATGGGTCTATAGTCAATTATATTAAGCACAAGGAGGCATGAGGAGTGAAAGAGTAGGTATGAGGAGTGAATGAGGAGGCATGAGGAATGAAAGGCTCAATTTTAGGTGATTTTATTAATAAATCAACGCTTTGAAGCTTGTTGACATATTTTCGCTACTTTTTTCTTTGATCAATCACGCTTCCTGCACACGAGGTAAATGAACTTAAGCTCTTTCACTGGACACACTTAAAATAAAATGAAATCCGATTTTAAGTGAATATAATCACGGTTAAAATTATTGTATTCACAAGATTGTAAAATAATTGAGGTGAACTAATTAACAAATCACATATATGTACAAAATTATAAACATGTTATACAAGTTCTATTTAATTGGTTTAAATGGTGAATATAGTATCATCAAACTCTTTAAAGGTTGTTTTCGTTATCTATCTTTGATCTAACACGCTTCACGCACACGAGGTAACTGACACCGGAGTTTCAACGACCTCGATGTTCTTTTCAATGGGTACACGTATGGTTATAATAACACGACATTCGATATGGTTATGATAATCGTATAGGTGCGTTCATAAAATTATATAAATAATAGAGGTTGAATTGTTTCGAATCTGAGTGAGTCACCTTCGGAATAAAGGTGATGGAATGTAACCTAAAACCATTGGCCGCGTCATAATAGATGACTCAATAATTAAACTAGGGTGCGACCGATGGGTTTCCGTAATACGACGCCACCCCAATTGCTCGTGCTCGGTCATATGATACCCTCCCCATTGTTCGCGTCTAGCTCCAGGGCTGCAGGCAGATGACTCATAGGAAAACTAGGGTGGTACCGATGACGTCATGGCACGGTAATACGATGCAACCCTCATTGTTCGTGCTCGGTCATATGATATCCTCCCCATTGTCCGTGCGCAGTCATATGATACCCTCCCCATTGTTCGTGGGCAGTCACGCGTGTAGCAGCAAGGCAGCAGGTACTCTGGTGAAACGATTGTTCCTTACGGTTATGATAATCGTATGGGTGCGTTATGACATTCATAAAATTATATAAATAATAGAGGTTGAATTGTTTCGAATCTGAGTGAGTCACCTTCGGAATAAAGGTGATGATAGTGTAATGTAACTCAAAACCATGTATAACACCAGGGCTCCATGGTACTCTGGCCGACTCATAGGGTGAATGACCGCTAGGGTGGTGCTGATGACGTCATGTCACTGTACCAGGGCTCCATGGTACTCTGGCCAACGGGTCAGATGACTCATAGGGTGATTGACCGCTAGTGTGGAGCCGAGGGTCAGATGACTCATAGGGTGATTGACCGCTAGGGTGGAGCCGAGGGTCAGATGACTCATAGGGAAACTAGGGTGGTGCTGATGACATCATAGCACGGTAATACGATGCCACCCCCATTGTTCGTGCTCGGTCATATGATACCCTCCCTATTGCTCGTGCTCGGTCATATGATACCCTCCCCATTGTTCGTGCGCGGACATACGATACCCTCCCAATTGTTCGTGCGCAGTCACGCGTGTAGCACCATGGCACCAGGCACTCTGGTGAAACGATTGTTCCTTACTACTAATCTAGGAGACACTACCATTTGATTTTTTTCTTAAAATGATAACAACATAATTATGAAAAAATGTAGCACTTCTTTTGCATTTTAAATTTTACGAATAAAATCATGAAGTATTTAGAATAAATTAAAATTTGTGCCAGTTAAGAGCATGTTGACGGCACTTTCGCGTCTTCTGTCGTCAAACGTTCAATAGTTATAACGTGTTGGTGTGAGTTTTTAGATTGTACGGTGTCGGTGAACGTGTGAAAAACAAAAAAGATTGTAAAAAACAAATTCGATTGCCGCACGGGAAATACGCATAAATAGCGTATGCTGACGTGGATGACGTAATACATAAACCATACGCACGGTTTTCAAATAATAATTTTTTTGGTCATATTTAACATAATATCATAATTTCGTTTAATTAGGATAATTTTTCTTTTAAGATATCCACAATTTTAAGGTGTGCACTCCGAACTTTTGACAAGTGTATGTGTGATTCTGTAGTCCTAAACATCCTGCCGAACGCCGGAAATCACAAACAGAAATATTCCATACAGCGTGACCTGGTCAGACAGTTTTTATCTCTTATAAATGTCCAACATCTTATAAAGACTATGGTCATAAGATCATAAAACTGAGATTAGAGACCAGTCTCAAATCTCAAGCATCTGACTGGCTGAAATGGCGATCAGAAAAATTGCGTGATCTACAAATTCTCTAAACTTCTATTTACATATATTCACAAAAACGTAACAACACAAAACGTCATTTAAATGTCCACATGAGTATTATGTAAACTATATGAGATATTATTAGTAAAAATGACCTTCAATTTTCTGGTCGCGTAAACTGGTGACAAACGTTGATTTCACTTTTCGTAGTTGAAAGTGCTTTACAAAGTACACAACATTTTCTTGTCAGTATCATTACACTAATATATGGAAATTTAAAGTAATGTTTTGTATCAATTGCTTAGTTTTAGGTCCAACTGTTTTTCTTTATTGTTCTAACTTGTCTTACCATATGCAAAATAAAGATACATTTGTGCCAAGTTTCATTGAACTGTATTTTGCCGTTATTCAGATCCATAAAAACTCAAAAAGTATAGAAACATAAAATATAACTACGAAAAACGGGTGTTTTAATTTGAATACTATCAAAATTATACATAAAACTAGTCTCAATAATTCGACGGCAAGCACAGACCCATTATCTGATACTGACGTTTTTCGTTGTCTGTCCAAATAGGGCAAATATCGCATATATAGAAAAGCCCTTGTCGCGTACAAATAGTTGTGCTAACATAAAACATGAACGATCACATTAAACCCTCAAAAAGTGTAGAGAAAAAGAGTATAATTCGAAAAACCGCTGTTTTAATTTAAATATTATCATTAATGTAATCAAAGTCGGTTTAATAGAATAACATAGTACACAGTTTAAGAATACGTATTCGTCTTTACTTACTCCGTCAGCTTAATGAACAGTGATGTGAACCTTAACTGATAGCCTATCGTTGTTTTTATCTATTTTATCTGCAGGATTTAAGTTTAATTTGTTACAGCATATTTTGTTATACCCTGGTTTCATCAGAGACCTCTACAATGCCTCTAAAAAGTAAGTTTAACACATCTGTTTTTTACACAACGGTGCAATGTGTACATGTAAAGTGGCTTACTTTCGGTTTCGATGTAAACTGGTATGCTATTATGACGATCGAAGAAGCTCTGTGCTTTTTTGTGTCTATTTAGCTAGTACATGTATGTAAACTTTTCTGCAAGTCGAAAGAAATTTATTGTTGTTAAATAAACCATTACAATGCACGAGTATTAACTGGCAGATAAAGCAGAATTTATGATATTTTGATGGAAAACATATTAGTTTTGTTGTACAATGATACTGTATTGATTTTGTGAAAGCGACAGCTTGCTTTCATTATATTGTATCGCGATATTAAAATGACCCCAAACCTCATCTTCGTTAATTTTCGTAAATGTTACGATTGGTAGTCCGGCATCTATTCCAATAATTCCACACATCACCGAGGTGTAAATTGAATAATATATCGGTGTTTTCGCTGATACCCGTGTTTATTTAATGACCTTTACGAAAATTAATGAAGTGCCGGGTCAATATTGTTGGACAAGATTATGTACAGGCTTCTCTAACTATACACAAAATAATGTGATAAATTACATTGTCCAAATTAGTACTCGTACATCCTGGTTTATATAATATGGACGCCGAAAAAGGCACCTTGTCATAGATACCGTGATCAAGACGAGGCCTTTCTAAATTCATCGCACATTCCGAATATAATAAACAGTCACACCTGTATTAAGCAGCCATCCAAGGGAGTAACAAAAAGGTGGCTGTTTAAGACAGGTAAAATGTCAGTTTAGTGCATATTCAAAAGTGGCTGTTTAAGACAGGTGGTTGCTGGATGTAGATGGCTTCTTAGGCAGGTTTAACAGAAGTGGGGAAACATTTAAACTGTTACAGGGTACGTTATATACATGCAATAAACAAGCTTGCTTGTTTTTACTTTAAGGTTATCAGTATGCTGGTGGAGATTTCAATGTTACTGACGAGATGAAAGACGACTTTGACAGCGACGGATTCATTATTGTCAAGTGAGATACGAAATTCTATTATATTTTGCTTTATCAGGATCTGTGGTTATTCGTTCTGTCGCCTGTTTGTCTAATAATATCATTCTCCAGAAATTAGATATCGAAAGTTAAAATTAAATTATTTTGTATTACATTGTGTTAAATAGGTTTAAATGGATAATGTTGGAGAAACAGGTTAATGTGATTTGTCAGTCCGGAGACAAGATTCGATTTCAGCCATAAATTGGAACCAGTCCTTGCAGTCTGTAACGTTGCCTTATTTGTCAAATGGATCCTATGAATCCTCTGAACATGGAATGGTATTAATCTGAAAATACTGCATTGAAGGTTCCATGTTCACCGCCATATGCATACCGTAGTTTGGGATGGATCAAAATTGTACTGGTTATTGGTGTAAATATTGAGTTGCGCTCTACCTGGGGCTAGGGCAGTAATATGCATTTCCATTACTGTCCATGGACAGGCTCAATCAAACCGAGCCTGCAATATTTTCATATTTGTCGTATTCGGTGGCTTTCAAAGATCCATTTTCATCTATTATTGAACAAATCAGCTGCTGAGGATTTTAGACTGGTTACGGTTTGAGTCTTGATGCTTGCATGCCTTGCATATTTTAGAGGGTTGTTATCAAGCGAGGAAGTGCAACACATTGAAAAAGGTCTAAATACAGGGAGTTTTGCGGATTACACACTTGGAGTAAGTGCATATACGCATATGTATACGAACAAAATACGTGTACAAATCTTATCCATTAAAACGAAATATATGAAAACGCCATTAGCCGTTAAACCAGGAAATGAATTTATATAAGCGCTCTACGAGGGCTTGATTTCCAATCCATTATGTAATGATTATATATGTCTGTCTTATTGTTTGAATATTTATTGTATTTACAAGAAATACGATTTTTAAACTAAATACATGTACTGTAAACACTATAACGCAAAAGATACCCACACGTTTTTAAAGTCCGAACAGGGTGCAACCTCGAACAAGTTTCGTGATTTATTTTAAATTGCGATTATACAATTTTTACTTTCCGCGTAGCCTTCTATTTTAATGATATGAAAATCATTAATTTGATAATGTCATTGTATTGCGACATTATTCTTAACAGATTCCGGACGGCAGCGGTCGCGAAGCACACATGACATTATGGAACCATCCGGGACAGGATGTGACAGGTATGGTGGGAAGATGCGAGAAGGTAGCCGGAACCTGTGAGCAGGTAAGTGAAAAGTGTCATAGTACATATATGCGAACCGCAGATATAACGAAACACATCGGTAAAAGTCCCGTGCATAATCGTTCAGAATAGATCCAAGGAGGGAATCGCATGAATTGATCGGATTTTAAGGAGGGAATCTGGTGATGTAATAAAGGAATCGTCTTGCTTTTGTTTGATTATGAATATATCAGAAAAAAATAATGCCAATCCGGATCCCCTATATTTACTTTAAACGATTGCCACCTCGCAAAAGTCAGTATTATGTCCATTTATTTTGCAATAAAATGAAATTTGATTCCCAGTCTATAAATACTTATTTTAAAAGATTTGTTAAATTAAAATCAATGCACATCAGCTTTTACTTTCAGCTCATCGGCGGTGAAGTATACCATTACCACACGAAGTTAATGCGGAAACCGGCCAAGATAGGCGGCGCTCACGTGTGGCACCAAGACTACGGGTACTAGTGTAACTGGTCTTTGCGCTTTTTGTTAGACATTCTCTTATTATACAAATAAATACTAATGTTGAGGTCGATTAGTTTTGCGGACCTGGGTAGTGTGATATCGACTTGTTATATCATATACCCTATGAATTTAAAGCATTCTGATGATGATGATGATGATGATGATGATGATGATGATGATGATGATGATGATAGCAAAGGTAGTTATTAATTCCCGGGGTAGTTATCACTTTTTTCGGGCTCGCGAGTACGGAGCTCTCGACCAATCAGAATGCTTTAAATTCATAGGGTATATGATATTGTTTAATAACTTCTACACTTATCAATTTTGGAATTTCTGTTTAGCAACGGAACATTACATGGAGGGAAAATGTTGCGTTGCAGATAAATGGAATAATTTAGTTGAAATTCCAGAATTAGCCAAATGCTCATAACACGACAAACAAACATAGTGTTATATTTACAGTATTAGATGTGTTAACTTTATTGGTGTTTGAGAAAATATATCGATGATGTACAGCATTCTTCCTACAAAATATTCGACATCGGAATCGACATTTCTCGTGAAATTCGCTGGGAAATACTCTGTTAAACTGTGTTCGTTATTCTTTAAGAGTTTATGTTCTATAAATTTATAATGATCTTTCTATAATAATATAAGTGTGCTTTTATCGAAACAAATGAGAAGATGATGAAAAAATCATACCTGATTAATTTCTGTGCAAACTAACAATTTTTATGTTTTCCAGTAAATTATGAAGATTTCTAAGTTTTTTACGCCACTCATCTCTAGTGTTCACTCGCGAAATAAAAATAATATTTCACTAAAACAGACACATATCTTCTATTTTTACATTTGTTTTGGTCAACAGCTACTGGTACCACAATGGCTGCCTGTTCCCCAACATGATGACTGTGTTTATTGCACTGGACAAATGTACCAAAGAAAATAGCTGTCTACAAGTAAGTAGTCAAAGTCTTGTTCTGTCTACAAACACAGGAAAGCACGAGTACGTAGTCGGAAACTTGGTCGTTCAGCTGAGAGTAAAGAATAATTTAAATTAAACAAAACAAGAATTGCCCAAGGTTATAAAACTGAGCATGGAAACCAGTCTCAAACCTCAAGCATCTGATTGGCTGAAAAAAGGCGACTGGTTGCCATTTCAGCCAATCAGATGCTTGAGATTTGAGAATGGTTTCCAATCTCAGTTTTATAACCTTCGTGAAAATGTTTAACTTCTAATATATACAAATTTGTCAAAATTTCATTGGTTTTGAAGCAACATGATAACGCATATATCATGAATTATAACTGAATGAATGGTGTGGGAATTTAAAAGATTTGAAGAAGACTTATGTTTTGCCAGTGTTGGCATGGGAAACTATTAAAATTAGCTTCACGTCATATGCATCTATTTTCTTTAAAATTTGTAGCAGCATTTTAATAGACGGTCATTTATTGATTAACAAACGTTTACTGGCTGTTTTAACTCTGAAAACAGTTTATTTTTATATACTCAACAAAAAAAAGAAACCTGACACTGTAACTTTGAATAAGTATGAGGTGCATATTCAAAATCTATATATTTTTGCACCATCCAAAAGAAAATAACCACTGAATCACTTGTTTCATGCACCAAAAATATCAAAATGCATAATTAAGTTCAAAACATGCACAATTTTTATTACATACCACAATTTAATTAGCTTTAAATCTGATTCCAGGAAAATACACCAAATATAAAGTGTCAGGTTTCTATTTTTGTTGAGTATATTTAAAAATTAGAGACTCTGTATTATAGACTAATACACACATTAGATGCCGATCGTATCAAAATATAAAAAGGTAGAACTGAAGTCAAGTCACAACAATAACCAAAATATTTATAAACGTAATTACAAATGTTTATTGATTATAATTCGTTTGATATTGGTACATGTTGGATGATTACAGATTTTGAGAGGGTCAAACCAGTGTGGTCGTATTGAGCATCTGAAAGTTGGAGGTCAAGTTGGAGCTGACATAGCTAGAGTGGATGAAATAGCCAAAGTCTGTCTTCTGGAATACGTCGAAATGGAGTCAGGTAAATGAAGTGCCCATTAACAACTTGGCAACAAAACTGCACGATGCACATGATTTGCTGTAAGATTTGATTTATTAAGATGCTTGCCGTCCCATGATCCCCGTCAAATCGATGCGATAAACTCGAAGCCAGCTGGTGTGGTCGGTTTTATGCATTTCAATGACAGATCATGTAAAGGCACAATCGGTCCTTTCAGATTGGTGTCAGAGTTCTTTTTCCTTTCTTCACACAATACCTGATAAATCAAGAAACTGCCTTGTTCTAAGCAGTATAAAAGTAAACGACAAATCGTGTAGAAACCTAGCTTTAAGCGCGAACACATTTGAGATAAAATTGATTTAAACCGCCTAAGAGTAAGAGATATTTTTAGCTCACCTGAGCACGAAGTGCTCATGGCGAGCTTTTGTGATCGCCTGATGTCCGTCGTCCGTCCGTGCGTCGTCAACTTTTTCTTCAAACGACTTCTTCTCCTGAACTCCTGGGCCAATCTTGCTGAAACTTGGCAGGAATGTTACTTGCATGAAGCTTTACCAAAATTGTTCAAATGGTTCCAGTCCATTGCCTATCTAGGTCACAGAGGATAAAAATAGATTTTGAACATGAAATTTTTAAAAATCTTCTTCTCTGAAACCGTAAGGCCTAGAACTTTGATATTTGGTGTGTAGCATCACCTAGTGGTCCTCTACCAAGATTGTTCAAATTATAGCCCTGGGGTCAAAATTGGCCCCGCCCGTGTGGGGTCATGTGTTTTCCTTATAAATATATAGCAAAAACTTAAAAAATCTTCTTCTCCAAAACCGCAATAAATAGAAGTTAGATATTTGGCATGAAACATTGTCTAATGGACCTCTAACAAAGTTGTTCAAATTATGGCCCTTGGGTCAAAATTTGCCCCGCCCCAGAGGTCATGGGTTTTCCTTATATCAATATATAGCAAAAACTTAAAAAATCTTCTTCTCTGAAACTGTAAGGCTTAGAACTTTGATATTTGGTGTGTAGCATCACCTAGTGGTCCTCTACTAAGATTGTTAAAATTATAGCCCTGGGTTCAAAATTTGCCCGCCCCAGAGGTCATGGGTTTTCCTTATATCAATATATAGCAAAAACTTAAAAAATCTTCTTCTCCGAAACCGCAATGGCCAGAGGTTAGATATTTGGCATGAAACATTGCCTAATGGACCTCTAACAAAGTTGTTCAAATTATGGCCCTGGGGTCAAAATTTGTCCCGCACCAGAGGTCATGGGTTTTCCTTATATCAGTATATAGCAAAAACTTAAAACATCTTCTTTTCCGAAACCGCAATGGCCAGAGGTTAGATATTTGGCATGAAACATTGTCTAATGGACCTCTAACAAAGTTGTTCAAATTATGGCCCTTTGGTCAAAATTTGCCCCGCCCCAGAGGTCATGGGTTTTCCTTATATCAATATATTGCAAAAACTTAAAAAATCTTCTTCTCCGAAACCGCAATGGCCAGAGGTTAGATATTTGGCATGAAACATTGTCTAATGGACCTCTAATACAGTTGTTCAAATTATGGCCCTTGGGTCAAAATTTGCCCCTCCTCAGAGGTCATGGGTTTTCCTTATATCAATATATAGCAAAAACTTAAAAAATCTTCTTCTCCGAAACCGCAATGGCCAGAGGTTAGATATTTGGCATGAAACATTGTCTAATAGACCTCTAACAAAGTTGTTCAAATTATGGCCCTGGGGTCAAAATTTGCCCCGCCCCAGAGGTCATGGGTTTTCCTTATATCAATATATAGCAAAAACTTAAAAAATCTTCTTCTCCAAAACCGCAATGGCCAGAGGTTAGATATTTGGCATGAAACATTGTCTAATGGACCTCTAATAAAGTTGTTCAAATTATGGCCCTTGGGTCAAAATTTGCCCCGCCTCAGAGGTCATGGGTTTTCCTTATATCAATATATAGCAAAAACTTAAAAAATCTTCTTCTCCGAAACCGCAATGGCCAGAGGTTAGATATTTGGCATGAAACATTGTCTAATAGACCTCTAACAAAGTTGTTCAAATTATGGCCCTGGGGTCAAAATTTGCCCCGCCCCAGAGGTCATGGGTTTTCCTTATATCAATATATAGCAAAAACTTAAAAAATCTTCTTCTCCAAAACCGCAATGGCTAGAGGTTAGATATTTGGCATGAAACATTGTCTAATGGACCTCTAACAAAGTTGTTCAAATTATGGCCCTTGGGTCAAAATTGGCCCCGCCACAGGGGTCGCCCATTTTACATAGAATTATATAGGAAAAATCTTGTAAAAGTCTTCTTCTCTAGAACCATAACACATAGAGCTTAGAATTTTTACATGTAACATCACTTTGTGGACCTTACCACGTTTATACATATCATGACCCCAGGCTCGAATTGGCCCCACCCAGGGGCTTATCAATTTTTACATAGAGCTAAATAGTAAGAACTAAAGACATGTAGAATGTTTGCTAGTGTCAAACTACACCCCTTGTTCTCTGAAACTAATGCGACTAGACCTTAGATATTTCGGGTTGAGTATTGTAAAGAGACCCTTTACCAGCATTATTTAAATGTTGGCCCTGGGGTAAAGCTGAAAGTACTTTTGTACTCAGGTGAGCGATACAGGGCCATCATGACCCTCTTGTTATTTGATCCCGGCCTAACACGCACGAGTGTCTATGCCATAACCAGTGAACTTAAAAACATTACGTAGAGTAAGTAACAAGAACACCCTTTCACTAAAAGTTGGATATTTACTAGAAAATAGGAATCGGTCAATCGCTAATAACGCAATATTATGACGTAAGATGATTTGAAAAAAAAACATCCCTACTTTAGCAATATGAAAAGAAACTGTTTCTTTTCTATTCAAGGTGATGCATTATTTTTCCACTGCAACCTGCTCCACTGTAGCGGACAGAACACGAGCGCTGCAAGGCGTTGGGCCTTCCTATGTTCCTTCAACAGGGCGGATAATGACCCCGTCAAGAAGCATCATCATCCCAACTACACCCCGCTACAAAAGGTAATGTACCATCGTCCTACATACAGACATATACAAAAGGTTATGTTCTATCATCAAAACTATAGACCGATAAAAACAAATATTGAACCGTTGTTTTAACTACATACCCAAACGAAAAGGCAATGTGCCATCGTCCTAAAAAGGTAATGTTATGTCGTCATAACTACAGCTCGATACAAAAGGTAATGAACCGTCGTCCTAAAAGTTCATGTACTATCGCTATAAATATAGATCAATACATATGGGTAATGTACCATCGCCCTAAAGGCAACGCACAGTTGGATATACCTACATACCTATGCAAAAGTTATACGTATAACACAATGACGCAAAAGGTAAAGAACGGTAATGTATCATGGTCCTAAGTAATAACCTCTATAAACGTTATGTATCTTCATCTTAACAACATGTTATTGCGAAAGAAACATACAGGTGTGTTAGTGATGGAATTCGTTTTCATGCGCCATATACATACGCTCGGCTGCAAAAGACAAAGTGCCATCGTTTTAATTCAAGACTGATGCAAAAGAAAAATTTTAACTTAATTCGGACCTAGCTGTATATCAATACAAAATGTTATATTCTTTGGTATTTTAACGACCTCACTACAAACTGTACAAAAGGTATTTTACTATCGTCCTAAGCATGCCGCTTTTCAAGTTTCCAACTTGTCCAAGCGAGGTTTTATGCAAGCAAAAAATAGCTGACAATTCTTACTTGCAAAAGTGAAATATGCATACCAGGAATCGCTACACCCACAAAAAAACACAGCCTCCCCACGCAGCGAAAAAGAAGAGAGAAAGATAGAACATGTTTGTTATAAGTATGTCAATTCAAATAAGACGCTACACACAATTAACGAAAAAGAGAACCTTTGGGGTTGCCGCCTAGGAAATACTTTAAATAACACAATAACACAATTAGGTATAAACCCTGTTCGATTTTCGTTTTCTTAATAAAATAAACACGTTTGTTCCTAACCAAAGTTCAGAGTTTAGATATGACTTAAATGTGCGCAAATTCTAAGAAATAAAGAAAGGTTGAAGTACTTTTATCTTTATTTTAGGTTCCGAATTCTGCGATACTAGAGTGCACTGACTTCACGACGATGGACGGAAAGTGGTTTTTAGACCCTGAGGTTGAAAAGGATCTAAATGTAGATTCACGAAAAATTGCCACAAGTGATCAACAGTGAACATTTTAACAATGATTTTTTTATTTTGTTCAAAACAACAGAGCGATCCGTGCGTTGTTTTTATTGACTATCCTTCAAAGAAATTTTGTATAGACATATATTAGACATACAATTTACGGTCGCTAATTGGCAGTGATAAGTGTTTTTGATTTGACAATCATTTATAACTTCACCAATTTTTTTCTTGCAATCTTAACATTTTATTAGGGATGTTAAAAATTGTGCAATCCATCATGATCGATTCATTTTTTACATGTCAGTCAAATATTTCTGTTAAAAAATTGATTAATAAATTAAATTTAATAAATTGTCCCCCATTGCTGAAGTACCATTTTGAATTAGAACATTAGTTGCAATATTTAAGTATGAGACTTCCTATGACATTTATTGCCAAATCATTCACGGAATTTTATTTCTATGTTATCGGCTAAGACAGGAATCCCTGTTATTACCTATTGAGACTTATATACTTCCTTAACTATACTCAACAAAAATAGAAACCTGACACTTTATATTTGGTGTATTTTCCTGGAATCAGATTTAAAGCTAATTGAATTGTGGTATGTAATAAAAATTGTGCATGTTTTGAACTTAATTATGCATTTTGATATTTTTGGTGCATGAAACAAATGATTCAGTGGTTATTTTCTTTTGGATGGTGCAAAAATATATAGATTTTGAATATGTACCTCATACTTATTCAAAGTTACAGTGTCAGGTTTCTTTTTTTGTTGAGTATAGACGTACTGATACAATGAAATAGGTCTCCTTTGAAGTGTATGTATCTAGTCTGTATGAATATTCTGATGATTATTTGACAAAGCACTGAAAAAAAATATGGCAATTTTAACTTAAAGTAACATGCTTTACAATTAAATATGCACATGAAAACAACACTGAAAGGCACCTGTTTCAGTGTTTCAGCGTTCAAAATATGTTTGAAATATATCTTGTTTATATTGGCATGAATATTAACTTCAGAGTGTAATAATTATATCCCGATATATACTACTCAAAATTTGATAGGGATCGCTTTCCGTTTTATCCCGAATTATTTCCTCTACCAAGTTTCAACCGCTGTTCTGCTTCAACAGATTGTCGGCTCATTTCATTTTTGGCACAAAGCTGATGTCAAATTAACACAGCAAATATTTTATGGCTTCAACCTTATGTAAAGAATAAACACAATCTTTTAAGTGATCCTTATCAAATTTTGAGTAGTATATTTTACACAAATTTTTACCTTTAAAGCGCAAATGTGGCCATTACCTTTCATTATCGACATGGTTATTAGACGCGACACCAACTGAAGATCAGCTTTTGTTTAACTTTAAGTTGAGTTGCTTAGATGTGCCCTGGAAACCAGAATTATGAAAAACCGAAGGATGGAGCGACAATTGGATGTACCCAGACGTCCGATATCTGTTTCATTTATATGGCGTCAATGTGTTCTTTTCAACTGATTGTGTGATCCTGAAAACTTTAAAGGTTTCATCAAGGCAAACACCAATGTGAATATCGCTAGGTGAAAATCAAATGCAAAATGGTAGCACCCAGCCTGGTTTTCATTTGATTTGACTAAGCGGTTTTTACCCAAACATTCTCAACAGGTTTAGTGGTAATCAGATGAAAAGTATAGCCACCATCCTGTTTGTGAATATTTCATGACGGACCGTTTCGGACACTATTTCATTACGACTGCATTTTTTTTTTATGAAAAACAGATTAGAAGCCTTCCGGCTAACAATCATCATATACTAGTACGCGTAAGTTCTATGATAATCGGATGAATTTTTTAAATGTTTTTATACTTTTAATTTAGTTACCACTATATATGACATAAACATTACAACGTTGCATATGTCGCTGCAAGTTCCTAGTGGCTTTTACAACACCAACATAATGCACATTGCATTAGTTAAAAAAGTATTATATGCATATCAGGAATCGCCACACTCACAAAACAGAGCCTCCCCACGCAGCGAAAAAGAAAGAAAGAGAGAGAGAGAGAGAGAGAGAGAGAGAGAGAGAGAGAGAGAGAGAGAGAGAGAGAGAGAGAGAGAGCATATTTGTTATAAGTATGTCAATTCAAATAGGACGCCACAAACAACTAACGAAAAAGAGAACCTTTGGAGATACCGCCTTGGGACGGTCAGTGGCAAAACAAATTGCCACTGGGGGTTTAAACCAGGTTCTAGGGTGCACCAACATCAGAATTGCCCCAACAGGTTCTCGTATCACAAAACAAGTACAAGTTGTCTCGGTGAAATAACTCCAACCCACCAATCGGCTCAACAATGTTGCATGCAAAAGCACATAAACATATAAAACATAAGAAGCTAATAGCATTGCAAAGCCAGATGGCGGGTACGCAATGATCTTACCGTGACCAGAGCACCTGGAGTAAAATCAGAACACGATGGCAGGGATAAAAGAAAAAAAATCGAGCTTCTAGGTTCTTTTAAGAAAAGATTTCTCCATAAACCTTCATAAACTCTTAAACCCCTGCCACCGTCGTGCAACCAAAGAGGTAAGCATAATGATCAACTGTAGATGGGTTAATCACCAGGCCTGCAGAGCGCTGTAAAATATGTTAATAACCTTTCTTTTTAAATTTACAGATGGCTTTTACGAATAACCGGGAGAAATTAACATTGTCTTTTATCTTCTTAAGTTTATATATTAATCTCCATAAAAAAACTGGCTGTGAAATACCTTGTTGCAATAGTGATTTTAAACTGCACCTGTTTTTATGAATTAGATCTGGGTATCGGCGATAAAACTTGCAAAAGGTTTTCCTTAATTTGTGATACCGATAACCTTGTTTTAATAGTTGTTCTGTTATGCAAAGATTACGTTCATTGAAATCATTCACATCGTTGCAAGCTCTTGAAAAGCGAACAAGCTGTGAGATATAAACCCCGTAAGATGTTGCACGAGGAACATCGCCGTCTAAAAACGGAAAATTTACTATATTAAAATTCAAATCATTTCTTTTGTCATATATTTTAGTAGTGACGTAACCATTTTCAATGGACAGATTTAGATCAAGAAAGTTTGCTTTCTTTTCTTTAGTATTCGATTTATTCAGTGTAGTTCTTTAGGATAAATCTTATTAACCAGTGATGGAAAGTGGTTATTATCTATATTAAATAAATCATCAAGGTACCTAGAGGTGTTGTTAAATGTTGTAATAATATCATCTTGATGTTCGGTAGAAAGAGATAACATAAAGTCTCTTTCATAACAGTATAAAAACAGATCAGAAACAAGGGGTGCACAATTAGTACCCATTGGAATGCCTATTACTTGTTTATAAATAGAGGTACCAAATCTCAAATAAATATTATCCAATAAAAATGTGAGCGCCTCGATAAGGTCTAGACAGGTCCATGAAGTATAATTATCATAAGAACCATCTGTAAAAATACTCTATGTTCATAACAAGCGATAAATGTTTTATTTTCTCTAGCAAAAAGTTTTTTTCAATGAGACTGGTTAGCTTGTCTCTTATTAAATTATGAGGGAGAGAAGTATACAGTCAAACCTTTCTGTAGCAGCCACCCAAGGGATAGACAAAAAGTGGCTGCTGAAGACAGGTGGCTGTTAAAGACAGTAAAAAATTAGGACAAAATGTCAGTTTAGGTCCTTTTCAAACTGGATGTTTAAGACAGGTGGTTGCTATTCGCAGTTGGCTGCTAAGGCAGGTTTCACTGTATAAAGTTGAGAAATCATATGTAGACAAACAGAACGCCTGAAAATTATTTGATTTAAGCTTCTTCAAAACGTCATTTGAATTTTTTATAGACCTCGGAAAATAAATTTTTGCCAGTGGTTTCAAAAACTTTTTCGCAATACCTAATTACATATTCTTTTATAGCTGTAAGACAATATGATAAGAGCACGGACAATTTTATTGTTGTATAAGAACTAGAGTTTGCAATAAATCTTGCTTTGTACGGTGTTTTGTGCATTTTAGGCAACCATTACATAGAAGGTACTTTGTCTTGTTTCGGCTCAACACTGATTCTAAATTTTGTAATTTGTAGAGTGTGTGCAGTAACAATATCACTCTCAGATGAAGAAGTCAGTATATAAGCATTAGTACTATTAAGCTCTTCAGTTTGAACATTAATATAGTGTATACGTCACACTATAATTACATTATTAGAAGCCTTATCAGCAGGTGTTAAAACAAATCTGTTGTGAAAATCTTGAATACCCTTTTTCAAATGACGAAAGTTAAAACGAGGTCGAGGTGGTAATAAAGCTATGTTTCTTTTATAGAAGGATATACGAGTGTCAATTATTTTGAATATTTGTTTTTTTCCAGTTTGAAAGAGCATTAGGCTCAGCATGTTCTCGTTTACACCATCTATTGCAAAAAAGTTTAAAGACTAAAGTTTAAACAATTATGCCTCTACACATTTCAGTGCAAGTTACTAACATTAAAGTGTAAGAGCAAATCGCTATTTGAAATAACGTTAGATAATTTTCTTAATTCATTTATTGTAGTAAAATTACTAGTTTATTGACAAAATGCTGTAGCTCAGGCAGCGGATAATGAATGTAGTCAGTATTGTTCGATGAGCTTAACTTTGATAACAACTTGATAATATCTACAGCCAACAGTAACGTCGCATCAATATATTTAACAATATTATTTATTATATATGATCTGGTCACTCGTTTTTTTGACCGCCGATTACCCAGTTTCAAGCGTGAGAATTCAAAGAATCAAAATCATGATAATCAAAATAATTACTAATATTTATTATCATTTGATTTAAATATTATTACAACATGGTTCGTGGAATTCTTTTGATCATAGATACCAAGTTTCAATCTCATCCGTTAAGTCACTACATGCGACACTGTTGAATAGTGGGTGAGTTGGAGCTAATTCACAAAGATGACTAGAATACTTGTTTGTTCGTATTGGAACCTAAATGGACAAGTGTGCGGTTGGTACTCCCTAGGGTTTAAACGACTAGTTGCGAAGTGAAAATGCGTTTAAGTACAATTTGAAAAAGGATATAATAAGTATGTTATAAGCTATCTTAATCTCTCTGTCTTAATGTGCTTGAACATTTAGGTGAGTTTGTAAGAGAGTTGGGGGCTTTACAAGATAATACTTATAAATATTCGTCAAAGTGGGCGGAGCTTAAAGGTGGTAACGGTGAATGACATTACAGTAAAAGTATCATGTCCATACACTCAACGCATTTTTAATACAGTTGGATGATATATTATTGTGTTTTATATCTGGAAATAATTTTATCAACGCCAAGTTTTGTTTTATAAAGATGCGGCATGATTATGCAAAGCATAACACACTTTTTATCAGACCTTCGCTATGGCAAAATGTGGCACCTTGCGTGGTTTTGGGCAAATGCGTTACCTTGAAATTATTAACTTTCTTTATTACTAACGAGGGATAAACAAGCGTTATCATACAATTATTATCATATGCTATCTAGATTATATCAAAATAAAGCTGAGTACATGTCCAATATAACGTTTAATGTTGCATTTGGTGTGAAGGACAACAAAATATGTCGCTAAAAAGTAAGTACTATTTATTCCTTGACGCTAAACTGTTTATTACTCCCATGCGAAATACTGAATCGCAACCTGCCGCGGTCGGTTTCAAACATTAACGTTCTGTGAACGAAACATTAAAGTTTTAACTAACGAAGTGTTTGGGTGTATTTTAGCTAAAAGCAAAGCTTAAACTTTTATTTCTTCCATGCAAAATTGCAAGTTAAGCTCTGCGACGTTTTCATAATAACTGTTTTGCAGGGTATCTAAATTTAAAGCAGATATACCCGTGTTCTGACGATGATTGTATTTTTGTTTGTATAGAGATTCTATCGTCATAGTTTACAGTCAAAACAGCTATCGTTAAATGCTGTGAGACGGTCGTCCTGTAGTAAGAGGCAGTGTTGTTATTATTACTTTACTTGAGTCACTGAGATAGAATTCCGCTAAAGCTAGAGCACTTCAGACAGGTTGTAGTATACAGGAACCCCGAGAGTTGGTGCATTTTGCAAAAATGAAAGAACAATTTTGATCATAAGACCTTCGCATTTTACCAAGTGATTCCGCGTTAATAGATTTCTGGACATAAACAGGAGCCTGAAGTTTGCGTTCAACAACCTTCAAATTAACTGTTCATCTGATCATAGTAAGAACAAATATCACGATAGATTGTAATTTTGATAATGTTTTTGAATCCAAATGGAAAAAATCTTTTATTTGTTTAAACAGTTTGAGCGAAAAAATGAGAAAATCCAAGAGTAAGTCACGCGCGATTGCTTCCCTAGATCGCATGTTTCATGAATCATAACCATTTGTTTTTTACGATCCCATGTATTAAATTTAATTGTGTTTCTTAATCCAGATGAGTTGTTAATTTTCGTCCTCTTATTACGAACGGTTTTAATTGAAAATTGTTTGCAAGCAGTTGTTCTGCAGCTTCGCAACAAATAATCGGAAATGTCAAACAAGTAAATCAATTTGTTTTGACGGATAAAAGATGAATACGGAAGCAGTCAATTTACATTAACTGTCATACTTTGCAGGCTACGACTACGTAGAAGATGAGTTTGACATTTCATCGGAAATGATAGATGATTTCAATAAAGATGGTTTCATAATTGTCAGGTAGTCGTATAACTTTATAGGCGTATAATTATACTTTTATTAGATACATGTATAAAACGTCGCCCCGTACTTCGACTTACTATTATTGTAACTGGTCCCATGTGACCATGAAGCCCTTTTAATCGAACTTGAAAATGGAAATCCGCCGCTAGATTGAAGTATTAAGGGACCCATATTGTTCCACTCTACGAAACCGAGCCCTGTATAAATTACTTTGTCCGTCTTCTGTGGTGTCAAAAGATACACTCATCACACGTCGCCCCTTACCTCGACTCAGTTGTTATTGTACCTGGTTCAATGTGACCACGAAGCCATTAAAATTGAACGTGAACTTGGAATTTTCGCCATGTGATTGACTTTAAAGTCTTATTTACTTGCCTAACTCATGACGCTGTGAGTAATTTCGACAAGTCTTATCAAATTCTGGATATCATCGTTTCACTTCATGTCATCTGTACGACCGCCCAGTAAGCTTCCTGACAATGTCTTTAACGAAAGCGAATCTCAATTAGCTTGTTTACTCTAATTAGCCGGCGCACCTTGCGCGCGCCGATTACATGAGATTTACTTAAGGAATATAGACAAGTGATGGATAAGGTCATACATTATTTATGACATTGTTTAAGAAACACGACGAAATATGATCGATGGTGTCTTGGAAAAAAGCGTATAATTAAATTGAAAATGAAGCTTTAAGTTCATTGTTTTCTGAAAATACTGATTTTAAATAGCAACTTTTCCGCCGCTGAATGTCACAAGATGATGAATGTCTCATGATGATGGTAAATACAAAATGTATCATTAGTGAAGAATAAATGAAATAAAAATATCACACACAGTTTTTTGACAGGACGATTTGGAACTTATGTTCCTTACTATTTACAATGTATATTTTATTTTCTACATCACTCTTGAGTTGATGTTTGTTTTGTTTCACAATTTATAATAAGTAAAGTTTATAAATGTAGTTCATTGTGCATGAGCAATCATTTATAATTATCATTTTTTTTAAATGATTTCCGGTTATTAAAACTAGGCGGTCTTACTATTGAAATAGATGAAAAGGGAACGTTGAAAGCCACCGAACACGACAAATATGAAAATATTGCGGGCTCGGTTTGATTGAGCCTGTTCATGGACTGTCATGGAAATGCAAATTACTGCCCACGCCGCCAAGCCCCGGGTTGAACGCAACTCAATATTTACACCAATAAACAGTACAATTTTGAACCATCCAAAACGATAGTATGCGAATGGCGGCGAAAAAGGAACCTTCAATGTCGTATTTCAGATTATTACCATTCCTTGTTCAGCGGCATATGGTCCCCAGATAAAAGAATGGGTTTGCCATAAACGAGAAAATATTGGGCGGAACTAAACTGAGTAGAACTTGGAAAGGGGATTTGAGAATAAAGTCCTGCATATCACAGGCAACACTAAAGGCGAAATTTAAAAAAAGCAGGAAGTATATCCTTGGGTTTAACTTAATCATAAATCAATTCAGCTTTTGTACAAAAAGCTCAAACATCGAGACACCGAATTTAACACAAAACAACTGTCTTTGAACAACCTTTTATTGCAGGAATTTGTTGTCAAAAGCCGAGATTGACCACATAGAGCGGGCATTGAAGGAAGGCAAGTTTATGGATTATGCTTATGGGGTATGCTTCTATATAAACATAATCACTTTTAACAAGTTTTAAAGTTTTCATGTATTTGTTACGTTAAGAAAGTGTAATGGTAGTTTTGAATTATGGATATCTTCATTTACACAATTATAAATGTATTTTTGCAGACTATCACCAATTTATTGTTTTACCATGACCACTGAAAATTTGTTGATAACTTTCTGTCAAAGTTTCGCAGTAAATTTTATCATGCCCCTTAAAATAGCAGAAAATCTTACTTGGAATTCAGTTAAACTGTCATTTTGCAGGTAAATGATGGTTCGGGGCGTGAAGCCCACCAAATCACATGGAATCATCCGGGGGTAGATGTCACGGGCATGGTTGGTAGATGTGAAAAAGTCACAGGTTCATGTGAAAAGGTCGGATGTCTTTAACCCTTATTGTTGAGTTTCGTTTTTATTGCAATTTTAAAGTAATTTTAAATGAACTTGCCGTTATTTAGGTTTCGGAAAGGTTTTTCACATTATAAACAATCGAGTCAAAGAAATTAAAATGCAGTTCAACAGACAACAAATCATACTTTTTAAGTATGATTATCTAAACTGTTTGTTGTGGAGTTTTATTTTCATAGGAAAACCAAGTTAACGCGAAATGTGTTGGGTGGATGCGTGCGCGATGGTGCGCATTATTTTTGTAAAACTTTTTATACACGCTGGAATATTGAGGAAAAGCTTTTAACTTGAAATTTTCTGCGAAGAACACACAAATCATTTTTGTACGTTGAAAGATCAGGAATAGCTCTTGGGGGGTTACCGGACTCAGTTGTAATATTTCGCCTCTCTGGAGATAATAATCCTGTTATCGACGGAATCCTACTAAGGCGTACTTTTGTATTAGATGACGTAGAACAACAATGACAACGTTTGAGAACGACTGCACATAGTTTTTTTTAAACAAGTTTGTTTTTTATTCGGTTGCTATAGAAACACTGAGTTCGTACAGGTCTATTTTTCACGTATAACTTAGATAAAATGCAAAATTGAAAAACCTTTTTATAGTTTTCTGTGGTCGAGGTTTTTTTAATTTATTGATTTTAGTGCCAAACCCTTTTACAACACCGATGGCGTTTAGTTTCTTGAAATTGGTAGTAACTGCAAAGATCCACAAGGAGCGTTTCCACTCTTTTTCGCTGTCTAAAATGTCTTTTCATAATTGCTCGTGTTGGTCGAGATGATATCTCTTTGTTAACGTCAATTGTTGTCCATTTTCATTGTGTTTGGCTTCTTGTTCTGTCCTTTTAACATTCACTTTTTAGAAATTAGTACGGCGTGAATATATGTTTCAAAGCCACCCTACTCTCACATCCTTTATATGCGCCACAATCATATTACGTTTTGTTGTGCTTTTCTGTAAATGCAGGGTATCCGCCGCATGGGAAATCAATAAAAATCATAACCTCGTGAAATTTATGTTGTCTTTACATTGAAGTGACAGATATCATCGCCTTTGACAGGCATTGGTATCTAAACGTTACAATTATCATTGCCTAATTCTCAGAAGACGTTTTGTCAATAAAATGTCTTCGTGCGCAAGTACTTAGATGATAAACAAACAAAATTATAAAGAAAGAGAACTTCTTTCTGCAGTTGCTCGGAGGGGAAGTGTACCATTACCATACAAAATTGATGAAGAAACCGGCAAGAATAGGAGGAAAACACGTGTGGCACCAAGATTATGGGTAAGTTTATCTGTATGGGAGGAAAACACGTGTGGCACCAAGATTATGGGTAAGTTTATCTGTATGGGAGGAAAACACGTGTGGCACCAAGATTATGGGTAAGTTTATCTGTATGGGAGGAAAACACGTGTGGCACCAAGATTATGGGTAAGTTTATCTGTATGGGAGGAAAACACGTGTGGCACCAAGATTATGGGTAAGTTTATCTGTATGGGAGGAAAACACGTGTGACACCAAGATTATGGGTAAGTTTATCTGTATGGGAGGAAAACACGTGTGGCACCAAAATTATGGGTAAGTTTATCTGTATGGGAGGAAAACACGTGTGGCACCAAGATTATGGGTAAGTTTATCTGTACGGGATGAAATCAGGCAAAAGCAATATCAACAATATATTTTGGGAAATTTGAGTAGCATATTATTCGACCGTATTCTCATCTGTCTCCTTTGTTTTAAGTGTGTTCTAACTCAGGCTTTCCCGATATGTGGATATGTGTATGTCGTTTTCATAAAACATATATTTTCACTATTAACCAAATATACTCATGGAACCGCATATTCCAATAGAGGTCATATGTAACCTTTTTAATGAAGTACGGTCTGCGCTGTGTGATGGAATATATATTCATCAGTCAAAATCTCATTGAATCTTTTCCTCTTTCATGGCTTTCTTTTTAAACTGTCATATAACACATGTCACAAAAACATATATCTGCTTATTCTTTTTTCTCAGATCCTTTAAAAGGATTTCTTGTTTAGTTTCTGATTTTGAAGAGGAAGAAGGCTTTTGTTAATCTCAATAACTTAAGTCTAGAACCCATGCTCCGTGCGTTTGATTCCATCCTCCACCCGACCCCAAAGGCAAAAAACGAAATCATCAATATTAATAAAAGAGTATTTTAACTGCCATGGGACTGTTTTACTTGACAGATACTGGTACAACAACGGATGTTTATTTCCGAATATGATGACAGTTTTCATTGCCGTTGATAAGTGCACCAGAGACAACAGCTGCCTTCAGGTATTTTATCATCATTTATATGTTGTTTCAACCAACAAATACTTCTTAAAATAACACTATGTTTGATAAAACATTGACCTGTGAAAATAAACATTTATTTGTTTTCGTTGTTTTTAATGTACCCACATATATTCACTATACCTTTTTCAATACATTTCGGGCAATGTCGTTTAAGCGGTAAAGACGAAAAATCATCTAAGAGATCCTCGTGCAAGTACCACAGCTTGTGCACGGCGACATCTGTGCGCGCCCGCGGTGCCCCTGTGGGGTTTATTTACTGTGCTGCTATGGCGATTTCACTGCGCTCTTATTAGAACGCCGGGTGACAACGTTTGTTTTGCGCTTGCCCAAAAAGGGCGCCGTCGCCCGCATCGTGCTTTTCTTCTTGAACGCCGTCAGAACGCGGCTCTTGTGTGGCATTGGTTTATAACAACAAAGTTTAACAACCGTTGCGAGCAGTGCAGTTCGCCACACTCCTTACCCCTTTCATGCTACGCTTTCCGGTTAACAATGTGTTCAAGAACATAAAGATAATTAGAGCATACAAATCAACATAATAATTTTTGTAAAGTTATGAAACTACATGTATATATAAACATGTATAAACAGTGTTGACAAAGGTTTTAAATGTGATGACCAATCGTAAGAATAAAAACAAAACAAAAATAACATCTGACATTTTTGGCTTCTGTGACCAAATGTGTTTAAAGAAAACAAAACATCAAAAACAGAGTACATGTATCTGCAGTGGAACGCCTTTAATATATAGAATAACCAAACGCCCTTCAGAGCTTTGATAAAATAAATAGTTTTTTCTAGACCCTTTGCCTTTATTTTACGTTGTTCCATCGTTTGTAGTTTCTGATATTACTTTTTCTTTTACGAATTATTTTACCGATTGTTGCCTCTAAAACTACACGAACAAACGTCTATATCGCTGTTTCTTCAGGTTCTGGTGGGATCTCACCGCTGTGGCCGCATTGAACATCTAAGGGTTGGAGGCCAAACAGGAGCAGATGTGACAAGGGTAGAGGCGATAGAAAAAGTTTGTCCACTTGTCTTTGTAGAACTTGAGGTTGGTAAGTGCAGAAACACACACAAACTTTGCACCTTTGTGATTATACGTTCTTAAATTGCTATATATTAACGAATTGAAAAGAGTATTAAATCTCTTGAATGTTGAACTGTTTAGCAAGGTTACTAAATTAAACAAGTATTGGCATAAAACATTCTTGAAGGAACCATAAAGTCTTCGTAACTTTCCTGTTGCGTACGAAAATCGGTAGAACAATAAATACATTCTAAAAGCACACAGCGAAAGTAAATTTTTAAGGTAATTGCTTCCCGGTGAAAATGTGTATACAGGCAAATCAAAGTAAAGAAATACGAATAAACAATAATGAGTAGAAATATTGCATGGTCATAGGATAAACATGCAAAATTGAACGCCCGTAAGGTATTCATAGATAGATAGATAGTTTATTAAGCAAAAGACCATAATAGTCCATCAGCATATATACATAAAACAAATGAATTACATAAATTGACATGGTAATAATATATCGAAGCAGTATAAATATATCATGTCTTAGTAACTGCACACATACATCACATTTTCTCCGGGAGAGACAGAAGAATATGAGTAAACGTATCATTTCTGTATATAAAGAAAAAAACATGTACATTACGTTAAGTTTATAACAGATTGCATATAATGCAAAAAAAAAGAAAAAAAAGAGCACACACAAGAGTTATATACTCTAATTGATTGTAGAACAATACTAAACATTGATACAGAAAATAAATTTGTATATGTATATTTGGACTATAAATACCGGTTTAAGAAAGTTTTCCGTTGAAATGCTTTATATGCATACATTGCTAAGGTCTTTATAACATTTTCATTTTCTGATGTCATTAGTTCAACAAATTTTACAAAATTTGGACGTTTCCAGTAATATGGTTTTATATATTGTTTACGAATTTCAATAAATAATGGACATTCCAGTAAAAAATGGAACTCATCTTCTAATTTGTTACAGTGTTTACATTTTCTCTGGTCTAAAGGGATACTAATAGGTTTATTCCAACGGCCGCCTTCTATTTCAAGCTTATGAGATGATACTCTGAGTCTGGTTAATGCAGTTCGATATTTTTGTATTTCAACGCAGCTTAGGTATTTTTTATTCTAAATTATCAATTTGTCGATAAAATAGTGCCCTAGATGAAGTTTGTAATTCGTCGTTCCAACATTACAGATAATTATCTTTTACCCTTTGCTTAAAAATATTTAAAAACAACTTTACATCACCAACTCCCTGGTTTAACCAAACTTCATAGAAACCAAGACGGGACAGTAAATTTTTAACATAGAAAGCCCACTTTTTCGCGTCTGAAAAATTATCAATATCTTGTACTTGACTATAATATACTAATTTTGAATATTTAGTTTCAGAATTCATGCAGATTTTTAACCAGTAATTAATGATATGTGTCTGCCATTGCACTTTGAAAGGGAGCCGCTCAGTTTCACCATAAATAAAATTATTTTGGGTACATATTTTAACTCCAAGTAACTTTTTACAGAAATGTAGATGTATTCGCTCAAGGAGCGTACATAGACTGAACCCTTTTACTTCGGATGCATAATTTATGATCGGTGTTATTAGTTTATCAAAAAGTTCTAACCTATGTTTTGTGAATATGTTTGTAAATTTGTATAAGTACTTGTTTAATTTGAAAATTGCTTTTAAAGCTTTTACCTGAATTAATCTTATCATTTTCGTTAAAAGCTCTACCTGAGGTAAATACAACCGCCAAATACTTGAAATTATTAGCGATCTCTAAATCTACGCTATTATAATAAAAATGAAGATCTCGGGGTAATACTCCCCCCTTTTTAAAAATCATAATTTTTGTTTTTTTTGTGTGTTCACAACAAGCTTCCATTTAGAACAGTAATCAGCTAAAACATCTAACGATTTCTGTAAACCCTCAGCACAAGTGCCGAACAGAATAATATCATCAGCATATAACAGTATACACAATTTTAATGAACCAATGTCAATACCCTCAGCCCCTTTAAGTATAAAAGTTTCTTCTATATCATTCAAATACATACTGAACAGAAAGGGAGATAAGCACTCACCTTGTCTTACACCGAGATCGCACATGAAACTTTCGCTTAATTTGTTCATGAACTTAACCCTTGATTTGACATTTTCATACATAGATTTTATAACATTGAGAATTTTGCCTCTAACACCATACTTAATCAACTAATACCACAAGACATCCATTACTACAAAATCGAACGCTTTCTTAAAATCAACAAATGCACAAAAAAGCCTTTCATTTCTATTTAAAGAATACGTAATCAAAGAGTGAAGAATGTAAATATTATCGATGGTCGACATCCCAGAACGAAAACCTGATTGGGCTTCAATATAAACACTATATTGCTCGGCCCAGTTAGTTAACCTGTTGTTTTAAACCCTTGAAAATAATTTTCCATAAGCGCTTAATAATGTTATTCCTCTATAATTATTTACGTCATTTATATCTCCGCCCTTGTGCAAAGGAACTATTAAACCATCAGTCCACTTCTCGGGAAAATAACCTTTTTCGAAACAAACATTAAATAAACTGTGTAAATATGGGAATATGTAATCAACACCGTATTTGAATAACTCATTAATTACTAAATCTGAACCGCCGCTTTTACCGTTTTTTAACTGTTTTATTTATTTCATCGTTACTTATAGCATTATCTAATTCTGCAAACATAATGGATATTTCTTGCTTGAAAATTCTTTCATTGAAATAAAGAATATCTTCATCAGCCTGAAAAAATCTATCTTCCGGATTATTAATTGCCTGAAAGTACCTTGCAAAAATGTTCGATGAAATACGTTTTGGATATTGGGTTTGATACGTACTTTTGAGCAGTTTCCAATATTCTTTTGCATTTCTGTGCCTTAAACTAAGTAATTTATTTGTATTTTCTTTTCTAAAATTAAAACGCTTTTTCCTCAATTCTGTTTTATAAGTTGACCTCGCAGAGCACATATTCACCCTATTTATATCTGATTTATCATTTCTATATAAATTTAAATATCTATAAAACGACCTCTGTTTATCCTTGCACTCGTCATCGAACCATTTTTGATGCATCTGTCCAATTTTGTCGTCCTGACTTATACCAGAATAAATATTTTGTTTAAAAAGCGGCGAACAAATACCATCTAAAAGCGAGATAAAACCGTTAATATTTTCATCGATATCCTCATTACTCGTCGTATTAACAATTGCCTCCGACAAATCATTTAAACAATATCAACTCTCTTGTAACAGTGAGTCAATCATTATTCGTGCTAACATGTTTGGCAGGTGTGAGAATGGTGTACCCTAAAACCCGGTTTAAACCCCAATTTTCAATATTCTGCCACTGACCGTTTCCCCTGCGTATCCATTTTGTAATAATTTTGTTGCCGTTTGTGACACTCATCAGATAAGAAACATGATCTTTTTTCCTAACTTCTTTCTTACTGCGAGGGGAAGCTATGCTTGCTGAAAGTTGCTATTCCCTAGTTATATAAACGACTTGTTAAAAATAACTTTGAATAAGACGCGACAAAACAATTAAAAAATTCCCTATGTTAGTGAACATGAACAACTTGACTCGATGAATCAACGTAGATTGTTTGCTGTTAAAGAAAACTATAATTGATCACTTTGATGATCTTGCATACGTTTTGGGCGTTGTCTTTCGGTAACATTGTGGTGGCTGGTCGCTGTCGCCGTACGGGATCAAATTCCAGTGTAGGGATATCTTATTTACAAAAATACTGTTTGTACAGTATTGTAAAATGTCTCCATGTGCAAATAAGAGTGTTGTTTTATTAGTATTAAATCGGTTACCGGTGTCACACGATGGTCACGTATAAGTGTTATATTTATTTGTGTGGGGGAGGGTGGGGTTCCCGGCTAGCTCAGTCAGTAACGTGCTCGTCGGTTTTGCTGACGGTTCGATTCCCAGTGTTGGCAAAAAACTCCCAATTGAAAATAATGAATTGCAATGTCGAAATATATGGTGATGCATTTAAAAAAAACATCTAAACAACTTCCAGTTACTGATTGTTCAGAAAAAGATTACTCTCGGAAATTGTTGCAAATTAATTCGCGTCCGCTTGTTTTTCAAATGTGCGTTCTATTATATTAGAACAAGTGAAATATGTCTAACAGGAATCCAGAAGGCAAAGCCTCCATACACAGTTAAAACAGAGAGGAAAATAAAATAATCAATTTCAAAATACCCCCGGTAGACACCAACATCCATTAACGAAAAAAAAACACGAAAACATGTGGGGTTACCCCCTTGGAACGATAAGTGGCAAAACAATTTGCCACTGGTGGTTTAAACCTGATTCTAGAGTACATAGCCCCAGCGGGTTCTTATATAAACAAACAAGTACAAGGTGTCCGAGTGAATAAGCTCCAAACAACCTATCAACTTGAAAATGCTGCATGTAAAAGCACACAAACGTATAAAACATAATAATGTTATAGGATTTTCTAGCAGGCACTACGACGTAATTCATTATCTTATTTGTTAATCGTTGGCACCAAAGATTATAAAACGGATTTGAAACCAGTCTCAAATATCAAGAACCTAGTCGCCATTTCAGCCAATCAGATGGTTGAGATTTTCATCTCAGTTTTATAATATTGGGGCCAGGTATTAGATTGTTTTCGTGCTCCTTGTGACTGACTTCCTTCTCAACATATTTCTAGTGATAAACTGCATGTTTTCTTGGTAAGGTGATACACTACAACATATACTGTATTAAATCGTGCGTTAAGGTATACGGAATAAAAATAATGAAAAACTAATCACGAACCAGACAGAAAAACACTGGTTCTCGTATGTCCGAATGATTTCGAAATTACCTTCAAATGAGATGTTACTTCTATATTATTCATATGAAAAGACATAAGATACTGCAGCAAAATGTTAACTGAAAGGCTAAGATCAGAAAAATTCCTTTATCAGCAGACAGGAGAAAATGGAAATGTTGCAAAGTTATCTCCATTTATTAATGAAATTGCGTATATGTGTACATAGAATAATACATGTATCAGTAATGTAACAACATCTCAACAGTCGCTAGCTCTTATTTATTCATGAAGTTGGCATCTTCCTGAATTTAAAGGCCCAATAAACTTGTCAAAACGTTTTTTTTTCATTGTGAAAATTAATTAACCACGTTGACCCTTTTCAAAAGGAAGTATAAATGACCAAATATTTATGTTCTCAAACAATCCTCAATCATTGAGACCCGGTCCGAATTAAAACGTCACTGTCTTTTTGTAGCCCACAAAATTACTAACCAATGTTTACAATCACTCGGCGAAAAGTTATCGTTTTTTTCCGTACGTGGGCCGTAAGAACGCAGAACGCGGTGGCGTCATTCACATAAAAGTTGTAAACGCAAAATCATGCAAACATGGAAAGAAAAAGACGAGGAAAAATAGAGATTCTTCAAGTTTTAACTTCATTACAAGGTAAAATCAAAGTACCGAAAGTACAGAAAACCAGCGAAGCGATTTTGCTTATTGAGAATAACCAGTGCCATGATTCTCATACATGTATCCATTTACGAAAAAGCAAAAGAACTTGGTCCACTCGCAAAGACCTTCATCTTGTCTAAATGATAGTGGAAATAAGGGTTTCCATGTATTTTATCTGGATGAAGGCTTCTGTTAACCCTTTACTCCATAGATATACCTTCATAGCTGGGGCGAACAGTTTAGATCCGTATCAGCTGGCACATCTGTGCGATCTGATTAGGATTTAAACTGTTCGCTTTTAGAATAATTTTTTTCTGACCAGTAATCACAAATTTTAGATCCAGATCAGATGGCACTATTGTGCCAGCTGATCGGGACCTGAACTGGTCGCCTATGTGATGAAAGGCGTATATATTGAGTAAAGGGTTTTAAGCAAGAAATTATAATAGTGAAATCTGTGTACTGACATCCCAAAGACAGAATGAACACGAAAAATGATATAAAAAGTGAGACCCCATCGATGGGAAAGATAATGCATTTATTTGAAATAAGAAATATATAATTGTTTCCTTCAGTGTGAATAACATGTAAAGGAAATCATAGAACTGAGAATCCTACATATTAAGATAAAACAACCGAGAGTCATAACATTGCCGAAAGCATTGGAATTTAATGCTAGATAACACACATGTAAAATTGAAGACAATTTCAGAGGAAAATGAATTACTATAGCTTATACCAAAAATTTCCACCGTATTAAGTTGTATATAATAACGGACTCGATGGTTTTTTTTTCATGTAGCATATTATTAGAAAAAGGTGCCAGATTTAAGACATTGGTAAACATATCATTGAGTTTTGGTTGTTAAGGAGCTGGGATAAATGTCCATTAGCTTACAATCCGTTCATATAACATCAGTTTCAGCAGACAGATGTGTCGCTTTTAATTTTAGGCTTCATCATGGTTTGTCCTCTATATTCACACGTACTTTTACTGTTATTTGGCTTTCTTCAAAACGCGGGAAATTGTGACGTCACTGACATTTGCATATTCAGTGTGTCACTGCGCCTATGATTTCATGTACTCCGAACAAAAATATTAGTCATCTCTAGCTCAATCGAAAACGTAAACCGTGTAAACATCTTAACCTTTGGAAAAAATGTAAATTATGCATTATTCCTGAAACAAATCATAGTCCGTTCCTTGGACCTCTGATGGCCTTATTGTCGACGTGTCTCCTGCCACGTACGTGATAGCCGGACACGTACCGCGCTTGCTCGTAGCATGTTTCGAGTACATCTGTAAATCTTACATGTTCTTATTTCTGTACGAGTAATATCCGGTATACTAGTTTTAATATGTAAAATTTTACACATCTCAATAGTTTACTGTTTACTGATCAAGCTTACATGTGGAAATCCAATATTTAAACATATTCAGCAATGATGATTGCTTCATGTTCAGTGATTTACAACGCTCATGAACGCCTACCATCAAATAATAAACAAATGTTCGCAATATAGACCTGCCAACGTTTTCAAATCCCAATGAGGGAGATTTTTTCGCGACTTGCGTTTAGCGACATAAAACCAACAAGTTATTGCAACTATTGTATGAAGTTTATTTGTGTAGTTTTGGAAATATTTAGAATGAGAAATTAATGTTCATATATATGCAATAAAAACAACTGATATTTATTTGTATTAAGATAAATATGCATCTTTTATATATTCATTTAGTTTTTTTATATATATCTGTTTCTATTTTTTGATGTAGAAGTTATAAAATGTTTTTGTAAAGCAAGGGGTCTGGGGATCCTGATTATGCTGTTACAGTATCATTAGTTTGGAGACTTGAACTAAATATTTAGTGAAATAAATCTATCCCGCAAACTGTGGCTGGTGATTTGGACAGGAGAAATGTGTTTCAAAACTAATTATATCCTAGATAAATAAAAATTACAATTTAAAGTTTAGAAGTCATCTGTTACTTGTAAAGCATGGTCGCGAAAACTAATGACTTTTTTATTTCTCTTCCAACTAGTGTTTCATTCTAAACTGAAAACACAATAACAACTTTTAATTAAAGTTAAAATAGACAGATCAACAAATCTTGAAATATTTTACTGTGTTATACTCTTGAAACCATCTTTAAATTCAGAAATGTTATTTTCAAAAGTTAATCACGATCCCGACAACGGCAACAACAACAACAATCTGTCAACAAAAGAAATATAAAATCGAGCAGAAAAATCAAAACTTTCACTATTTTTATTATTTTTTAGCCCAGATTATTTATTAGATTAGTGTGATTTCTCATTCAAAAACCAGAATAATCTGCAAAATACGGTAAATTTTTCAGGCGCCAAAAATCGATCTTTTGCTCCTCCCACCCACTCTTTTTTCGTTGATTAAACAATGTTTTGTGTTAATAACAGCCTTTCAGTGACAATTTCTTTATGGGGGAAGTAGCCAGAGGCTAATTTTGAGAGGAGACACGTGTTTACTTGGTTTTTCAATAAACAGTATGACATAATGGGCATGTAGCGGGTGTATAGTTTTGAGATCAAAGCGTAGCGCTCCCGCTGGGGAGAAAATCTTGACTGAATATACAAAGACAACAAAGAAAATAAATGGAAATTTGGCCTTAACCTAAAATTGCATGGGGAAAACCAGATTTCGGGAGATTGTATAGTGATTCCGGTAGTTCGGAAATCTAACTTAAATTCGGGAGAATCCGCAAAATTCGGGAGAGTTGGCAATATGTCTTTAAAATTTCAAGTGAAAGCATTTGCGCATTGATTTCATAAAATGGACAATTGAAGAAAAATATGCTAAGATGGAAATTTATCATTATAGTTATTGTTAATGATAAAAATGAAGAAAATAAAATATTTCGTGAAACAAACAGTTTAGCCGCGGAACAAACGTCCAATATTGGAATGGCTTTAAATGACAAAATAAAGAAAATGTTTTCACTGTTATTTTGAGCTTCGAATTAGCAGAAAAGATATATTAAATATTTTAGATTTAATATTTGGCTATTTTAATATCCTAACATCGGGAATATCGTTTATATCTCTACCTAAAGGTAACATTATCTGTTCCTCGCTATAGAATCCCTGGCGGCTACAACCCCCAGATAAAATTGGTTTACTGTTGTCGATTGTGTTCTGAATTAGGGACAGCGCAGTGAAGCAGTCAAGTATTCTTTTAGCAATATTAACGTGGCAAGAGCCAACTTTAACACGTAACAGGAAACTTGGGGACTACTTTACTTACTCTGATTACTCTGAAATGCGTAAATCGCCGGTTGCCAGTGCCTCGTTTTGGTTTGATACCGATTTCAGAATTGTGATTAGTAAAACCAGCTTCGCTGGTTAAAAAGAAAGATGAAAATGTAATAAGACCCATTCCGGTAACGGCTTTAAGTGGGGAATACGTCATCAATTCATGCACTTCTGCATAATTATCATGCACCTTAATGCTAAAGCTCCTATACCCACCGGGGTGATATTTGTTTCGCATATCGGTCACCGACCCGACATCGCTTGCTCCGTGTTAAGTTTACCATAAAAGCCGAGGACACCTGTCGTCCAATCCGGCGAGACCTCTCATACGTAACCCCGCCCACTTAGTGACGGAACTACTTTCCGGAAGCCATTGTAACTAATGTAAACAAATATCGATAACGAAACATTTTTCCGTAATTCACTTTATTTCATAAAATTTGAAAACAAATAACGTCGTTTTTGTCAGTTTTTTTCTTGAAAAACGTTTATTAAACACTTCTAATTTGACTTTCTCCGGTAATTCGTCTGTTTTCGTCTGTTTTCAAATGCGTTATTCTTGTAAATTCGTGGCCCTTACGATTGGTGTTGTTGGCGAGATGTGGATTCATTTGTTGGCGAGATGTGGAAACTCTGTAAAAAAACGAGAAAAAAAACTCTTCGTTAAAAAAACTTTGGCTGACTCCAAAAACACTTACATTTTGAAACATGTCTGCAAAAGCAAAAATAATTGTGACAGACAGAAGAGTGCCACACATTGCTTAAAAACTAGGTTTTGTGAAATAAAATTACTGGTCCACAATTATTTTGTGACAGAATAAAAGCGGAAGAAGAATTAAACCTCTTGTTGTAAACCGTCAATAGAGAATAACAGTTTTTTTTTAAGTTTAACAGTTTTTTTCTGCACCATTTTGAGAAGGGATTGGTGAAATACTGAAACATTTTCACTGAAAATGAGAATTTCAATTTAATTAATCAAATGTTGAAAAAAAAAGTTATTTTTAAAGAGTCTACACATTGATCACCAATCCCCCAAATTAAATTTCAGGCTTTAATGTGATTTTTCATCATAAGCAAGTAACAGATATTTTAGCTAGAATGCAGTTCACCGGTACGGTTTACATAGAGCTCGGGCAATAATATAAAAAATTTAATGCAAGCGGGGGGGGGGGAGGGGTGGGGGCAGCAGCACCCATTAACCACTATATTCTGAACTAACTGTTCAATGAATAAATGAATTAAAATGGCAGCGGGGTTATGGGACGTCAACAACAAATTTTAAGTACCGGTAAACTGCAGGTGTCTCGATATTTTTTTCTAGCTCATGTTTTTGGAAAAACCATGTTTTGCAATTAGGAATGGGACTGATGGCCGTGAATGTTCTTCATGCAGGCGAAAATTATTAATGCATAGTCTGTTGCTTTTTTTAACTATGAAATCTTTTCAAAAATCTTGAGCTATGATTTATCTTATAAATGTAACAAATATGACAATTTGGAGCAAGTGTTTATTAAAATAAAGTGTCTTCACAATATTTTATAAAATTTATGCACAACATTTACTAATTATTTAGCCTACTATTTCAGTGTTGACTTTCAAACCTAAAGTAGGAAGTGTTTTTCAATAATTTAAATTTCTGTCATAGTATATAAACATGCATTTATAATTATGATGTTGTAAAATAAAACTCTGGTTTTAAATTTTTACCTTTTTTGTCTTTCACAACTCCAGCACAGTCAGTACCCCTAGTAAATTCGGCATGACAGAGACTTCCATTCATAGGGTTGGAAAATCATGGTGGGACCAACCTACAAAATGATATAAACCATGTTAAAACACATCGCAGGTACAGGGTTTTGAGGCAAAACTCATAAAAATTATACAAAATTATGGTTAATAGTCAATTTTTAATTAACCTTTAACTCCAAATATACACATTTTGATGCATGTGACTCCAGTGTAGAACCAGATCAACTGGCATTATCCTTGATTTCTGATCTCGATTCGCATCAGTTGCATCTTGGTCAGAAATAACCTAACGAATATAAAAGCGAACAGCTGATCTGGATCTACAATATTCACCCACGCAATAAAGATATTTACATAATCAAATATTGGACAAGCGCTTTTCTGGCTTTTTTGAGAAAAAAGACCCTTTCCAAAATTGGGAAACTCATGTCAAGAATCATTCAAAATAGGTAAAAAATGTAAAACAACTGTAAAATGATTGATAAATCCTGTCTCATACTGTCCTAAAACATGTGTTTTTGACTCGTACTAAGCATCCGAATTTCCTGCACCTGTTCAGCATCAAAAATTGTATCTTTCAATAGGATTTTTTTTTTAATTGGGAGAAAAATCAAAATTTGCATTGGGAATGCATCAGACCCATGGTAAGCACAGCAAAAGGCCTGTGGAATGGAATCACTCATATAACCCGACTAAAATTGAAGATTTTTCTTTGTAACTTTTGTATAAATTTGCACTTCTGATTTCAAAATGTGTTTATTTAACTGATAAAATTGTCCTGTCAATGGATTGTTGGGTGAACAGGTAAATAAGTACCCTGAAAATGAAAAATTTTAAACACTGTCAAATTCACATTTTAAATTAAAAATTACCTTAATAATACATTTGAGATATCATCCTTCATCACTGAACAGGTCAAGTGTTGACTGATCTTAGTTACTGTAGTGGGTCTGCTGTAGACCCTGTTCTTTTGAAGACCAGCATAGATCAATCTGATGAAACAAGTGATGTTTGCTATCATTGCCCCTCTTTAGTCTGATGGTTATTCAAATTCGTTGCTGCGTTGATGCCTCATGTTATTAAATATGTTTCATTGGCATTTCCTTGTTGTCAACTTGTTGTGTTGATCAATGTCAAAAATTATAACGATGACACAAATCACTGAACTGGATTCCGGAAACATAGCGATACTTCACTTTTCTGTTGCCACTTTATTTTGTTATAAATCCGATTTCTGATTAAAACAGTTGTTTCTCGACATAGTTTCCACGAACAATTGTTAATTTATCAAATCACACCGAAGTAAACACACGTTTTTGTCAGAAAAAAATGGCGTCCACGATCTCGCTAAAAAATTTGACTGATCGTATTCCTGAACAATAAACGTTCGTTTCAGCTTATTTTACTTCGTTTATTTGAAATTTGGATAAGAAATGGGTAGTTTATCGCTTCAAAATGTACTAATTTCTCAAAATTTTATGTAAAACATAACAAAAGGGGCCGTTATAAAGGAGAACTATTTATCGCCGCGTAAGAAATACCGCGCGCGTTGTTAACGTTTGTTATTGAAAAAATCACGGTGATAAAACCTTTCATATTGAATTTAGCATACACAAAATCACAGCGGTAAACCTATTCCAGGTGAATTTAGCATACAGTAGAAAAACATCGATATTTTAGTGGTAAGTGCATGATAAATAGAAGCAGAGCCTCGCCCCTCCGCTCCCCATATCGGCCTCACCTGATAACACTTATATCGCAAGACAGTAACCTGTTATTCTCTATTTAGCGACCGTCGTCTGCTTAGAGTTGCCGAAAATCAGCTCGGAAAGATTCGCTGTTTGTTTTGTAAACAAGATAAACGATCCGCAAAACATGCTGAAAATCAATAAGATAATACCCTTTTCTTATTGTAAGGTTTATTTTTTGTGTTATTATGCATACAGGTGAAATCTAAAATGTTTAGGTTAATAAAAATATGCTGTTTGACACTCGGCCTTATTTAGATGAACAATTGTGAGAAATAAGGTGTTACGAAGACATTTCTATCATTTTGAAACGGACGGACGGACAGACGACAGCTCGGAAAGATTCGCTGTTTGTTTTGTAAACAAGATAAACGATCCGCAAAACATGCTGAAAATCAATAAGATAATACCCTTTTCTTATTGTAAGGTTTATTTTTTGTGTTATTATGCATACAGGTGAAATCTAAAATGTTTAGGTTAATAATAATATGCTGTTTGACACTCGGCCTTATTTAGATGAACAATTGTGAGAAATTAGGTGTTACGAAGACATTTCTATCATTTTGAAACGGACGGACGGACAGACGAGGCCGCCGGGGATATATAATTCAGTTTGCCTAGGAATAAAACAAGCAACAACGTCATTATATAGATCCGTTCTCTCTTTTAACATAATTTCTCGTGAAATAGATGAAAAGGGAACTTTTAAGACCCTCGACCACGAAAAAAAATAAAAAATATTGCAGGCTCGGTTTGACTGAGCCTGTTCATGGGCAGTAATGGAAATGCTTTTTACTGCCCACGACGCCTAGAATGCATTTTCATGAAGTTGGTTTTCCTGAAACTCTTAACGTTAACCATCACCCACTGGCTATTGGTAACCCACATAGAATTTTATATTCGTGTCTGTTGTTTTTTTGTCTGAACGAATTGTGGGCCGTGTATTATAGTAACAATCAAGTTATTAATATGTACATTAATTTCGACCCAAGAGAGATTAGCGGTTCCTAAGAAAGTGGCGAAAATATGATTTTTGTGAAAATATACAATTTGTTAGTGTTTTATTGACTTTTATTTACGCAATTGAAATATATCGTTATGGAAATTCGTTGTGATATAGAATTGTTTTTTTCTGCAAAATGTTTGAGCAATTGCAAATCAGCTTACTAGTCTCCGAGCGCTACTTATCGGTATGAAGAAAGCAGGGCACCAGACATATATATTTATTGCTACATGTATAAATTTGATAAAAATTGTAATAGATAATTTATCAAAGAGAACCAGAGAGAACCAGGTAAAGAACTGAAATTTTAGGTTCCTTACTTTTCTTTATTAATCTTGTATGCGTTTTTAAAATGTACTGGGTCTACGTTCTACCTATTTTTAGCATGGAATGCAGTCAATTAACTTCGCAGTGTTCTCCCATATTAAAAATGATAACTTTGATGCACAACTGAATTAGAAAACACATTTATCTTCAGCTGAAGATTTTTTTTTCAACTGTAAGTTTTATAAAACGAATACACCATATATATGTTTTATTGAATTGTTTATTTCACTTGTAAAACTGGTGATATTTATGTTTTAATATCTCCATTTCCATTAAATGTCGTCCATGTGCAACATACATCTATGATACACTTTTCTTGTTCTGAAATTAGATATACATGTATTCTAAAACATGTTCGCGATGTGGGTAATGTATTGTTTTTCTAGGTGACGCCTTGTTTTTTCTAGGTGACGCCTTGTTTTTCTAGGAGACACCTTGTTTTTCTAGGTGAAGCCTTGTTTTTCTAGGTGACGCCTTGTTTTTCTAGGTGACGCCTTGTTTTTCTAGGAGACGCCTTGTTTTTCTAGGTGATGCCTTGTTTTTCTAGGTGACGCCTTGTTTTTCAAGGTGACGCCTTGTTTTTCTAGGCGACGCCTTGTTTTTCTAGGTGACGCCTTGTTTTTTCTAGGTGACGCCTTGTTTTTCTAGGTGACGCCTTGTTTTTCCACTGTAATCTGCTGCACTGCAGTTCGGCTAACACCAGTTTGAACAGGAGATGGGCTTTCCTTTGTGCCTACAATAGGGCCGACAACAACCCAGTAAAAGAACACCACCATCCGAAATACACGCCTCTTGTAAAAGTAGGTAATTCGGAAGACTGCCTTTTCAACCAGTTTATTAAGGAAGGAATGAGCATTTTTTAAATTAGATTAAATCGATTCACTAACAAAAAATAGTCGCTGGTCTTGATAAGTATTGCTTTAGTGCTTTCCTTATTAAACCCAGATAAATTGTGGTAAAATACATTTTTAGACTTTAGCCGCATACGCATGCGCCGACAGTCTTAAGATATTCAATAGAAAGTACTCATCCTACGGCGGCATGCAGTTTTAATTTATGGTGTATTATTGCGCACAGAGGAGAATGTTTATTAGATTCATCAATTTAAAAGCTAATCAGACCGACAATAAAATATTTTTAAAATTTATTTGTCGTATCTGGTGAAATGTAAAGTTCTAAGTTCATTCATATAACTTACCTTTATTAATGCACCCAATGCAATCCTTATGTAGCTGCGAAATAAACTGCTTAAGTTTCATTCCGACTTATTGATTAACCGACCTTTAAATGTACACTTCTTGTTGAATCTATCGGTTTATAAGCAAAAATTATATTTAATTGGCATTAGCTTCATAAATCAATTCATACACATATTAAGACTTCTCATTTTACGTCATTAAATATGTTAACTGAACATAAATTATGGAACTGTTTTGTTGCACTACATAATGTAGGAGTGTATAAGTATTTCTGCTTGATGAGTGTCGTTCTGGCATTTAAGCTAATCATTTATACTTGCTTACTTTGCCACATCGTTGAACTACATAGGCGCAGAACATTTGTCGAAATAGTCAGTAATGAAGTTTTTTTAAAACAGGTCATCGAGCACCTTTCAAGTAAGTTGAACAGTCTGATATAGGTACTATTTCAGGGTTGGAGGTTATAAAACTGAGATTGGAAACCAGTATCAAATCTCAAGCATCTGATTGGCTGAAATGGCGACCAGTCGCCATTTCAGCCAATCAGATGCTTGAGATTTGAGACTGGTTTCCATGCTCAGTTTTATAACCTTGGGTACAGGCTGCACAACTGACAAGTAGGTCTGTGGTTTTAATCAGTCACTCCTCCTACTGGCTTATATGCTTTGATAATGACCGTTCCGATGTCTTTATTAATTGGTCCTAATTTTCTTGTACACTCTGCACTCTCCTGTCTGGCTCTGTGGACTGGGTGTTTTTGTTATTATGGCTTTTTCCCGATATTTAATCAAATCACTTTTCAAACTTATATGGAAGATCACTGGTCTAGGGGTAGAGCGCCGGACTCCAGATCCGGTGCGGGTTCGAGTCCCACCAGGGATGAGGTTCGTCTGCAGTTTCCTTAATCCACATTCGGCGCGAGTACTGGTTGGAAACCCAGGAAGCAGTCATTGAGCGTGATTAATATAAGTTGGAATAACTTGTTTCACAATCGATGTAAAATAAATAAGTTTAAAACTAGACTGTGTCCTCAGGACACTGATGCCCCCTCTGCTGCAACAACATTTGTTACAAAATTTTGTACCAGGTATTAACAACATGTGGTGATCATGATTAGTAAATGAGGAGTAAGTGCCACAAAATTTAATAACTAACATAAACAAAGGGCCATAACTCTGGTGAAAATTGTTGCAAGACAATGTCCTTTACAACAATCTTCACATCATGTCTAATCATCTGTGCAAGTTTGAAAGAAATCAGCTAAATAGAAAATGTGGAGTTGATGCCACAAAATTTTGAAAGTGAAATAAACAAAGGGCCATAACTGTGGTAAAAAATGCAGCAGGAAAAAATTATTTTTTTTTATGATCATCTACCCATCCAGCTTGATCATGTGTGCAAGTTAGAAAGAAATATGTCCAAAAGTAAATGAGGAGTTGATGCCACAAGATATTATTACTGAAAAAAACAAAGGGCCATAACTCTGGTAAAAATGGTCGCAGGAAAAAATCCTTTCTTCAGGGTCATCTACACATCCTGATTCATCATCTGTGAAAGTTTGCAAGAAATCCGGCTTATAGTTTAGGAGAAAATGACGCCACAAGATTTAATTACTGAAATTAACAAAGGGCCACAACTCTGGTAAAAATAGTCGCAGGAAAAAATACTTTCTTCACGATCATCTACACATTCTGCTTCATCATCAGTGCAAGTTTGCAAGAAATCCGCCTCGTAGTTTAGGAGGAGTTGACGCCACAAGATTTAATTACTGAAATTAACAAGGGCCATAACTCTGGTAAAAATGGTCGCAGGAAAAAATCCTTTCTTCACGGTCATCTACACTTCCTGCTTGATCATCTGTGGAAGTTTGGAAGAAATCTGCCTTATAGTTTAGGAGGAGTTGACGCCACAAGATTTAACTACTGAAATTAACAAAGGGCCATAACTCTGGTAAAAATAGCCGCAGGAACAAATCCTTTCTTTACGACCATCTTCACATCCTGCTTGATCATCTATGCAAGTTTGAAAGAAATCCGCCTTATAGTTTAGGAGGAGTTGATGCCACAAGATTTGGGGACGTTCGGACGGACGGACGTAATGACGGACGAGTGCAACTCTATATGCCTCCCACTTTGTGGGGGCATAAAAAAACAAACTTAAAAACTAAACTAAGGTTATTCGTTTATCACGATCTTTAAATTTCGTATATTTTATTAAAATAAATTAAATCGGATTATATTGTTTCTCTTTTTTTCAGGTTCCCAATTCTGCTATTTTGGAATGTCAAGACTTTACAACCATGGACGGAAAATGGTTCATAGATCCTGCACAGGACACGACTGGTTTGCGGCGCAAGTTAGACCCATCGGAGCAATAACCTTACATGATTCTTGTTCAATGTTCGCTCAAGATCGCGTTTTTTTTTTCAAAAATGCAGTCCACTATGTTATAAAAAGTGTATATTAAGTGAAGTTTTAACAATTTAGAAACCCTAACGGAACGGAGCGTAGCCGTTCAGAATACGGAACACTAGTAATGTGTTTGTGAAGATCAACTGAAATGCCGAGATGTATAAATTAGGGCGTTATTCTGTTTAACACATTTACATCAGTCGGGTTGGTGTCAATTACTTTAAAATGTAATTAATTACATTACTGTCACATGGTAAATTCTTCAATTACACCTCTTTCTCAAATGTAATTAAATACATTTAACTACTTTCAAACAGTAATAAATTACATTACAATTACATACTAGTGCATGTTACTCATGAACAAAAATATAAATGTTCAAAGTAAACCTATAACCCATCCATATAATAAAATAACTTGAATTTGTTTATCCTTAATACTATGTTTCTTCTTCGAAAGGCTATTGTTGATGTTTTACACTTTATATTTTACTGTTGTATTTAAAAATCAAAGTTTCATAATTATTGTCTTTGAGCATGCAGCGCTTTAGACCAGCTAGAGGCACTATCATTTACCAAAACAGTATTCCTGCAATCGAAGAAGGCACTCCACAGGTGCCAATGATGCTTGTTACCAGTGTTAGATAAAGCTGGAAATGTATGTTGATTTTCCTGCCATGGGTCCGAACAATATAATTATACATTGTGCCTCAGAAATCGCATCTGAACATTTAAGCAAGTCAAATGGTTCAGAGCATTTTTCCCTGACAAGTACTGAAATGATTGTTACACAATTGATATTATTACAGTACTGTGAACGTTTTAAGTTACAAACGAAACGCACGATAGACGATAGACGGACGCACGATACACGATAGGCGGACGCACGATACACGATAGACGGACGCACGATACACGATAAACGCACTATACAAGATTCTGCCGATTCATATAATCTGTGTACGAGATTTCTAAAAAATTGAAAATGCTATCAAAATATCAATTGAATGGTTGCATTAAATCATATAAATTTGCATATGCGAGAAACTTATTCACGTTGCACTGTAAAATTAAAAGACGGACGATGCACGATACACGTTATACGGACGCACGATACGCGTTAGACGGACGCACGATACACGTTAGACGGACGCACGATACACGTTAGACGGACGCACGATAGACGTTAGACGGACGCACGATACACGTTAGACGGACGCACGATACACGTTAGACGGACGCACGATACACGTTAGACGGACGCACGATACACGTTAGACGGACGCACGATACACGTTAGACGGACGCACGATACACGTTAGACGGACGCACGATAGACGCATATTTTGTAACATTAAACGTTCACAGTACTGTATATGGTCTCAGCTTAATCTGATTTATAATTATAATTAGTTACTGCACAAACCACCATGGTAAACTGTTAATCAGTTGTCAAGATGATTGAGATAATTCATTTCAATCAGAAGACTTTTAACATCCCAATGGTAGTATACAGTATACAATCAGTCATGGGTGGGGATCAGTGACAATACATTGCTCAGTTTAGGATCAGTACTCCGTTTTGTATAATGCCACTAATGAAATTTGAAGTAGCAGACCATTTATTCTCAGAAATCTATAGTACTTATATAGAATTTATTTAAAATTTAATTCTTAATTCACAATTTTTCATTATGAAATTAAATATCATAAATAATTAATACACATTACAATCAATTACTTTGACATTTTTAAGGATGTTCGCCTGGTTTGCTAAAGTAATTTAACTTTTCTAGATATTTTGTCAGGAGTTAGTCTATTCATTTACTAGCAAAAATCAAGTAAAAAATGTAGGAGCCACCGTGCTTCTTTTTTCAAAAAGTTCGATTTTATCAACATACCCTCAGAAATTTTGCAAAGTTTTAAACTCGCAAAAATAAAAGGGTGGTGTTTGATGAATCATTTTCAGAGGCTGTTCTGCAAGCAGTTGTTGCAAGTTTTTACCGAATCGGTTTACAGACACATTAAACAACACATCTGTTGCACATATTTTGACTTCCTTGCTTTCGCTTGGAAAACAGAGCACCAATTACCCCACCCACCTAATTATAAAGCAAAAGTTTGTATATCACGAAAATGGAGTAAAAATAGTGCATAGATTAATTTAACTTTTTTAAAACTTTAATGATAGCCATGTTTATATATCAATCTTCACAATTACACCAAAAAAATATGGGGTCACCGACCATTTAAGAAAAATATTCACAGTTATTTCCAAAAACGTCATTTTTTAAGAAAATTGTGCTATTGATGAGCTTTTCTTTTTTTAAATTGTGGTTTTCACCACCAAAGGCATTATTTCTGAAAGTTTGCATAATACTGTATTAGGATATTCATGGTTTGAAGTAAACAAAAAGGTCAGGTACTTGGAAAATAGAGGAAAATGCCTATAAAATTACCCGACCCACCAGTTTAAAATGTACAATAAAATTATTTTGTTATCTGGAGCATACTAAGTCTTATCTGTTTTGTATGAAATATAACTACAAATGAAAAACAAGCTTATATAAATGATTATTACAAAAAATAATGTAGTTAATCAAAGGTATTTAGTTTATAAAATTGATATGAAAAAGTATGTTGAAACTACAGGCTGATATTCCAAATAAAACTAGTACTCCACACAAATTAGATATTTTAAAGTTTTCTGTGATTTTGATTTTTTAAGATTGTAAACATGTTCATATACCTGACATTAGAAATTAATAATGATATATATGTTATACATGTTGTCCCTGAAGAACACCATTCACAAGTTCAAAACACCTTCGAAGGCTTTAAAACTGTATTAAAGAAGAAACATATTAACAAATTTTCTTGGAATATATCACTACAGACCTCAGTAATTAATAGCAATATATGCAAAAAAAAACCCAGCAGTTAAGTTAAATATTTTTAGAGATTCAACCATAATTTTATTAAAATCTCTCGCTCATTTGAAAGAAAACATGTGTTATATTACCCCACCCACTAATGCACAGGAAACATAATAAAATGTATAGTTTTTTCCTTTTGCTCACTGTTGTAGGAATAAACATCTGAACAATCTAACACTGATAAATCAAATTTTTTTGAAAGCATACATTTATTTAAGATAAAGACTACTTTATTGTAATTAAAAGTTATGCACCCATGTTTCAGATACATGTATATGGTTCATTCATTCTGGAAACATTTGAAGTTGCAAGTAATGCAGTGCTGCTACTTTTCAACTAAACTTCTCTGCCTTCTCCTAGTCATACTAGTTGGAACTACATAAATTTGCTTACATTCTGTATTATGATGTTTTTGTGACTATAAATACTTAAGGCCTATATAGCTGGTATATTTAGATAAAGCAATACTATTAAAATGCAACTTTAGTTCCTCACCAATAGCAAAATATAAAATATTGTGAAAATACCAAACATGTGAAAAATAATCAAATTATAAAAAAGACAACATCTTATTTGTAAACAAGAAATGCAATATAATTGTATTATTTTTTCATTTTCAGTTTATGAAAAAGTAAAATTGCTAGACCGACATGTCAGTCTGTGTTGTATTATGTTGTTTAAGCAAACTTGTGGAATTCCTGTATTCACAGATTGCATTAAACTTATATTTGAAAAATCAATGAGTCTCTTTAAAAACAAAAATGCATGGAAAACTTCATTTTAATGATATATTAAGAAAGATTTTTACCAAAAATACTGCCTTGTTTTCATTTCACAGACAAGAAGTGTAACATGTTTTGCTGAAAATTTGGAATAGATTCATTAAAAGTTAATATTTGTTTACAAATGTAGAGTAAAGTCCTACCCATTTTCAGTAAAACAGATAAATATTCACTTTTATTACTCTCAAGAGAGCATCTCAGGTGGAATCTAAAAGTATGAAAAAAATGATATAACTAATAATGAAGAATTTCCTTGTTCGGCGGCAACTTTCAAGGAATGTATGGGGTTGTGGTGACTGTCACTTCACTTTTTGGACCTTCAGTGCAGTGTTGGGCAACGCATAATGTCTTAACCAAGAGTAAAATAGTAGGATGAAAATATAAAGGCCTCGACTGAGATTTTACTGTAGGATCTCCACAGCATGTGACAGGAAACCGCCAGGAATAGAACTTCAGATCTTTGGCATACTGCAATACTCCCACAATAGGCCTAGTTAGGCTGCCTGATAATTATGCCAATTGCCATAATATAGGCTCCATTACGATATCTGGGTTGAAAAAATAAATACAAATCAAGATTTGACACTACAGATTTAAAGCTTAACTACACTTTGAATTGACAAAAATGATCCTGCAGATTTGCAGCTTAACAGTTAATAGTCAACGTGCCATAAAACTCGTAATTCACTGTCAAATTAACAAGCTTTCATTTTCAACATCCGGGTCACCTTCACTATTATCGCTTATGTAACTTACAATAACAAAATGCTGAAGACTATCGAGCGATTTTATTGGTTTATTCTGTATACACCAGCCAATAAAAATCTAATTTTGTGAAGACTGGTAAGGTAATCAGGTCGAATTTGTTTATGAAATGCGTTTGTCAATGTTTATAATTGAGTAAGTGAAAATTTGGGGGATTATTGGCAGATGTTTGATTGTTCCCTCAGGCGAATTCAACAGGAAATCGAGGGCGAAGTGAACTTCGCTTTTCTATGCAAATAAAGCGAAGTAAGGCTTTTCTGGGCGCTTTCTTCGCCCGAATCGCCTTGATTCGTGATCCCTGTAACTACACTTTGCATTGATGACAGTAATCACTAAATTTGTTACTAGTAGTATATTTTACATTTGATTCAAAACTGCAGTCTTTACCCGGTAAATTTTATTGAAAAAAGAGTCGGTGTACAGTACTGTAATTCTTAAAGTTAGCAGAGTGACAACAGCAAGGAATGGAGATCTGCGTTTTCAAGACCTATATTTTTTTCAACACACACTGACACATAAACTATAAAATGATAAACAATACCTTACCAGTTCTCCCCTGTCATGACTATGTCCATTATTTACAAGATACAGGCATGATTTTATGAATAACAGAAAAAAGCTGAAATACGGCCGAAGGCTCAAGGCCCCCAGACGCTCTGGGGTAAATGGTGCAAAGTCCTGCATTCTGGGCCTCTCCTATGACCATTTTTACTCTTGAAAAAAAACAAACACTTTTTTAAGCAGATTTTTTCTTACTAATGTCCGTTACTAGATATTTATTGAACATTTTGACATTCCATTCCATTACAAATGTTCACCCCAGGAGATTTATGCGATACTTTGATCTTCCATTAAACAGCTACATCCCTGCATGGATTCCCTCCACCCATTGATATCTTTCGAACAAAAAATCATATCGCGCCAGTCCTCTTGCGTCAAATTTTCGGATAAAACTTCTGACTGGCTCGTCGTTTACTTTTGTTCTAGCAACTCCCTGTTTCAAATGTTTTTCAAAACTTTGTTGATGACGTTTATATTTATATTTCCAACATCTCTTTCAGGGGCAGGGGATAGTTTCGCACTTTGGTCCCGTTCGATTTGCTAAGTATTTGGGGTAGCCGTATATAAAATGCATTAAAATCATTGTTTGAAATAAAGATGTCATATTCTTTTTTAATATTGTATTGCCGGATGAAAACGCATTCGGGCGGGCTGAATTTGAGAATAATTTGGGGGTGAGGTATTTCAATATCAAATGCTGAAAAATCGAGACGAGTGGGAGACACTTTCCAGCTGCTTGGGAGATGAAGGACACATAAAATATTAGCATGAAAGAGGTTTTGTTTGAAAAGTCATCGCAGGAAATATTTTGCAGGTTCTCAAATGTGTAGAATTTTTGCCAAATTTGCATTGGAAAATCAGGATTTGGGTGACTTTAAATGCCTGTATAGATCAAATGATTGGTTCTGTGGAACAGTTGGTTGTGGTTTATAAAAAGCTAGACCCCTGCAACACAGAAAGTACAACAATAAAATTCTAGCTGTGTAAAGTTATTATTTTCGGTGAATGTAAGCTTGCACGGGGTCCCAGACTCTGGGGGCAGCCTCGGAAACTGTCCCCTGCGCCCTTAATTCATCAACAACTTTCCCAGCCATGCTGGATTAGTACAACCGTAGTTTGTACAACGCGTTTTACAATTGGCCAATGCTCTGATTAAATCCAATGATATCGCTGATTACATTTCGGGAAACATCAGTAAATGTAAAACACTGGCTCCCGTAAAAAACGTGTGATGACGCTAGACTCATGCTCAGCAAAGCCGGGTTAGCGAATTGAATCCTAAGCGGAAAAATAAAATCGAAAATCGGAATCGGGCACGGCAAAAAGCGGAATTCCGCTTTAAAAGGGGAAGATATGCCTGAAGATAAGTAAGTCAATAACAATGCTGTAATAAGCCAGTGGTAATTAAAAAGTACTCAGAGCTAATGTCAATTATTTACAACATAGCTCGGTGTAGAATTCATCACCAACCAGCCAGTCTGACAAAATATTTGGTTGTTCTTCAAGTAATTCCAAAATTGTTTTATCTTCCTTGAAAACAGGTTGACCTTTGCGAGCATTGAAATCACTTGCTGTGAAAATCATTTTTTGCCTTCCATGCAATGACATTGAATGAGCTAACTAAGCCAGACGGACAAAAACTAGCTTTCGATTTCAAGTTGGAGGACGAACGGAAGTAGAAAACGTATTGAAAAAAATGACTGTCGCAAAATATTTTCTTAACCCACGCACGAATTTAAAGTAAAAATCAATAAATTTAGAACATAACTGACAAACATCTGTTATTTTCTTGATTATAGCTACTCAATAAATTAAAAATACCGCTCTTGAATTTTAACGACAATTCGTCCTTTTACGATAATTAGCACATGCGCACTTAACCAGGAGAGCAACCTTAATTAAATTACAATCAATTACAATTGCGAATTCAATTACAAATTCTTGCATACCAGATCAGGTCATCCGGTGCTTTCACCCGTGTAGGAAATTTCGATCCTACACCCCCCATGTAGAATGAGTCACGTGAGTGACGTCACGTCTTAAGGTTTCTGACGTAATATATTCATGTTAGTGACATCATTTAGCGTTAACGTCAATATTTCAGCATAATGAAAACAAAAACGTTTGTATAGTTACACAAAAATGTTATAAATAATAAAAGGTATGCAAGAAAAAGTATCAATGCATGTGACAATCGGTAAAGATAGAACAATCTGTCAACTCGGGTGAACTGTTTTGGCGGGAGCTCGGCAGAGCCTCGTTCCCGCAAAACAGTTAACCCTCGGTGACAGATTTTTCCATCTTCACCGCATACTCATGCATGAAACTTATATTCAATTAAATTGCAAAAAAAGTCTGCCGTTTATCAGCCATTTTGACCAGACGCGCGTCAAGACCTGAAACCAACGAACTGAAATGTCGGAACACTTCACCGATACTCGCTCGCGGCGATCTGGATGCAACTTTACCGGAAACCAACGAACTGAAATGTCGGAACACTTCACCGATACTTGCTCGCGGCAATCTGGATGCAGCTTTACCGGAAACCAACGAACTGAAATGTCGGAACACTTCACCGATACTCGCTCGCGGCGATCTGGATGCAGCTTTACCGTAAAACCAACGAACTGAAATGTCGGAACACTTCACCGATACTCGCTCGCGGCGATCTGGATGCAGCTTTACCGGAAACCAACGAACTGAAATGTCGGAACACTTCACCGATACTTGCTCGCGGCGATCTGGATGCAGCTTTACCGGAAACCAACGAACTGAAATGTCGGAACACTTCACCGATACTCGCTCGCGGCGATCTGGATGCAGCTTTACCGGAAACCAACGAACTGAAATGTAGGAACACTTCATCGATACTCGCTCGCGGCAATCTGGATGCAACTTTACCGGACACCAACGAACTGAATTGTCGGAACACTTCACAGATACTCGCTCGCGGCGATCTAGATGCAGCTTTACCGGAAACCAACGAACTGAAATGTCGGAACACTTCACCGATACTCGCTCGCGGCGATCTGGATGCAGCTTTACCGGAAACCAACGAACTGAAATGTCGGAACACTTCACCGATACTCGCTCGCGGCGATCTGGATGCAGCTTTCTAGTAAGATCAAATCACTCCATATTGCTCTCCTGCAAGATCGAATCACTGTGGTCGCTATCCTGCACGATCGGATCTTCAAGATGGCATCATTCCATCTACCAATGACAGCAATGATAATGATCGGCCTGGACGGTGATTCTACGAGTATGTCCGATAATACTAAAAGTAATACATGTATACATTTTAATCTTAATAAATTAAAACGTTTTGTTTAAGTAAACAATTCACTAGACTAAGTGCAAAAAAAAACGAAATAAGCATCACGGAAAATATCCAACATAATCCGAGCAGTGATTCCCCGTGTGTGATTGAAAATCGCTATACAGTTGACAAATGCGGTATACGCACCTGTATTATTCATACACACCAACAACAGTAAGAATGTGAACCAAGTTGTAAAAAGCAGTCGTAATTAATGTGATCATCTAAACTGATACTAGAATTGAGAACACAGTCGAACATCCTATTTCTGATATATCGAAAACATATTTATGAAAACATCTTCTGAGTGTGAGCAAAATCATTGACACGCAATGATCATCTACCACTGTATATAAACCGATTGTATCATCTAACGGATATAGCGAACTGATTGTCATAAACATTTAGTAGACAGTTCAAAAGTGAGGCGAGTTTTTATGTACTGTAATGAGAAATCCAACCGACATATACTATAACAGGCGATTGTTGTAGCCTTCGCTTTGAATGACATTGTTTGCTTTTTGAATGCAAGATGCTTTTTAAAAATCGCCAAAATCACCCTCACCAAGTACCGTTTGCAATCTATACGTTCTGAAACCATTGAAATGTTTGTGTTTGAACAGGTTTTGAGAGGTATTTTCAAGCTAGTGATGATGCAGCATGTTAGCTTTTATTCTTACAATAACCCGAATGCCGTAGCTGATTAATTAAACATTAATACATAAGACCAAACATGCTCGTAGGTCCGACCTTCACTGTATCATTTATTGAACATGTTACCTCTTATCATCTGTATGTATCAGTTATAACGATTTTAAAGATGATTTCAGTTTATTTTTCGGATTTTAGAACACATACTCAATGTAAAAGCCATTTATTTGAAGTCCTTCGAACAGAAAATTGATACGTAATGAAATATAACGACCTCCGTGCCTTAAATACTGCGGCGACACGAATTAATTTGATCTACCTTACTGTAATAGTAACGGTGTTCTAAAATCAGTGAGTGTAGCACACAGGCCGTTTATAAAAACTTTAATTTAATATACAACAAGAACGAATAAAATGTAGTCCCGAATAGTTTCAGATTTTATAAACATAATCTAAGGTTGGTTAAAAGTTATGGTTTCGAAACTAAAGGTTCACGATTATAATATAGAATCCGTTTTATGTTTCAAGGTATGTACAATGTAATGAATGAGAATCAAAACGCGTGAAGGCTGCTCACTCACGCTCTGCGCAACAACAATTCAAAATGACTTTGTTTATTATTCTAAATCTTTGAATTGATTGTAATTGTTAAGATTATTAAAAAAGAAATACCTTAAACATGTTAAAAAAGAATTCAATTTGATTTTTATAGGTCGATTTTCCAGATATTTTTTGTCGAACATTAAACCCTTTTGAAACCCTTTTTTGTATTTTTGTTCCAGCTACATTTCCAAGACCAATTAGGGTTTCAGTCTTATTACTTGTTCGAAAGATCGGCATCTGGATCCAAGATCATAAAACTGAGATTGGTCGCCATTTCAGCCAATCAGATGCTTTAGATTTGAGACTGGTCTCCTGATTTTGATTTATGATCTTGGGCCCTGTTCGTCAACTTGAAGGCTGTTAGATATTTCAGTGATAGAACGGTAGGAACTATAAATGGTTTTCAACCCGTGATTTGTCATTGACTCTAATTTTCTTAGTCTAAATCTCATGACAATCAATCCTGACAAAGTAATTCTCGGAGGAATCCTTGGGAGAAAAGAAGATTTTTTGAAGTTTAATAATCAACTAATTTCTCTCATCTTGATAGTCGAAAATGACATTGTTCGTGTCAACCGTTTCATAATAAATGGATTTAGATCAAAGATTGTAATAAATGCACTTTAGATCAAAGATTGAAAGACTATGTACATAGGTCATTTAAAGTTTTGCTGTTTATTTTTTAAATGTTTATAAACGTAGCAAAGGAAGTCAAATGCGTAAATTTTCTGAAAAGGTGGCAAATCACTCCTTTTAACAAAATAGCTAAAATGATAAAAGTTAATGCACAAAACACACCATCTCCATAAAACTAAGAAATAGAGATACACAGAGAAACAAGTTAATATTTTCCCCAAAAGATCACTTATATAGGGGAGCGGTTACCGGAGATCATTGTTTACGTAAGAGAAAACAATGGGAACTCAGAACCGGATATTTTAGTGTCTCCGTATCTTGGCACGTTAACCGACAATGGGCGACTTTAAAAAGAGTGGTAAATCATGTGACAAGGAGACCACCGCCGGCACTCACTCACCCTCTATGCCAAAGTTCAGGAGGGCAACGATGACGGGACCCATTGAGAGGCATGTATCGCGCATTCTGAGCATGACCAAGGACAGAAAGTATGTATCTCCAAACATGAAACAGACATGGGAAAATTTGATTTAATAAAACACCGGACGAAACTCATTTAAAGAACGTCATCAGCGCATACCACCAGCTATAATACATGAAATTGAACGACATGGGACAGTTACTTTCTGCATACACAAATCCAAATAACCACTGGCATCAATATAGTATTCGATAGTATAATATAGTACAAGAAAAACGACAAAATCAGAATGTGCATTGACTATAGAATGTTAAATAAAAAAATTGAAGGATCCATATGCCCAACAAAGAAAAGCGGAAGTTTTTTTATTCCTTGCACAGTGCCAATAGGTATCCCCGATAGACTTAACGGCAGGTAACTACAGGTGGAAAGTGAACAGAATAGATCCAACCAACATGCCATTTGGTTTCTCGAACTCGCCAGCAACATAACAGCAGTTTATGGACAAGTGCCTTAGAGAGTGCATCATGATAATGTGCATCACTTTCGACAGTTTAAAACCCTAGGGATTTCCGGAGGATCTTGGCATCGCATATCGAGATCATGCTACCTGTACCACTGTGGCTCGAGTTTCTGTCCGAGTGTTTGAATGTCTGTATAAGCTTATTTTATGAAAACGTGCACAATGTATGTTTGTAAATAAATTGACAGTTAATTAAAAAAACTAAAAAATTAGTATTTGCATATTTATTAAATAGTAATGATAATGAATACCGACAAATATTGTTATCCGGAGAAAAAGCACGAGTCTTGCAAATTATTTAAAGAAAGCTTTACATGTGAACATACTTGGCTTTTTTATAATGCTAAATACAGGGTAGCGCTAACCAGATTAAGATGCTCTGCTAAAAAACTTCTTCTAGAAGAAGGAAGGTTCAGGAATATAATAAGAAAAGAAAGAATATGTAAATTATGTAACATGAATGTAGTAGAGTCAGAGTATCACTTTTTTTTGCTTTGTCCACTACTTAACCCTTTCCTCCATATACATGCCTTTATGGCATGGCCGGACAGTCTAGATCCAGATCAACCGGCACAATTAAGCCGTCTGATCAGGATCTGCACTTCTTTATTTATTTGATTATTTCTTACCAAAACGTGAACAGTGCAGATCCTAATCACACGCATGAATATACTAGCTAATCTGGATCTGCACTGGTCGCACAATCGTTAAACATGCGGGGGAAATATGTTTACCACGGTATAATTGTTCATGACCAACTATACAAAAATATCACAATTGCTGAAAACAAAACAAACCGGAAAGTGAAGCAAACGCTTGTTATGGGAAAATGCCTCACTTAACGGATATCCTTCCAACATTAATTACGGTACATATGAATGATAGATTTATATAAACATGAACATACAAATATTGTGTCTGGGTTATTATTTTTTATTATTGTATAGTTAAAACTCAAACAATTATAAATAAATATAAAGACGAGAATATTATCGATGGATTCCAGAATTTAATCCAAGGATAATTTCGTATCGATCATCATTAATAAATTCTTCATTGAATGTGTGACCTGTTATCCCTTTTATCAATATGCTTACACCCTTGTACCGGCTCTACCAAGTACAGGTGGCACTCCCACATACAGCTCAAGGTAAAGACTTTTAGAGGAGAGGTGGTGCAAGTATTTCTTTTGTATCTCCGAAATTCAAAACCTAAAAATGAAGCAATAAGCGCCCTGGTGAATAAATAATGATTGTTTTGCAAGTGTCACAACATTTCATCTTGAAATAAACGAACTACGGAGAGTTTAACAGTTAAACGCGAAAGCTTGACTCAAAAATGTCACATGTCGAAATAAAACGTAAAATACTCGGTAAATACTGCAAATTTATTCATTTGTGTTACAGTATCGTATAGTCCTGTAGTAACGTAGTGTGTTAAGTCTTACAAAGGTCTCTGGGTGAAATAACACCAACACTTATCAAGTTCCAAAATTACTTTATATGTTGATCAGTAAATCTATTACTTCTAAAACATAAACAGTTCTTATAAGTATAAATATTCCTAATACATTTCAAAGTGTCATAAGTTTCTCTTATTTAAAGTTAAGTAATTTAGCCACGAGACTAACAAACCATCCTCCTAAACACACCCGTCAACCGGCAGAGCCAGGAGCGGACGGCACATCCAGACGCAGACACGGTAAGTTTTTTCATACTTGACAGCGGTGTAAGTAATTATTATTTTCGCTAGCTTTGATTATCTCTTGGAAAGAAATATGGGCAGATTTTAAAAGCCAACTGAATTCTGCACATATCCGTTGATTTCTAAAGTGGTAAAAGGGATAATAAACATTTAATCGCGATTTAAATACGGAAGTTTGTGATGAAATCTTGAAGTTCTGCGTTTTATAGCCAAATGCTCATTAGATCTACAAGATACAAGATACAAAATTTTATTTATAGTCGGTATTGTATATAAAGTTAACATTAGCTATGCATAGCTATTGACCGACATCATATTAACAAGAAACAATAACAAGCATTTAGTTATTCAGCAGAAGCATATATGATAATATTATGATACATTAAAAGGAACATGCAAATATTAAGATACAAGTACACTTATTATTATTTTAAAATAATACACAATAAAATATTGAGAGGAAACATTTTCAGATTTATATCACATTATATCACTGATTAATTAAAACTTGCACATGATAAAAAAATTGAATAAATATAATTATATCAGTTTATATCACAGTATCTGGCAGTTGTTTCATTAAAAAATATTAAGGTTATATACATTCTATGAAAAACAACATAAAAACAGCTCAAGGATACATGTATAATGACATCACACGGATTGGAGCAAGTTTCTTATAAGTTACATAAGTGACTAACATATACACTAAGACATTAAATTAAACTATAGCTATCACTGAAGGTGATTAATACCCCCGCAATGCTGCTTTGTCAGAGTATACAGAAATGATGTTTGCATCTTTCATGGGTGAAAGTTGAAAAATAATTGAAATCCTGCAAATTTGCTGGGGGTCCAGGGGGCCGCTAGGGCTCCGGTAGGTCCACGGCAAAGCCCTGGTGGGGGACAAGAGGGTCGAATCCCCCCGAAGCTTCTGGAAGATAGCAATTTATATACCATTGGGAAGCCATTTCTTAAGTGCATTTGAGCTTTTTTGAAACACAAAATTAAGACATCTGGAGGCATGGGTTTATCATTTATTGTCATTTATCTTAATCAACAATGCCTCTCAATTCAGTGAAAATTCTCCATAAACAAAAATTATATAACTGCATGAATATTTTCAATAATTATGAAATTGACGGTAGTTGTTTATTTCTGCTGGGTTTTTTTTATAATAAATATCTCCAATACAAAGTATGTACATAATTTGTGCGCATTTTAGTTTCCAAAGTACATCATTGGACGGCATATTCTGATGTAGACCTACTTTCATTTTGTGTAGTCCGAGATTAAATTTTCTCGCGGCATAACAATTTTAGAAAATAAAACATAGGACTTTATCGGCCTACCGATACAAGGCCATTTCAGTTGCATAATAATTACATACATATTACTTACTACGCAGTCTCTGCGTAAGAAAAAACAATCGAGCATCTTCTGAGTATTGTTTTACAATCTGTATTTAATTTTACGCACACAGCTACACGACCTTCACCCGGGCACATGTTGTTATTTTTCCCAGAGGGATAAGAATAATGACGTCATTTGGAGAGCTAATGCTAACGAAACCAATCGTAGGACTATATCTGCCTACCGATACAAGTCCATTTCAGTTGCATGATAATTACATACATATTACTTACTACGCTGTCTCTGTGTCAGAAAAAAAACAATCGAGCATCTTCTGAGTATTTTTTTTACAATCTGTTGATAAGCACACAGCTACTCGACCTTCACCTGGGCACATGTTGTTATTCTTCCGAGAGGGATAAGAATAATGATGGCATTTCGTGAGCTAATGCTATCGCCACGTGCATGTAAAGCAATAGTTGTGTTTAAAAATAGCGACTTGGGTTTTCACCGGATGTAAACAAAACTGTAAAAGTAGTTGACGTCACAAGGTTTTGTTGAATCGTGCTCCCCATCCAAAAAAATAATGGACTGATTCAAATGAAAAAAAAATGTCATGCAAATCTAATCACGAACGTATGTTAAAAGTTTGAAAACTGGAGAAGTAGTTTGTGTCATAAGATTTTGTTAAATAATGCTCCCCTCCAACCAAAACTGAACTGATCCATAAAAAACATGCCACTAACATGCACACTTCATGCAGAACATATGATTTCAGTTTCAAGTCGATATCTTGAAAACTGTAGAAGTTTGCATAACACGATTTTGTTAAATCATGTTCCCTGCAAAAAGAATGGACTGATCCACACAAAAATATGTTACGCACATCTACACTTCATGCTGAACATATGTTTAAAGTTTCAAGTTAATATCTGAAAAACTGTAGAAGAGGTTCGTGTCACAAGATTTTGTTGAATCATGCTCCCCTGCTAAAAAATAATGGACTGATCCACATGAAACAAAGTATGTCATGGAAATCTACTCACAAATGTAGAGTCAAGTTACCTATGCTCGGCCAGTCCAATGCTCGGCCACTTTTGTTTACATCTGTTGTATCTTGAATAAAAGTTTGAAATCTAAAGAAAATTGTTTGTTTTTTTATTTAACCCAACAATGCATTGTGGGAAAAAACATGATCAGTATCATCAAAGCGCTTGAAAGCCGACAGCAGACGATAGCTGTCATAAATGACAGATGCGGGTATGTTTTTATCTTTAAACCAAAAGCTATTTCTTTAAAATAAATACACAATTTAAATTTAACCTGGTGTGTATCGTTGTGGAAATGTGTTATCTTTAATATTCCTTTTAAAATCATGAAAGAATAAGACAGTTTTTTCTAAAATATCGCCTTAAGGTATGACCATCCTAATGGGCACTATTAAGAATCCAACATCTGATTATTTTTTCATCAACTGCTTCATACCACTGACTTGTATGCAAAATTTTAATGATTTTCACCGTGTAGTTTTTGAGATTTTTAGCTTTTTTTATTTAAAAAAGTGAGAAAAAACGTGAAAGTATCCAAATTCTTTAATCGGTGACAAATTTTTTTGTTATTGATAAATTCAACCCTTATTTTTTACAGTTTATCCAAAATATGTTATATTTCACTAAACCAATTTAAGATATAATATATAAATACATAATTTATCTTAAAATGACATTTTTTGACCAAATAAATTTTAAAAATGCATTTTTTTATATTTCACGAGACTAAATTAATGAAAATTGTGCAAAATCCTGATTGGTGCAATATACAAAAATTTACCAATTTTTAACTATATACCTTAAACAAAATTTATACAAAATTTCAGAGAAGTTTACCGTCCAGTTTTAGAAATTTTCAAATTGATGACTTGAATAAACACTATTCTGATAGCGAAAACCCCTTTAATCTTGATTATTTTGCTTATTTTAGTTTAAATCATGAGAATTTTATATTCAATGACAGAATTATACAGGAAAAAAAAAGAAATATGCCAATTATTTAAGCTCTAGGCTTACAAAAAAAATTAGGTTCCAGTGGGATTTGAACCCCGGTCCTCCTGGGTGATAGAAATCTATCCTAACTTACTACTAAAGTTACCTCCCTTGGATACTCTTCTTGATATAGGTATTCATTAGGATGGTCATACCTTAATTAACTAACACCCCTACGCTAGAGTCAGACTCCTGGAACCGCACAAATACAGTCCTAGGATACAATTGTTATGACAGCTTTCCTGAATCATCTCTTTTTTCATAAAATACAAAAGTAAACTTGTGTCTATAAAATAAATCATCTCTGTAAAATTAGCACATAGTTACTGTACACATAAAAATAGTTAGTGTCTATTGTATTAAATAAAATAGTCGGTGCTTTGTATAGCTTATTTCCGTGTTTAGATTTACGAGGAAATATTAGATTTAAACATGATTACTGGTGTTACTGTATCAGCTGCGTTTAAATGTACAGGCATTGTCCCTTTAAACAAGAAAATTGTGTCAGCCTTGCTTCCTACAACTAACCATTCATCTGCTAAAGCATCAACTTCTAAACAACCCACTGAACAGTCTTTAGCTCCTTGTGAACATTGTGGATCATCAAGAGAAAACCCCCTTGTGAAAATGGGTCTAGTTGACCCTATACTTGCCAACATTCTCGTTCAGCCACCAGCTCCTAACCACACCAAAGTAACTAAAAGAAAAACTTATACTAAAGTCAGGGCTGTATTATCAACTGAGCCGCTTTGTAAACAGAAAAAAACTGTTACGATGTCTAATTCTTTCATAACAGAACAAGAGGACATGGCATTGTGTGTTGTGTGTATGATGGGATCCATGGAAGAGCTCTTCTGGGTTGGTTGTGATACTTGCGATAAATGGTATCACTACGAGTGTCTACCCAGACATGTGCAACTTGATGTTGACCTCAGTATCACAACTGAAGGGTTATGGTCCTGTCGTTACTGTCAGGAGGAATAAACAGGACACTGACAATTGGCGTAAAAAGTTTATTCAAGACCCGTTTATGATTAAAGTTACACATTTATCTTGTTTTACTGGTTATTTTGACAATGGTACACATTCTTTATAATCATTCTTTCTGCAGTGCTGAAATGAGAAAACAGCTGCATCAAGACAGGTATATACAAATATAACGAACAAAATAAACACTAAGTAGTTGTAAGTTCTGGAATATTTCCATTATTTAAGATATTCAAGTATTATTCTAATGTTTTATAACCTTAAATAAAAAAAATTATCATAAATCGGCAGTTAAACCACCTGGCCGAGCATTGGACGAAATCTTCTGAAATCTAATAGGGTTGAGCCTGTTATAAACCGCACCAATTTTATCCACTAACGGCAATCGTCCAGGCGCTTGCATGTATGGCCTAATTTTGTAAACACATGCTGATTACATAACAACATCGAACATTTAAGGACAGTCGATAAATCAAATATTTGTAGAGATAATGTTATGAAACTGGCCGAGCATAGGTAACCTGACTCTATATTTTAAGTTTGAAAACTGGAGAAGTAGTTTGCATCATAAGATTTTAAACAAAAGATTTTGTTGAATAATGCTCACCTGCAAAAAATAATGGACTGATCCACAAAAATATGTCGGTGACATACACACTTCATGCAGAACATACACTATCGGTTTCAAGTCGATACCTTCAAAACTGTAGAAGTTTGCATAACACGATTTTGTTAAATCATGTCCCCTGCAAAAAATAATGGACTGATCCACATGAAAAATAAGTCACACACATCTACACTTAATGCCAAACATATGTATCAAGTTTCAAGTCAATATCTTAAAAACTGTAGAAGAAGTTCGCGTCACAAGATTTTGTTGAATCATGCTCCCCTCCGAAAAATAATGGACTGATCCACATGAGAAAAAAAGAAATTTGCGCAAATGTACACACGAAGTTTCAAGTCGATATCTTGAAAACTGTTGACGTAGTAAGTGTAGAAGTTTGAATAACACGATTTTGTTAAATCATGCCCCCTGCAAAAAATAATGGACTGATCCACACGAAAATATGTCACGCACATCTACACTTCATGCCGAACAAATGCATCAAGTTTCAAGTCAATATCTTAAAAACTGTAGAAGTAGTTCGCATCACAAGATTTAGAAGTTTGCATAACACGATTTTGTTAAAACATGTCCCCTGCAAAAAATAATGGACTAATCCACACGAAAAATATGTCACGCACATCTACACTTCATGCCGAACATGTGTATCAAGTTTCAAGTCAATATCTTAAAAACTGTAGAAGTAGTTCGCGTAACAAGATTTTGTTAAATCGTGCTCCCCTCCGAAAAATAATGGACTGATCCACATGAGAAAAAAAACAGTTCGCGCAAATGTCCTCACGAACATATGGTTAAAGTTTCAAGTCGATATCTTGAAAACTGTTGACGCTGTAAGTGCCACAGACAGACCGCCCAACCAACCAACCAACCAACCAACCAACCAACCAACCAACCAACCAACCAACCAACCAACCAACCAACCGGATGATGACTCCTATATACCCCCTATACTTCGTATGCGGGGGTATAAACATATTGACAATATGACAGAAATATAAAAAACATTTGAACTGTAATAAAACATGGAACAGTATAAAAGCAGCAGTCATGCACAGGCGACTGAAATTGCAAGCAGCAAACAAACATATATGGCTAGGTGCTCTGACTACAACATGAGCAGTAGCAACTCTTCCCATTCCAACAGCTGACCAAACTCTGAAACTGCTTGTAACTTGTCTGGTCTCTATAATGCTGGGGGAGCGAGTTCCATAGCGTGGCAGCTGTGTAACGGAAAGAGTTGATGCCATAACTTGTAGTTCTTACCAGTGGTATTTCTGCAGTGTTAGTATACCTAAAAGAATAAGAGTTACATTTTATCTTAACTAGATCATTCAAGTATGTAGGTGTTTCTTTATTGATAATTGTGTATGTTTAAATGGCAATAGATCTCAGCCGCCTTATTTTTAATGAGGGAAGTTTGGATTTAATAAGTAAATCATCATATGAAGAAGAATAATCATTGTAAATGAAACGCAGAGCTCTTTCTTGAATTTTCTCTGTTTTCTTAGTTTTTACTTCACCACAGAAGTGCCAGGTTAATGGACAGTAATTAAAATTGGATAAAATAAAGGAATGGTAAATTGTCATTTTTCCAAGTTTGCAAAGATGCTTGCCAATTCTTTTTAACACATTTAACTGTCTGGATGCTTTTTTACAAATATTTGATACATGACGATCAAAATTTAGTTAAAAATCAATGGTGATTCCAAGAAGTTGAACTTCATCTTCACACTTAATCAGTGTTTTTTGGTCTAAGTTAAACGAGACATTTTGAAGATTGGTTTTTCTACCTATTGCTATAGTTTGAAACTTTTTCAGGATTGGCCTGCATCTTGTTGTCTGAAAACCATTTAATAAGTGTCCGACTGTCTTCCTGAAGTGTATCTATAACTTTTGACATATTATGGTCTAAACAAGAAAGAGTGTTCTCATCTGCATAATTATATAATTTACTTTTAGAAAATGAATAAAATATATCATTAATAAAAATATTAAAAAGCACAGGTCCTAAAATAGATACTTGTGGGACACCTTTACATAATTTTAAAAAGCTACTTTTGCAGTTGGACAACTTGACACACTGCTGTCTATTGCTAAGATAACTCTTCAACAGACAGAGTGCATTGTCAGATAAACCATATGCTTCAAGTTTCAATACCAACAGATCATGTGGTAGACAGTCGGACGCCTTTGATAGGTCCATTAAAATGGCTGCTACATATTTGTTATCATCAGGTGCTTTCTTCCAGTCCTCAATAATTCTAAGAAGAGTTGTTTGACAACCGTATCCTGCCCTGAAGGCTGACAAAAATGGATTAAAATGATTATTGAAGAAATCTGAGAGTTCGTTCAAAGATTTTCGAAATAGTAGGCAGTATACTAACTGGCCTATAATTACCCTTTTCTAAAGCGCTATTCTTTTTATGGAGTGGGGTTACTTGAACATATTTTAATTCATCAGGGAAGGTTGCAGTTGTCAAGCAGCTGTTAACAATTGCGGTAAGTGGACTTAAAATAACTGGTTTTGCTAGTCTAACAAGCTTACTAGAAATACCGTCATAGCCTGTGGCTTTTTTACTGTTTAATTTGTCAATTTGCTTATTAATAAAATTTTCTTGAACATTTTTAAAAGAGAGTTTTTCATGGTAAGATCTGTTTGAAACAATATTTACAATACTTGGATGTGAGTTATCAAACTGGGATAGATTGGTTTCCAATATTTTGAGCAACATTTACAAAGAAATCATTAAAAATTTCACTTACTTCTTGTTGGTCTATTATTAAATTATTATTTTCACAGAGAATAGTATCTTTATGTATATTGTTTCCTTTGTTAGTTAAAAAAGGCTTAACTGTTTTCCAAAAGTCTTGGGATTTGCATCCACCAGTGCATCTTTCAATAAAATAATTATTTATAGATTTTCTCTGAATTTTTTGTTACTAAATTTCTCTGTTGTCTAAAGAGCTCCCAGTTTTTTGAGGATTTTTTTTTCATGAATTTTTTTTGAAGCATTCTTTTCTTATAGATGGCTTGTTTCAATACTTTATTCATAAAGGGAACTGGCTTTTGTAAGAGCTTTTTCTTTTTGATGGGAGCATATTTGTCTGCCACTGATAAAAATTTACTACTAAAATCACTATATAAAACATTTACATCTTGATTGTTTAAGTCCAATGTTGACATCTCCAAATTGAGATCCTCTTGAAAACGGTCAGTATCAAAATTTTTGAAGCTCCTAAAATTAAAAAAATGTTGCTGTTTAACTGGTATACATTTTTTAAACTGTACCCCAATAATATTGTGGACATCACTTGTCCCACAGTTAAAATTACATGTTTTTCCCATCAGAAGAGGATTATTTGTTAAAATAGCATCTAAAAGACTAGGATCAGAATTTTTTGTATAACAGGTAGGTTCTTTAATGATATTTTCAAATGCAAAGATATCACATACACTTATCAAAGATTGACTTGTTTCCATCAAGTAAATTGTAGTTTAAATCACCAATTATTACAATATGTTCATATTTTTTCATAGATTTATCTAAGGTAATACTACAGTCTTCTAAAAACATCTTATTACATAAAGAAGGGGGTTAGTATGATCCACAAATAAGCCATTTCTTTCTGTCTAGTATTACCTCTACAAAAATAGATTCCACTGAGGAGAATTCAAGGTCATTCTTTCTGTCGCCAGCAATGTCAGAGCGCAGGTAGGACACTATGCCTCCACCATGTTGGTTCCTGTCAGCTCGCCACATACGGTAATTGTCGACCATGAATTCAGCATCCGGGAAAGAGTCATCAATCTTTGTTTCTAATAAAAATAAAAGATCAACAGCATTTTTGGTTAACAGTTCTTTTATAATACAGAATTTATTTCTTAAGCTGTTTATATTCAAACTGGCACAGAAAGTCTCTTGGGTTTTTCTTCCTTAAATTAAAAATAGTGTCGAAAATATTTGACTGTTCATCATATGAGTTGGTAAGGGTTTCGAAAATGTCATTTGATGTATAACCAGCTGAGTTGAACGACTCCTCTACTAAGCTTTGATCAAAGAAAGAGTCAGTAAATTTAAAGCCGTTACACTCAGTACACAACCATGGGTCCTCTGAATGTTGCAGATCTATATATTTGGCCGGGGTAATACTGGCACATTTAATATGCCACCAGTGTTGACACACTTCGCAGAATACAGCTCGATGATTGCTAGCCACAGGCTTTCTGCACAGGCCACATGGGTGTCTGACTGGGCCTGGGTTTAGGGCCACTGGGTTTAGGGCCACATCTCCAGAGATTGCAATTATCATCATTTGGACAGCTGTTTTCACGTGTTTTGGCATAGGATCGAGTTTGTTTCTACGTGTATATTTACAGTGGTAGTACAGTATATAGTAGTCTGGTATTTGATTTGTGGATAGTAGTAGATCGTAGTGTTCCATATCGGTTAGTTTAGTCTGGGTAATATGATTTGGCGAAACTTTACTACCTGAACGGGCGTCGTTTCTAGTGTATATCCCAAAAAAGTCATTTATAAGGTCGCCGAAAGTGATGGTGATTGCAGGGAAGAGCTTCTCCGTGAACATAACGTGGCTTGTATGGATAAGAAAGCTAAAAACAGTTTTAAATCTTTTCCACAGGGCGCTGCCATATTGTTTATGATCTGGGTCCTTCAGATGGAGAGACGAAGCGTTTCAAGCGTCTCGTGATTTGAAGAGAAAAAGCAAGGTTTCATCCAAAAAATCACTGGACGAGGCAGAATTTTATCAGTTTTCCTGTAGATCAGGTGTTTATGCTTCTGTAGAACTAGTTTCTTTAAAGTAATAGAGCTTCAGATGTTAAGATTCAGAAAAAATTTTATGGCTGTGTAACAAACGTCTGACGCCGTTGACCTTGACCTTGACATGAACATCTGAACATCTGCATTAATCTGTAAGCACTACTGGACAATTTAATCATTCCTCTGGCAATATGTTATATATTAGCACAAACAGACTTTTAACAAATTCGCGAAGGCTTGGTGAATAGAGCTGGGGTATAGAAATGGGCAGGTCCATGGAGCAGAAAGCGAATTTATTGGCGGGGACCAGGAGCAGATATAGTCGAGTACGGAAAATCGTTTGATGTATTGTATTGACACTATTCTACATTCTCATTAATAAAAATTTGTTGACATACAGTGATAGTATTGTCCGTCCGTATGTCTGTTCATGTCGCAAAGTATACAGAAATCATTTCTAAAGGGGTTTAATAAGCTTGTAATGCATGAACTCTCTTAAGTTAACTGAATTATCGCTGGTTAAAAATTTGTCACACTGTTGTTGATCGTTCACTGGAAAAAGCACATCAAAACACTGAAAACGAAAGTTAATGACTGACGTTCAGTTCACCTCAGATAATGTTTAAACTTATTTCACCGTCATTACTTTATCAATTTCTCTAAACGTTACACAATTGTGAAGCTAGATAGAAAGATAGATTTATTTCAACATAAAATGTGTAATAACATGGCATAAAATATTAAGACATACAGAAACAATATAACAAAAGTATGAATTAATACAGCCATGTCACTCAACATTAAATGTCAAGGATAACACAAAAAAAGAGTAGTAATTTACTCTTATTTCCATTGCGGTCCTTGAGATATAGTGTTGTATGACATAGGGAGATTAAAAAAGGATCACAAATAGTCAATGTTTTAAAAATTGTTAAGAAACAACCACCTTAGTGAACAGATTGTGTAAACATATTATATATATAAAAATAATAATAATTGACAAGAACAGATTATCACAAGAATAAACTATCACAGGATCAATCATTGACTTAAGAAAACTAATATAAGAATAAGTTAAATAAATAAGATAATTATGATTTACATAAAATAAATTAAACTGAAATTGCCATGAATTATTTATGAAGCGTAAACTATCTATCAGTACATGATATAATTACACACAAAAATGTAAGATAACTTCAATTTTAAAAATCAGATTTTAAAGCATGTTCCTTGACCCTAGATTTAAAAGAATATGGTGTTCTGGAATCCCTGATATATTGAGGCAAACTGTTCCATAAGGTACACCCGCTGTAGGTAAATGATTTAATGCCAAACCCTTTGACAACTGGAACAGTATACCTCTTGCTGTCTGTTAAAATACTTTTATCAAGGTTAGTGTTGAGTTTTACCCTGAACCTAGTAGGATAATTATGAATATCACTGACAGGGGTAAAATGTTCACTCATATATGCGGAAGCAGTGTAGCAGTGTTTAAATAAATCTTAAAAACATGACAAACAGTGATTTGGTTTACTCTATCAGCAACTGGTAACCAGTTAATTTTGACAAAATGCTCTTTGCCTAAATGAGACCTAGGGTGTAAATTCAGAACAAATCTGATAAGTTTGTTTTGGGAAACCTGTAACTTCTGTTTTAGCTCTTTGGTTAAACTGTTAAACCAAACCGAACAAGCATAGTCAAAATGACACTGGATAAGGGAAGAGACTAAGAGTTTTTTGTATGATGTGTTAGAAATTCACTCTTGCGATATAAGAATTTAACCTTGCATTTGATTTCTTAATAACATTCCTGGCCATAGAATCAAAGGACAAGCATTGGTCAATAATGGCGCCAAGGTATTTAACTGATGTTTTAGATTCAATTGTTTGACCATTGCAGCTAATATTAAGACTTGACTGGGAACTTAACCTCCTTTGGGAACCGAATAAAATGGATTCGGTTTTACCAAGGTGCAAAGACCGTTTATTACATATAAGCCACTGGCTAACGATATTCAAGTCATGACACAAAGCATTTTCAATGTCGTGCTTGTTTTTGGCAGATACAAGAATGGCAGTCGTCCGCATAAAGTAAAAGTTTATTCTTTATAGCAGCAGACATGTCATTGACATAGATTAAAAAAAGCAAAGGACCTAAAATCGAGCCTTGAGGGACACCGCAGGTTACCTTGGCTGTGGAAGACCTAACACCTGAAAGTTCAACTAATTGACATCTATCTGACAAATAAGATGAAAACCATTGAACAGATAGTTTACAGAGACCTGTAGCTTTCAGTTTCATTAAAAGAATGGAATGATTAACCGTATCAAAGGCCTTCTGGAGATCAAGAAGAATCATACCTACTAGGTGGCCTTTGTCCATTTGAAAACGGATATAATCAGTGAGATATATTAGGCAAGTATCAGTGGAAAACCCATGCCTGAATCCTGACTGGAAATCATACAAAAGATTTCGTTTGACCAGATATTCTTCAAGTTGATCATAGATGACCCTCTCTATAACTTTAGAGACAACACTTAGTATAGAGACAGGACGGTAGTTTCCAACATCTATCTTATCATTCTTTTTATATATGGGAACAACTCTTGCTAATTTAAAATCATCGGGAACAACGCCCTGTATTATAGATAGGTTTATAATATGTGAAAGAGGATCAGCAATAATTGAGGCCGAATCCTTTAAAAAACGAGAAGAGATCCCATCCAAACCTACAGCCTTAATAGTACAAAGACCTTCTAGGTATTTAAAAACTTTGTTTTCTGATACAATAGAAAACGAAAAACTATTTGGTTGAACCCCTTTTGAAGAATAGAAATTAAAAACAAAGCTACTTCCAAAATTATTAACAATATTTGGAAATTTACTTACTAGATTATCAGCAACTGAAGTATAGAAAGTGTTAAATTTTTCTGTAACCTTCAACTTATCAAAACAAATATTCCCGAAATTGTTCAAACCTATGTTGCTTGAACTCTGTGAATTCTTATTAGGTAGACCTATATTTTTAAGGATCTTCCAGAGAGATTTGGAGTCATTTTGGTTATTTTCAACAGAGGAATTAAAGAAATTCTTTTTTGCATTATGGATAGCAGACCTAGCTTTATTTCTCATAATTCTAAATTTGTTTAAATTTTCCTCACTTTTATCTCTCTTAAATTTACCTGTAACAAAATCGACCTATAATAAACACATTCCAGACGCGCGACTTTATTAGAATTTAGGTTCGAAATATTTGAAAAATACTGCATCGTCATTGGCTCAAAAATAATTTCAACCATTATTTATGGATAATGTTTATTTTAGAGGTAAAAGAAAACATACGGTACACCCATATCAACAGAGAATGAAGGTTGAAAAATGAAAACAATATCTAACTATCGAAACCCCCTCCTGAGGCGGTTTGGTCGGTTCGTTTCATCCGAATAATAGTTCACCAGCGAGAATCAATGGCGGCCGAAGGAAAAGCACGTGTATTAAAACTTACATTAGATGCTGCAGATGCTGGTGATTGGGCAATTGGATTGTAGGAAAGGGGTAAATAATTAGCAAGTTGTTGTTATATATCATTTTATTTCCATTTATCAGTTGTGAAAATAAACACAGTCAATGTAAGCAGACAGTTATAGGTCACTGTTGGTCGCAAAATCAGGTAATTATCCGCAGGTGTACCCAGAAATTTTCTTTCATTTACGTAGAGGCAGTACATGGGCTTTTCTGATTTTTTAATTATATATAGTTGAACCATTTCGGAAGCCATATAGACAAGAAGAAAATTTGCCTGGCAATAATTGGAAAATAGGGATCTTTCCATTTGGTCTCTCAAGAAGAAAAGGTCAGCATATATGGGATAATTGAAAAATATTTAACGGCATCTGATGAATGTCTCCTGTTTTCTAATCAAGTTAATATAAAAGTGGTCATTGTGAAGAATTGATCAGACCAGTGAAATACTTGGCTATTTTAACAATAAGAAATAAAAACTAGATATACTGCAAGGCTTTTTTATGGCCCCGCCATGAAATGGCGACGGGCATTAAGAGTTGCTCCTGTCCGTCCGTTCGTCCGTCCGATATTCTCGTGAACGCAACTCCTCCTACACTACTGGTGGGAATTTAATGAAACTTTACCACAATGCTTGGCCTGATATGTTGTTGTGCATAAAGGTGGGGTTTCGCTCTTACATGTTCCACACAAGTTATGGCTCTTTGATACCTTCATTTACATAAGTTTTAATAGGAGTATATCTCGTGAACGCAACTCCTCCTACACTACTGGTGGCAATTAAATGAAACTTTACCACAATGCTTGGCCTGATATGTTGTTGTGCATAAAGGTGGGGTTTCGCTCTTACATGTTCCGTTCACAAGTCATGGCCCTTTGATACTTCCATTTACATTAGTTTTAATAGGAATATATCTCGTGAACGCAACTCCTCCTACACTACTGGTGGGAATTTAATGAAACTTTACCACAATGCTTGGCCTGATATGTTGTTGTGCATAAAGGTGGGGTTTTGCTCTTACATGTTCCGTTCAGAAGTTATGGCCCTTTGATAATTCCATTTACATTAGTTTTAATAGGAATATATCTTGTGAACGCAACTCCTCCTACACCTCTGCTGGGAATTTGATAAAACTTTACCACAATGCTTGGCCTGATATGTTGTTGTGCATAAAGGTGGGGTTTTGCTCTTACATGTTCCGTTCAGAAGTTATGGCCCTTTGATACTTCCATTTACATTAGTTTTAATAGGAATATATATTGTTTCTTATATTTTGTGTTAAGGAAAATATGCATTTTGCCCATAACTTTAAAAATTCTTGAGATACTGCTTTGAAACTTGAAATATATTTTCACCATCAAAATCTTCATCATTACCGACAAGACCCATAACCCTGCTTCCAATATTTTTCAAATTATGCCCCTTTTTCACTTACATTTTGTGTTAAAAATATACACTTTGCCCTTAATTTCGTTTGGAATGGAGGGATTTCAAAATAACTTGGCACAAATGTTCACCGTAAGAAGGCGGTGTGTCGTGACAATACCCATGCCTGTAGGTCCAAGGTCAAGGTCACTGTTACTAAAAATAGAATTTTCTTGTCCGGGCTGTTACTTTGTTATGAATGGAGGGATTTCAAAATAACTTTGCACAAATGTTCACTATGACAAGGCAGTGTGTCCGCATAATACCCAAGCCTGAAGGTCCAAGGTCGAGGTCACTGTTACTAAAAATAGTTTTCTTGTCCGGGCTGAAACTTCATTATAAATGGAGGGATTTCAAAATAACTTGACACAAATGTTCACCACGACAGGGCGGTGTTTCGCGTACCATGCCCATGCCTGTAGGTCAAGGTCACTGTTACTAAAAATAGAATTCTCTTGTCCGGGCTGTAACTTTGTTAGGAATAGATTGATTTCAAAATTACTTGACACAAATGTTCATCATGACAAGATGAAGTGTCCCGTACCATGCCCATGCCTGTATGTCCAAAGTCAAGGTCACTGTTACTAAAATAGAATTTCCTTGTCAGGGTTGTAACTACGTTAGGAAGAGTAATTTCAAAATAACTTGGCAGAAATGTTCACCATGACAAGGTGGTGAGTCGTGTACCATGTCCATGCCTGTAGGTCCAAGGTCAAGGTCATTGTTACTAAAAATAGAATTTTCTTGTCCGGGCTATAACTTTGTTTTGAATGGAGGGTTTTCAAAATAACTTGGCACAAATGTTCACCATGACAAGGCGGTGTGTTGCGTACATTACCCACGCCTGTAAATCCAAGGTCAAGGTCACGGTTACTAAAACTTGAATTTACTTGTTCGGGCTATCACTTCTTTATGGGCACAAATGTTCACTATGACATTGCATTGCATTACCACCAACTTCTTCACAGACATTTCCGTAATGAGAAGACAACAGTACCACAAAAACAAATAATTTACTTGATCATCAAGTTTATGCATATTCTTATAATTACTCGAACATCACTGTCTTTGAAATGCTATTATTCCCATCATTGCACTTTAGTATCTTAAAACGATGCATAGCGGGGGCATCCGTGTCCTATGGTCACATTTCTAGTTACCTTATATAATTGGGGCCAATTTTTGACGACATCCCAATTTTGAAACAATCACATTTTTTACAATTTCTATCTCGAAGTATCCCTCCAAAAACCTACTTCCGAAAAACTTGTTAAAAAAAATCCATACTTTAAGCACTAGAATGTTTAACCGAAGTGGAGATTTTTTTACCAAAATAGTGTTTTTACTGATATTCCTATAACATTTGATGACACAGTGTAAGTCATAACTTTCATCATAATATTAAAATAACAGCCCGGGGTCGATTTCGGTGAATCTGGGGACCCTTAAACATTAATGTGCAATGCTTGTTAATCAACCACTTCATGTAGTGATGAGCATTCTCATAGCTCATATAGCTGGCTTTTTCTTCCCCAAGTGCTCATTGTTGGCAGTATGCCTATCATGAGTATTATAATTATCATGGGAGCCAGCTTGGTATTATCAATGTCATCTTAGTGGAAGGACACGGTCCGAACTGCAATTTAATTCAGACACCTTGTTGAAAACTAAGATATCGGATGGGGACATCACAGTTATTTTAACAACACTTAAGTAAGTTTTGTAGAAAAAAATTGTAATAACTTACATGTTGAATGACTGGTGGTTGAGTCATTTATCAGTATTTGCACCATCCGTTAACAATTGTAAAAAAATAACTGTCAAATCTATAGTTTTTAACACACAACCCCTTGCATGATTCGGAGGTCTGGGCAAATAAATACACTAGTTAGATAAATACCACCTAGTATTAATCCAGTAAAGGAACAATTTGTTATAGGAAATTTGTGATCAAAAAAGACTCCAGCTTGATCAACCATCAATATATTTAATTATTTATTACCTATATGGGCTATGTGTACACATGTAATTGAATTATTTATTTATACAACCAATCTCATTCACAACCATTTCCAAACAATTAAAATTCTCAATATCAGTTTTTTAAAATAAACCCCTTAACAACATTTACCTTAATACAACACCTAGAACTTTCTTCAGTTGTTCAAATAGTGTTCATTGAAAAGCGGTTACATTGTATTTGTATTATTTGAAACATGATGTCAGTGGTCATGAAATTATATATAAGTGTTTTTTAGAAGATTTTATAGCCGTTTATGTGCCAGGTTCCCAATTCAAAATATTTTATTCCAAACTTGAGGCAAAGGATTCCCAGCTAGCAGTATTGATGGTTGCCCATTTACTCTGACCATTTAAAACCATGGAACTTTAAAATTTAAGATGCATTCTATTTTCTCTGTTAAATCAGACATTTAATCCATTGAAACCATTATAGTTAATTTAAGTTAATTATCTTTTTCAGCACAATGCCTAACAATTCACAATTCTGGGGGTATGTGTCATATTTCCAACATTGAGGAAGAACACTGTTTTATATGTTAACATTCTTGTTCTCACTTTTTAGGTGATATAATACCGGTAGGTCCAGTATGTTCTATGGTTCCAGTGATGTTCCATAGGTATTTGTCATCCAACACACAGAAGAGCTATCTGGCTACTAACCAGGTAGTTGCGACAGCACTGGAAAAAAATTTACCCAGCGGATGTTCCAGTCATTGTAAAGGTCAGTGCATATTGTACCTGTCAATTAATGCTTCATTAAATTTATTGATGTTCAATGGCACAGTAGGCGTCATCACTTGATAATGTCCACTTCGGTAGACCTTTTCTGCTGTAAATATTTCCAAAGATTCTGAATAGAGCTATAAACAGCTCACGCAATCACTTCCAGGACATAGCATAATGAATATTAAAAAGGATACAGTCAAACCACTGGCATTTTTTTTAATTTGCATCAATGTCAAACAGTTGTCCATTGATATATTTTATAATATATGAAGGGTGTATATGTTTTTTTAATATACCTCGCATGATTTTCCCTATATAAAATTACCATACTGCATCGGTGAACAAAATATAGTGTTACCCATGTGCCATCATGATGGCAACCCCTAAAAGTCTGCAAATAGATTATGTCAATTTCTTAATTTATAGTTTTTCGGTATAATAAAATAAATATCACATGCACTTAAGGGTGATAGCAGATATTGTGAACCCTCAAAAAGTAATGTCAACCTCGGCTTCGCCTCAGTTGACATAACTTTTCTCGGGTTCACAATATCTCCTATCACCCTCGTGCATGTGATATTTATACACTCACCGGCATTTCTAATTACACACTTTTTATAGACGAAAATAACTATCAAAACATGGTGTTTATGGTAATTGGTTATAACGGGAGTTGTACCTGGAGTTGATGTCTAATCGTAGCACGTTACACGAAAATCCCCATTCGAGTTCATTCATGCGAGACGAAAATTTGAAATCAGCATTTTCCTCGTGCACACATGTACAAAATGTTAGGCAAGTTTGAATTTAGCCAAAATCATTAGAATTCTAGCCAGAGATAAAAAGGCCGGTATAAAAACTCACAAAAAATGGCGCGTATGACTTTGGTAGAGAGAGCGCGTGCCGTTGGAATGCTCCAAGCTGGCACGTCAGTAAGACAGGTAAGTTACAATTCTTTACCTTCATTTTACTGCCCTTATTTTAAATTGTTTTAATTAGAATAACTACGGCATAACGTTGATATTACGATGATTGAATACCATGTTGAGTGTACGAAAATGACGTAACGCGATGCACGTGACGTCATATTCGGCGACGGTCATTTACGCTACAAATGCTTTCACAGAACTATTTTATTGTGCAATTAGTTTAAGAATGTCAGTGCTGTAATAATTTGCTGTTAAAACTTAATCCAATTACTTTTTTCAGATTTTAGAAAAAGTCAACTTGAAATATTTTGATAGTTATTTTCGTCTATAAAAAGTGTGTAATTAGAAATGCCGGTGAGTGTATAATAGCACTGATTGAAAGATGTCTTTGTCAACGAGAATATATAACATTTATTAATTATGCACAAGTTTTATTATGCTTGTTGTTTGCACCACATGGAAAACCCCGAGTTCTGGGTAAGATCAACTCTTAACACTTGAAGTCTTGGCTGAGCATATATAGTTCATTTTAGGTGATAACTGATTTCTAGAACAGGAATATTTTTTGACCTTTTTGTTCATTACACATAATATATATATATAAGTTTATCAACGTGTTCGGGAAAACATTAATGATCTGGGGGAGATTGCACTGGAAATGATTCACCCATGGATAATAAATGTCCTGGTGGATTGGGACAGATTTGACAGGGTAATCTGCACAAATACAGTTGAAAATATGTATCTGTTGAAAATGTCAAAGTCATAATTATGTTTAATGTTATTAATGTGACAAACTGCAGTATAGCTCTTGAATAATGATTACAAACAAGGAAAATTTATAAAGATTGTCTTTTCAGTATTGAAAAAATATCATGCTGTCAAAATACTGATAAACATAAACATGTTAGTGTCAAAATATTTATGAATACACTCAAAAAAAAGTTCTGATTGGTCACTTTTTGTCCGTATTTTATTATTAGAAAGACATTGAATTCACTCTTTATTTATGATTATATGCCAACAACACTCTTCAACTTAAACTTTAGTCTTGTAATGATTGACTTTGGAACAGTTTGGTGAGAGTTATCCTTAATTTCTTATTAGAGAATTGATTTCAAGACAAAACAACTCTTTCCACAGCCTCTCTTAACGTAGGGAAGAAACGAAACTAGCTTACATTGTAAACAAATACAATTGATGACCAATTAGAACTTTTGTTGCGTGTATGTTACTTGAGTTACTGTTCTGTTAAAAAAGCACATTTCGTTCATCCATCCGTACCATTTAGAAGGTTCTCTTTTGATACTACTTATGAGAATTTCATGAAACTTTGTTAAGAAGCATTGATGAGATGTATAAATGAGCAAACTGGAGTAATGTTTTGGTTTAGACCCTTTCTTCATAGTTATGGTGTTTTCAGTATTTCACAGAAAATTTTGTCGGCTTTTCTTTTTCACATTATTAATACTGGATGCAATTTTTTCCGGTATACAATTTCAGATGATGATGTTGGCAACGAAATGAAAGAAAATCCCCCCGGTAGTAAGTACCAATGGACGAAACCCAATGTGAACAAATTGATTGACTACCACACAAAGTATGAGTCGCAGTTTACAAAATCAAGTGTGAAGAAAATGACTGTGTGGAAACTGATTGCAGATGAAATCAACACAGATGATGGCAATACCGGTATATTAGTGTAAGCAACCCAGTGTGAGCAAAAATGGAAAAACATAACCAAAAAGTTAAGGGATACGCAAGATCACAACAGAAAATCTGGAAATGACAAAAAAGTATGTCCTTTTTATGATGAACTTGAAGCTTGCTATGGATACAGGCCAAATGTTTGTCCTCAGTACACTGCAAGTTCAACCCCAAGTGCAGTTAAGCTAGACAGCAGTGACTCAAATACCCCTAACAGTACATCTTCTGTGAGCTCATCACCTACATGCACAAAAAGGCAGCAGAAAACCAGTGAAATGCTGGGCATTTTGAAAGATATACACAAAGAAATGAAAGCAGAACAGAACAGACTTGTACTTACTTTGGAGAAGCAACACGAGGACCGAATGGAACAAGAGATTAAAAGAAATGAATTATTGGCTGTTTAGTTTTCACAAGAAAGTCAAATAGAAGTTGCTAAAAAGACAGTTTTATCATTAATTTTTCAGTTACATTGTATTTTTCATTCTTTTGTAATAAGATTTGAAATCCATGTCTGTTGGATTTGAGGTTAAAGATTGGACAATCCTTATTTTGTCAGACCTCACAACTTAAATGTATGTAGGCATTTTCGTTTGCGATTTTGTTTTACAGATTTACCACTACAACTTTTATATTGCTCACATAACTCTTTCGTTTAGAGTAATAGTACTTAGATACTAAATTTCAGAAAAGTTCCAAATATCCATAATAGTCGGACATGATGTCCTTTCTGCAGCTCTTTTTTATAGCTAAGGGACCAAACAGGTTGGGGTTGGTATCGCCACTATTTTCAGTATTGCAATATATTGCAATATTTTACGTGATATTGCAGTATATTGCGATATATTGCCAGAACTGTTCCCTATACAGAGATTAAGAATAAAAAGCTATTCCTAAATTGAATACCACTCTTAATCCAAAGTTTGATAATATGTGTGCTTTGGCTTTTAATTTTCAACGACATCAAATGATGGCAGGTTTATTAAATTCTGTAAGTTCAAAATCAAATCTAGATGGCGTAAAGATACAAATTACATTTTATTTCGTCTCATTATGTTCCGTCACACAAAAGAAGTGTCTTTGTTTTATTTATTTCAATGTTTTAACAGAAATTATTATACTGTAAAAATAACGGTATTTGAAAACCATACCGCAATATATCATCGTCTACATTAATATGGCAACAACCTGTATTCACGATAATACAAACAGGCTATTTAGTGTGTATTTTGCTTTAAAAAAAGACTGGAAATGTTGGTTAAAACAGTAGTTTGTTCAGTATGTATACAGGTCATTTTTGTTTTTTTTCTGGAGGGTAGTTATAGATGAGCAATTTCATGGCCATCGTGACCCTGTTGAGTATTAATTATGTGGCCAAAATATTGTAAAATACATAGTTAAAAACAAAACGCCCATACCATAATTAACACCCCACCTGTTTTCCCAGTAAACGAACAACTAATTGAATTTTAATAAACAAAAGGTACTATGCATTAAACATACCATTGAAAGTTGTTCCAGAATATTGAATTGTGACTGGGAAAATGTGGTCCTATTAGTGGGGTGGTATTTAGTTCGGGGTAGAAAACAGTGCAAAACTTTAAAAAGGGACATTGGAATAATGGTCTTATTATTGGGGTGGTTTTAATTTCAGGGTGGTCTTAACGAGGGTTTTACTGTACATACAATCCAGACAGTATATTATTCATATGGGCCACAGCATTCAGAAACATGAAACATGTCATCAGGAAGATGATGTAATTACTGAAAATACGTGACGATATTGTATATTATGTAATTGGGTGATATAAATGTAGTCAAATTTGAAATAAGAAAATGATAAATAACAGTTGTTTCTTATCAAAAATAGCAGTTGTTAAAAATGTTAAAAAAATCACCAAAAAATGTTTTTATGACATGGCTCATGTAATCTGGATATTACTTTTTACTTGCAAACTTCAACAAAGAAGTTTAGTTTTTATGCCTAGGAAGGGAGGCATATTAAAATTGCACCGTTCGTATGTGTGTCCGGTCCAATTTGTCATGTCCGGGGCTATAACTTATTCATGTATGGACTGATCTTAAAATAACTTACCACGTGTGTTCGGCATATAAAGACGTCATGTCGTATTCAAGACCCGTGTCCCTACCTCCAATGTCAAGGTCACACTTAGTGTTTGATCACTATGCAATGCTGCAATATAAGGAAATAGAGTATAGGCAATACAATGTGACTCCGCAATGACTAATTTTCAAAATGTGCTTTTTCACACATTTCATTGCTTGTTTCTTCCCTTTCCAGTTGACCTTTAAATAACACTTAAACACTATCTTGGGGGCATTTGTCATTTACATTGACAGCTCTTGTTCTTAAACTTAAAAACCCCTCACCCACCACCACCTTGTTTGGAAAATATAACGACACGGCATTTAATAGGTATTTTATGGGAGGTATATGATGTTGCTTTATACATTCTATGACTTTGTTTTATTTTAAAACTGATTGGGCCAAGATAGGTTTTTGATATTGCTTTTTGACTACAGTTTTTCAATTACATTTCATTACTTTGTGTTATATTAATTATTTGGTCTAGATAGGTCTGTGATATTTCTTTTTGAACAGTATTTTAAAGTACATTTTGTTATTTGCTTTATATGAATCATGCCAGATAGGTATATGATGTTTATTCATGTATTTTTATACAATATGTTTGTTTTTCCAGTTTCGTTCATCTATATTATGTTAGTTATTTTGCAATAACACTTGAGTAGTCACAAGTTCATTGCCCTGGGATATCTCCCATGGTAACTCTTAAACTATTTTTCGTTTTTGATCAAAAATTAAACTTAACCGAAAGGTTTCGGTTCCTGTAGATAATCAGTCAGATCCATGTTTTAGCTGCACTGTTTCATGTCGGTGTACATTGTCACCTTTCAAGTGATTAAGTTTAAAGTCGATCTTTTCTTAGTATTCATTCAGGTTACAGCTTTTAAACTTCGTATGGTTGTCTTGAAATCATTGTAGCAACCTCGGGCAAGTTTCATAACCAATTATTACTTTTTTGCCATAGTTGTGCCCCTTTGTAATTTTAATTTGGTCATTGACAAAATATTTTGAAAAACTCCCCTTTTTCTCAGAAATGTTTCAATGTACACCTTTGTTTCATCAGAATGTTACATCATTTTAGCGACCCGACCGGGAAGTTTTATCTATTGACTGCATTATGTTATAGTTATGCCCTTGTATTACTTAGAATTTTGTTCTCTTTGTTAAAACCCTTTATTCTCATTAACAATACAAGCCACAGCTTTGAAAGTTTGCATGATTATTTTACAGCATAATTACAACCAGGCAGGAATTATTGGCTGCATATTGTCAAAATTTTACCACTTTTAAGCATGGGTTTTGGATAATTTTCTGTTCAAGTGCTTTTTTCTCAGTAATCATTAAAGCTACAGCTCTTTGAACCGCAACAGATGCAAGTCCTGGCTGCATTTCATAATAGACATGCCCCTTTTAACTTAAAATTTTGGTGAAATATTTTTTTCAAATCCACGTTTCTCAAAATTTATTCAAGAGCTACTCCTGATTGTTTATCATTGTAAAACCACCACAGGTGAAAGTTCCATATCTGTTGGCTGCTGTTTTTGTGTTGCCCTTTCAAAGGAACGGCGATACATAGGGACCGCTTTGTAAAGCTTGTTCTATGGTAATAAATGAATATGCTTGTTAAAGAGTATATTTTCTATCCTAACCTTACCACTGTATTTTGTATTATTTAGATGAAATCGAGCTGCCATGTTAACTTCAAGTTTATCAGGTCAGTACATGTTTATAAGGTTACTTTCTGTTCGGTTACTCCATTTGTGGGTCTTACTGAATTCAGAAATACACTTTTTACCATAATATACCAGAAGAGGGTTTGCATTACTGAAATGAACTCATTATTTAAAAGATACAGCTTTGTTTGCAGTTTTAATGTTTAATATCAGTAAATGTATGTACTTTGATTAATGACAAAGCTTTATTTTGATATGTATGAATGATAACCGTAAATTTACCAGACTTCAATACAAAGGGAAAAACATGGATGGGGCACATGAGTTAGGATATCAATATCAATCGGCAACATGTTAAAAATGTTTTGAGATACCTTTGCAATTACATTATTAACCATATAATTAGTTACAAGGAAAAAACGTCGCAACGCGCCGAAAACCAGGTTTTCATTTAATACTTATACTTTTGTAAAGAAAATATCTGATATGAAGAAACTGAACTTCTATTTTTAGCAACAGTGACCTTGATCTTGATCACAGACTTCTGAGTAGCAATCCCAAGCTGCGTCTTGGTATAAGCTACCCAAAGAAAGTTTGGTGTCAATAGATCACAGCTAAACCAAGTAATAAGGAGAAACCTGAATTTCTATTTTTAGCAAAAGTGACATTGACCTTTATCACAGACACCTGGGTAGCAATCCTAAGTAGTGTCTTGATATAAGCTACCCACAAACCAAGTTTGGTGTCAATAGGCCAAAGCAAACTCAAGCTATTGAGCAGAAACTGAATTTCTATTTTTAGCAAAAGTGACCTTGAGCTTTATCACAGGCGCCTGGGTAGCAATCTCAAGCTGCATCTTGATATTAGATACCAACACTAAGTTTGGCGTCAATATACCAAAGCAAACACAAGTTATTGAGGGAAAACTGAATTTCTATATTTAGCAACAGTGACCTTGACCTTGATCACAGATATCTGGGTGGCAATCCCAAGCTGCCTTTTAATATCAGCTACTCATATACTAAGTTTGGCATCAATAGGTAAAAGCAAACTCAAGTTATTGAGGGTAAGCTGAATTTCTATTTTTAGCAACACCCCGGGGAAACAGGTTCATGAAGTTCATGAAATAATGCATGAACATTGTGAACTTCATGAACAACTTCATGAACATCCAAAGGAATTCATGAATATCTGATGTATATTCATGAACTTGAAATTTCATGAAGTGTTACTGTTCATGAAGTTCGTGAAATCATTCATGAACATAGTGAAAATCATCAACAACTTCATGAACAGCCAAAGTAATTCATGAACTTGAAGCTTCATGAAGTGTGAATGTTCATGAAAAAAATCAAACTTCACGAACCTTTTTATCAATTCATGAACTAAATCTTGATTTTTCAAAGTTCATGAATTAGTTCACGTACATAATAAAGATTAAGTTTGTTAAAAGAAGTGTTCAAGAAAAACATCAAAATAATGTTATGCAGTTCTTATGATATTAAATGCTTTAAAACTAAATGACTGACGAAATTGCACAACTCCTGATAAAGATCATGAAATTTGAGTTCATGAATTTAGTGCTGATAAATTTGTTATAAATATTGTCAATTAGATGATGTTTTTATTCCATTACAATTTGCATCCATACATTCATAGATACATTGCATTGCATTTTGTGGATAAGGTTCTTATAAGGATAATTTTAACAATAAATTTTAACAGGAGTTCCTTTTGTGTTGTATAGTAGTCAATAAAACTTGACCACTCCATTCATTTTAAAATGGCATGCCCATGGGCACTTGGCATTAAGGCAACAAATTCTTCTGGTGGTGTAGAAGAATTTACATTTATATACAACAAGGTGTCTATTAAATGATCAACTGGCACAACTTTCATCAAATTTGTCCCACTCACTTTATGTAAATGTTTACCAAATGGAAGCTCTTGATCTCTGTAGGATATATACTGCAATAGCACAGCATACACCAGATTGCTTCTGACATTATAAATAAAATACTGAACACTTCCAATCGAAGACTGATCAACATCATCGTATAAAACAATATAGGATATTCTTCTCTGTAATTTTCCATATTTCTTGGAACAGAACTGTTTTCCATTCACTCGGACACGTTCCACGACTTTCATATGATTTGCATCATCTGCAAGGCATTCTGGTAATTCCCTGATTATTTCTTCTCTTTGGTCTATCCTCAAATGCTGCAATTTTCCACATATGTCACAATTATCACAGTCCATCAGCAGATTTGGTAACACTTGCTCTGACTACTGAATCAATATGTTTCTTTTTAAGGACTTGTTTTGTGACATTGCCTGTCCCATGTGCAGACTGAAGGAGAGCAGCATTGGCATCCTCAAATGGAAAACAGCTCCAAGCCCAAACTGGTCCCCACTTAAGGACATAGGAAACCAAATGAATGCAAGCCTTATGTACATTTAGGCCACAGGATCCCTGACCATACAGTTTCTCGAAATTAGAATAAAACTCTCTAAGCAGAGTTGATGCTCTTTCTATTAGTTCAACTGAAATATGTTCTCCAAGAAGGATGTAAAGAGCTTCTGATAAACAAGCAAAATGTTTTAAATAGTTGTCTGGTAAAATTCCTGTTAAGCATGGACCAAAATAAAACAACAACCACATTTGTAGTTCTGTGGCTTTCATATTATTAAAATGCCTCTCTAAGTTGCGGGGCAATCTTTCCACACTAAGAGCAGGTTTAATGTTTAGAAGACGTTTTGACACAGTCTCTATGTGTTTACCAATGAAGAAGGGTTGCCCACTATAACATGGGGAGAACCACTTGCTAAGTAAAGTATTTGTGATTCCTAATAGAACACAGTGCATGTAATCTGGAACTGTGCCTTTAACAACATCATAAGATGGAATAGCCAGTAAGCCTGATGTACCTTTGAATCCCTTTACACGTTTCTTTTCTGTTCCAGTTCTCATACACTCAACTACTTCATCATGGGATCGTGCTTTAAACTCTTGGCCCAATTCTCGATATGGGTAACATCTTGAGTGTCCTTTACCTTGCTTTACGACTTGTCCAGGATCTTCACATGTAATACAACTCTCTGTACCATTGAGGTATGTCATATTCAATATAGAAGCTTTCGCTGGCAGATCAAAAACTCCACATACAACTGCCATTTTCACTGTTATAACATCATGCTGAATTGAAACTTTCACACCTTCATTATATAGCAGCTCAAACTCCTTTCCAAGATGTTTCAACATTTTTTCAAATGGGGGCTTTCCTTTTCCTTGCCAAATGGCTGCAAGTAACAAGTTATCTCGAGAAAATCTAAGAGGGGGACTCAGTTCATTTATAGCAATAAAAAAAGGCCACAACTCTACTTTGGAAGATGAATATAAGTTAATACCGTCAGTGTTCAAAATGGCTGTTAAGTTATATGGGTTACTGGAAAGAAAACGCCCTTCACTGTTTAAAAGATTCCTGTATTCTGATCCATCTGTAATGTCAGTAATTATACTTTCAGTCTTTCGCGTGTTTATTTGTGATTTACATTTATTTATATCCTCAAAAATCCCTGGTGTCTGTAGCAAAGTTGTCAACTGCGACTGTATATCCGCAATAACAAAACTTTTCCGAGGCTGTCTGTTAGGACTTAGCTGCTTCGCCTCAGAACCTTTGTAACGAAGACCATCACAGTTTCGAGATGAACACTTGAATTCATCTGGATTTTCTATAAATGTATTACCACAAACTTCACAATAATGAACTTCTTTCATCTGAGGTACACCTGCACTAGAGTATATAGACTCCATGTCAAACAAACCATCTGAGTTGGGAATCAAGTGTTTTATCATATCAAGTATGTCTTTGCATGCACTTGCAGTTAAATTATGTTTCTGAAAACAAGACAAAATTTTCAAAGCATGGTTTTCGCCCTGGGAAATTTCTTTGCTAGTTTCTGTAGAATTTTCAGACTGAAAATAATTATCACATGAGCTACTGTCAGAAATGGAATTGTCAAATCCACTTTCCCAAGAAGTGTCTGAATCATCAGTAGTATCTGTTCCAAACGTAGAACTTCTGTCAGAAGTGTCAAAATGTTCAAAATCACTGTAGGTTTCAGATGAATTACTATTTAAATCTGATGAGCTAAATCTGATGAGCTAAAATGGTCAGACAAACAATCATGAAATTCACTCTGACTAGCAGACTCAAGATCACTATTTTCATCTGAAATGATAAAATCAGTTTCTGGAATAAAGGCAAATTTATCTTCTTTGTGGCTGTGGTGTAATTCATTACAGTCTTTGGTTATGTCGCATGAATCTGCTGCTGATGTGGCTCCTGCTGATGTTTCTGTATCTGTATCAGCTGTTTCATTCAGCACTGAAAATAAAAGTATTGTCCAAATAAACATTCTGACCAAGCTTCATTAAAATTGGGTCAAATAAGTTGGCTCTTTGACCGGCATATAAAATTGAAAGCACATGACTGTACAAACTTTTTAAAATTTACAAAGTAAACAAATGATATAAGCACAATAATCACAAGAGCACCGCTAGGCGGAGCATTATATGCCCGAAAAGTGTTGACCTTTGACCTTGTGACCCCAAAATCAATAGGGGTCTTCTACCCAATATGGACAATCATCCTATGAAGTTTAAATATTGTGGGCCACATGGAACTAAAGTTATGCTCCGGAAACTGTTTTCAGTTTTAAGCTAATAGTGACCTTGACCTTTGACCTTGTGACCCCAAAATCAATAGGGTCTTCTACCCAATATGGACAATCATCCTATGAAGTTTGAATATTGTGGGCCAAATGGAACTTAAGTTATGCTCCGGAAACCAAATTGCTAACGGACGGACAGACGGACAGACAGACGGACGCCAGGTGTTATAACATAATATGCCCTTTCGGGCATATACATGTAATAATATTAAAACATTTACATTTTAATAATTATACCTGATGCATGATCCCTGATTTGGTGAAGTGTAAAATTTCTTTTTTGAACAAAATGACGATTACAACTTTGACATTCATATTTCCTTTTCCCCTCAATAAATACTTCTTTGTAACTGCAGATGTTCTCTTTGTCTTCTGAAAAAAGAAAAGGGATGGATAATATAAATGTTTTTGCTAAAAAACTTGACAAATCTCAATATTTCTCGATTTGTTGAAGCAATACCATTAAGTCTTGAGATGACTATCCTATTTTAAATGGAATTGTTTTGACTACATCTGAATGTTCTTTAGGTCATATTTTTATTTTCTGGTTTACAAAAAGTTTTTGGAAAAAATCCACCGGCAGCTGGGGAAAAAAGGGCCATAAACACCAAATTTGAAAAATGGCTATTGTACGGCTGCTATGTGGCTTTATTGTGGTTAGCAATTAAGTTTTCAGTCATAAAATAGTGTTCATATCTAAAACCCCTGTTACACTTATACTTGTTCTCAGTACATTCGAAAATTAAGTGAACTTCTTTATTGCAGTAAACATGTAATTTGCTGTCATTCATCCTCCACTTTTGCAAAACTGAAGGTCCCTGGTCTAGTAAACCAGAAAATTATTAAAAATAATTGTACAGCAAGTGAAAATTAACCACAAAACAATTCATGAATTAGAAAACCTAGCTAAACAAGGTTTTCCGGTACTGTCTGTACATAGCTCTGGGGAATTCACCTGATGGAGTGTAATAAAGAACTCTATATGTTTTGGACTTTTTTAATCAAACAGTTATTTCTTTGTAAGAAAATAATTAAATATCAATGTATGAATAATTCCATACAAAAGAAGATTCAAATATGACTGTTTTAATTAAATTGACTTTTTTATAAAAAAAATATTTTTGGATAAAATTGCAATACATATCAAAGGCATGTTCATAATTTTCAAACACATAACTTTTTTCACCTTAAAAGGTAAAAGAATAATAGAAAAATAGAAATATCATATAACTGCGTTATGTACTTCATTTGGGGTAATTCCCCAGAGCTAGGTTATCGAAAAGTTCAATTGAACAAACCTTCTTCAACATCATGCTCATTTTTCAAATGCTTCAATAAATCTTGTTTATTGGCGAACAGCCTTTCGCAGGACACGCACTGACGTTTCCTCTTTCCATTTATGTGAACTATTTTAAAGTCTAATTTTCTTTTCCGTTCCATTTCTCAGGTTTTTGTTTTATAAAATTTGCAAGCTGCTGTTGATATTTTCTTTGAATTTACGATATCCGGCGGTGAAAACGGTTTACGGTTGTCGTAAAGCACCACGTGATACAAAGCGCCATCTAACCCAAATGTTATATATAGTGACCAATCAAAGAACTTCTAATTTGGAACCCAGACAAGTTGTTGGCGGTCAAATTCTTAAACCATCATGGCGGAATCGAAGAAGCAGAAAAAGGTTTTAGTATACTGGACAGACGAGAAACGGTGGTCAACTGTTAGTGAATCTGCAGTCAGATGTAAAGATCATGATGTGAGCCCAGGGACTCGTGCGATGACAAAATTCCAAGGGAAATATTTTCCTGCCATCATCATTGCAAGTATGAAAATAATGATAACTTAATGATAATCATACATACCACCAGTTTTAATATAACATTTTCAGACATTTATATTCATTTTTTCATACATACAACCTGAAAATTTCGGACAAAAATTACCGGTCTTACGTTTGTCATGTAATTTCGCGACCTCGTTTTTTTGACAATTTTTAGCATAAATGATATAACTAAGAAACAAACTAACTGCCTTTATGCTTTTAAACTTATCTTAACTACATTACTTCCCATTTCTGTTTTACTTTAGGGATATGGAAGATTGATCTTCATATTTCAATACTGTCTCAGGGGAATGTGGGGGGGGGGGGATTTATAAAAGAAATCATGGGAAAATGTATATTCTATTAAATAGGGGAATGGGGCCGAAGTTCGGCACAAAAAATTGTGAAATCTATTGATTGAAAATCTGATCCAAAACAGCAATAAAAATATTGTCCTCTGAGATATTAATTCAACGAATTTGCTTGTTTTCCATGCTTTACTCCTTGGTCAGGCAAAATAATGGTCTGTACTGGCTTTCAATGAATATCTATACAAAAAAGTAATCCAATATCAAGTTAAAATTTTAGAATGTTCTGACAATGTTCATTAAAAATTTTCAGAGGAAGAACAGAAGGTTCTTGATGCACTGGAGGAAGATTTCAAAGCATTCCTAAATGACTGCTTAATGGAGGAGGCGGGCGAAGACATAGAAAAATGTGTTGTCGAATATGCGAAAGGTAACAATAGTCTGTTCTACTGTTAAGTATTAAAAGTATCTGCAAAACTATTCAAACTACTGACTTGAAACTTCACAGGTTGATTGAGATCTCAATGTGTAGTATATGCAAGACACAAGGATGTTAACTGTTGGCTTCAAAATTTTAGAGTTATTGCTCTTTGTTCTGCAACTACCCTTGACAAAATGTCCTTATATTAGATGAACACTAAATGAACAAACCACTCTGCTGCGACCAAGAGTAAATATTTGGAGGGGCATCACCTGGTCCTGCCGGCTCTTTTAGTGATTTTTTTCGCTGTATTTTACAGCAGAATAAAGGCTGTTTTCCCTAGCCCATAATAGGTATATTTTCCCCTAAAATGCTAATATTTTTAAAATGCCTCGTTTTCTTCCATACCAGAACCATGACTTAACAGCATCTGGCTTATATTTGCTAGAAGATGGAAAACTATCTCTCTAGATAGCCTCTGCTATGTACCATGCATGTTTTATAAATTGAATTGATATTAATTGTTTTCATAAAACTGTAAAATGTGTGGGTAAATTCCATTTTCAGTTGATGGAATTTGATTTCAGGTTTTCCTCCTGTTCTGATTTATTGCACTAAATTTTCCGCTTCAGAAAACCACAGGTTGTTTTGAAAATTGGGGAAAAAATCACTGCTTGTTTAATGTCACATTTTCCAAGGTGGGGCAGTATAAATACAAGCTCATATTTATTTTCCAGTTAAGAAGCCAACCCAGGCTACAGAGCCGGACATGTTGAAGCCAACCCAGGCTGCAGAGCCGGACAGTTTGAAGGAACCAATCCAGGCTGTAGAGCCGGACATGTTAGAACTGACCCGGGCTGCAGAGCCAGAAGTGTTGAAGCCAGTCCAGGCTGCAGAGCCGGACAGTTTGAAGAAACCAATCCAGGCTGCTGAGCCAGACAGTTTGAAGAAACCAACTGAGACTGCAGAGTATCCAAACTATCTGAAGAGAAAAGAGTCTTCCAGGTAATTATAGACTATAGGTCACATTTTGATGAAACTGTCAGAATGTGTAGGCCACATAGGTCGTGCCGGGTCAAAAACTAGGTCACTAGGCTAAATCTTAGAATATCCTTGTTTACACTATAGAGGCCACATATTTGAACCGATTTTGATGAAAGTTGGTCAGAATATTTCAACAAATTCTAGACCAAGTTTGAATCTAGGTGATGTGGGGCTAAAAACTAGGTCACCATGTCAAATCTTAGAAATTCCTTGTTTAGACTTAGAAGCCACATTTTTGCTTGGCCTAGATAATCCTTACCCAAAGTGTGCATGGTGGTCAATTTTTTAACTTTATTTAATCCCTAGAATTCTGTTTTATTTCATAAGAAACCTCAGATCCCAATTGTACAGTAAAAGTTACAGCAGAGTCTTTACCTACAAACACTACATTGAGCATAACATGCTGTGTTTGAAATGTAAAAATGATTTTTTCTTTGAACAAAATTCATAAAAAGTTATACTCACTAATGTAGTGAGGCCTTGGTCATTTTCATAGTATTAACCTAATGAAATCATATTGCAGCATGATCAGAGGTTTAACTGTTAGAAACTGTTTTAAAAGAATGCTTCATTTTTCAGCGAGAAACGAATGAGAAAATTAGAAGAGAAGCTTGCGTAAAAAAGTCAAGAAGATTGAAGAAAAGATGGAAGAAAAAACAGAAGAAAAATTGGAGAACACTTTTGTTGAAAAATTAGAAACACATTGCCATCTTGTTTCAGACCCAGTGTGTAACGATGATGATGATACTAAGATCAAAACTGGTGGCATTGATGAAAAAAAATCACCTTTGATGAACAAAAAATTGCCAAGTGTAAAACCGACCATGACAAATTTAGGTACCTCTGCCAAGAATTGTTCACAACTGAAGAACTGATAAATTCCTCCAGAAGTGGAAAACGGTCCATTCACTCGATGGAAAAGCCCAGACCTGCCCTAAATCAGGCAAAGCTGGTCCAGCTTCAGGATGCGGTAAATAAGTACTGTGCTTTCGACAAGAGTACATTTGTAAAAAAATTTGAAAACTTCCAAAAAATTCTAAGAAAAAAAAACAGAACTGACTGCTTTGACTGGAGTATATGTGTGTACATTATGTGTTAGGAGTAAATAGATTTTGGAGTTTCAGTTAGAGTTCTTAATATTTGTACTGATACATAATGGATTTTTTTCGAACCAGGTCTATGTCATTTATAATACCCCACAAACAAAGTTTGAGGGGGTATAAAGGAGTCACTTGGTTGGTCAGTCATTGGTCTTTTCGAATAAAAGTTAAGCAGTAAACTAGTTCCACATTTCTTAAGCGATTGGCTTGAAACTTTTTCAGTCCGTCTGTGACACATTTGAAAATGTTCATAAATATTTCATGAAACGAAAAGTTCGTGAAACATAAATTTTGCTTTTCAGGGACAAATTCATGAATTTTTCATGAACAAATTCATGAACTTAATGAAGCGTTTCATGTATTTGTTCATGAATGTATTCATGCATTTGTTCATGAATGTATTCATGCATTTGTTCATGAATGTATTCATGCATTTGTTCATGAATGAATTCATGAAATGAAAAGGTTCGTGAAACATAAATTTTGCTTTTCATGAACCAATAATTCATGAATGTATTCATGAATTAATTTATGCATTTATTCATGAACTTCATGAAACTGTTTCCCCAGGGCAGTGACCTTGACCTTTATCACAGACACCTGGGTAGCAATCCCAAGCTGCCTGTTGATATAAGCTACCCATAAACCAAACTAAGTGTCAACAGGCAATTTGGCATCAACAGATAACATTCACAAAATACTTAACAAAAAAATTTAAGTCAAAAGGGGGCATAACTTTGGCAAAACACAGTCAGGGGTTATGAAACTTGAACTGATAATTGGTACTGTGATGTCAAACAATTATGTTAAGTTTCAAAGCTATACCTTGAATGGTAACAAAGCTATACCTTGAATGGTAACTGAGAGAAAGACAACTTTCACAAAAAAATTAACACAATTTCTAAGGTAAAAAAGGGGCATAACTTTGTAAAAATAAAGTCAGGGATTATGAAAGTTGTCTTGATTATTGGTATTGAGATGTCAGACAACTATGTTAAGTTTCAAAGTTGTATCTTAAACGGTTACTGAGAAAAACACAACTTTCACAAAAAACTTAACAAAATTTCTAAGTGAAAAAGGGGCATAACTTTGTCAAAATACAGTCAGGGATAATGAAACTTGTCCTGATAATTGGTATTGATATGTCAGACAACTATGTTAAGTTTCAAAGTTGTTCCTTGAACGGTTACTGAGAAAAACGCAACTTTCACAAAAAACTTCACAAAATGTTGACGCCCGCCCGCCCGCCCAGCCGCCCGCCCGCCCAACGACATACCCAAATCTAATAACCAGGATTTTTCTAAAGAAAACCTGGTTAATAATAAATTGTTTTAACAGCGAACAACTTAAAAATATATGTCTTTTCCGGTCATATGACCCTGTTTTCTGTCTATTTCGGAAAAAAAAGTGTATTCCGGTATTAAGTGATACCGCTATGTTCTCTTTATTGAATTGCGTTTCCGTGAAAAAATCACACTTACATTGTATGATTTAATGTAATAAGAAGTAAAAAATCAATACACTATCAACTTGCATGTATTTTAATAAAACTGAAAAAATTCAGTGTTTCAGTGTAGTTTTTAAAAGAAATTTTTAGATGATTTAAGTGCATATTGGGTTACTGTCTGTCTGAGCTTTAATTTATTAGAATGGGATTTAAAAAACATAAATGGCTCTGTAGAGCTTTGCCACGTATATTTTTCTCAAACATGCTATATATACACTTTTCTTACACTTTGCTAAAATGAAAGCTACTATGAAATTCTTTTTTCAGACTGTTTTCATTTTGCATTGGAAAACATTTTATCCGGAGCATGGCTACAATAAAAGGCAAGCACAAACTATGAGACTGCACAATGTTATGTCTTGTGACGTCCACAAACACGCACGTTTTACCACGAGCTGCTGCGAAAAAGGGTGCTGTCATTCACTTTGTCCTCAATGCGGCTGTTCCAACAGCCATGCAAATAGGCCGTGATATTACAAATTCTACTCAATATTTTTACAAGAATTGAGAATACTTGGGAATTTAATTATAACAATTGAATCGATGATTTACATGTATTGCATTCATTGTGATATGAAAAACATTTGGAATGTTTAAAGAAAGCGTGAAGCCCCTTGGGCTTCTCACATTTCCATCAACCCAAAGTTTTCATACCCACATTAACACAATGAAATATTTCAATCTTTAATAATAACCTCAATTTAGAAAGTCAGTAACCTAATACTCTCTTTATCTTTGATAATAAATCATCAACTACACTGTAGTTATATTAATGGCTCTTGTCACTTGCATTTCTTCATTCAAAGAGGTCATTTTAGATTAAACATTGAGGCATGGTATTATTGTTTCATGTTAATTCTTGTTAATACAGGTTATTGAAAATAAAATTTAATAAAATTTCATTCGCTGTTATATTTGCTTATTAAAGTTTTAGTTGGATCCATTCTATCTGTGGATAGTATAAAACATTAAATTATCAAAAGCTTCGTGAATGTTTCTCAGGCTGTTGTACATGTATAGCTAAATGTGATAAAACCTATCCTACATGAATGCACCTAACATTGACAATAGTGCCAAGATTGACATAACTTATGGTTAGTGCTATCAATTTGTGGAGAAAAGTGGTCAGGGGATAGAGCATCAGACTCTTTCCGTAGGTTGCTGGTTGGAGTCCTACCTTGTTGAGATTTTTCTGCGATTTTCCACAATCCATGAAAATAGTGCGAATACAAGTTGGATACCCAGGAAGCAGTCATAGAGCGTGACTATAAATGCCTTCCAATAATAAACAGTGAATGATTGTTCGGGAGTAACAAATAGAAATATGCACCCCACCCCCGACCCCACACACGTGTACATGCTTTGTTCAAGACCACTGCAATGTAATCCAATGAAAAATACTAGTGAACATGCTGGATATTTCCATAACAAATGGTCCGGAGTTTAAGATGGCCAGATCAAGACCATACAGCGAAAAATAATGTAATTGTGATAAATAGTGATAATGAACAAGAGGGCTAATAGCCCTATCGCTCACCAGATTCTTGGATTCATGAAATGAAAGGTAGAAAAAATATTCAAGAAAATAACAAATACACAGCTGACTTTGCAACAATTTAAATAATGGGCCTTATAGCATCACACAAAGATGTGTTTTCACATTTCATGAGATGATGATTCTACTTCATTTGCTCATACTGTCACACTTGTGTTTAATTCCAAGAAGCCTCTAGTCTTCAATCCATTACATAAATGCAAATAATCTGTTTTCTTTTGAGGCAGTAGTTTGGTTGAAATTAATAGAATATACCTTTTCCTTCAAAAATGCTTAACCCTTTCCTCCATATATATATATATATACCTTTATTGCGTGGACAAACAGTGTAGATCCTGATCAGCCAGCATATCCCTACCATCTGAACAAAATCTACACTGTTAACTTTTGTTTTTGTTCAGTTACTTCTGACTAAAATGCAACCAGTGCAGAGATCCTGAACAGACGACACAAATGAGCCAGCTGATCTGGATCTACACTGTTGGCATTGCATAAAAATGTGTATATATGGAGGTAAGGGTTAAAGACTGGTTTGGTCAAGATCAGGGCCAGACAATACAAGGCAGTCGGAACGACAGCAATATCCCCCGCCGCAGATGTGAATGTGGGAAAGGTTATGGATGGTTAAGAGCAAATTAAACAATAGCTTTGGGCAACGGGCAGGCAGGTTGAAGCCAATTCAAGTGCAAGGGTATGTCGTGTTCAGATAAGTTTCAGAGTATTGGCCTGCTCAAACACCAGAGGCGGCCTTGATCTTGAGCCAGCCAGGTTGGAACACGGGTTCTGCACATCAGGTTCATGAACTGAACATTTCACTTAAGTTTCATGATATTCATTCCAGGGGTTCAGAGACCACCAATTAACTTGCCAGTTTGTGTACAATCAAACCTGTCTTTAGCAGCCACCCAAGGGAGTGACAAAAAGTGGCTGCTCTATACAGGTGGCAGTTAAAATACAGGTTAAAATGAGAACAAAATGTCAGTTAAGGACATATTCAAACTGGCTGTTTATGACAGGTGGTTGCTATTTGCAGGTGGCTGCTAAGGCAGGTGTCACTGTACATACACTGTTTACAGCGGAGACCTCTCTTAAATTTAGTCTTAACATTTTGAGAATGTGCTACAAATGTGTTGTAGTTGTTGTTTTACATACAAACATTGAATAAAATAATCAGAAAAGCTTGATTTTCGAAGTGCTATAAAGTAAGAAAGTTTATTTGGTCAATGACAAAATTTACACAATAAAATCTTATATTCGTGCCGTCTGATCACGAACTGCACTGGTCCCATTTTGGTCAGAAATAACCTAATGAATCAAAAAGCGAACAGTGTAGATCATGACAAGATGGCACGGATTTTAATAATTTGAGTAGAGATCATCAATATCAATATTCATACCAAATTTGATGACAATCGGATAAAAATGTGACCTCTATTGCTTTAACAACATTTTTGCTTTAATCTGACCTAGTGACCTAGTTTTTGACCCAAAATGACCCAGTTTCGAAAGTGATTGCCACACCATCAAGAGAAACATTCTGACCAAGTTTGATGACAATCGGTTAAAAATTGTGGCCTCTATCGCGTTAACAAACAAAATGTTGACGGACGACGGACATCAGGTCCCTCTCTGCTCACAATAGCTCACTCAGAGCCTTTGGCTCTGGTGAGCTAAAATTTGAGACTTCTCAGTCTGTATGTTGTATATACTATGTTGTTGCTTACATATGTCTTTCTGTGCCCAAGGTTAAAAAGCTGAGCATGGAAACCAGTCTCAAATCTCAAGCATCTGATTGGCTGAAATGGCGACTGGTCGCCATTTCAGCCAATCAGATGCTTGAGATTTGAGACTGGTTTCCAAACTCAGTTTTATAACCTTCAGCCCTGGTCTTCTTTCACATAATATACTTCATCCAAATAAAGATTGTAGTCTTATAGTCTTTAGTTTAAATATGGGAAATAGCAGTGTTTGTTATAATTTCGATTAAGAGGTGGAAGATTTGCATGCCTGCCCTTGTATGAATTAATGAAACATGTTCACGCTATGCCGTTGATCTATTGGTATCGCAAAAAACGGTTAACAGGACAACTAGAACTACCGTATGTTATTCAAAATGGATTTATTTATCAGATGTTGTACACTGACTGATAAAAGTTCATCAGTAACATCCCAGTGTAGGAACAATGCAGTCAATTATCCAAGAGCGCTAGTATCAAGTTTCTCTTATACACCTGGAAAAAAGTTAAGCACCCCCTATTTGTTTTCCGTTTATTTTTAACATATTAAATCAAAATTTAATAATTTTAGGTTTCAAATTTTCTTCACTATATTGTTAAAGGGATGAAAGCATTCAGGTTAGAGGCTCGGTTACATCAGGAATGGCGACGGATAACGCAGCAGCAGATCAGAAGGCTTACAGGCAGTATGCGTAGGAGGGTTGCAGCAGTTATCCAGGCAAATGGCGGATACACCCGATATTGACATTTATCTGTGATACGAATTTTGTTATGATGATAATTGATCTACTGAAGTGAAAAATGAATTAAATTCAGTGTTTATGAACTCTGTATGACAATACTTGTGAAGGACTGAGATATTGTGAAAAAGTCATATGAATTTCAATGATCTCATTTGTTAATAAAATTTTGTTATTTTTTTATGATATTGTTTTATTCTGACACATAATGATCAATATTATCCAAAGTAGTTCACAGAAAGGAAAAAACACATGACAATTTCACATTGTGAAACTTTGAATATAGGTGGGTTGAAAAAAAAGTCGGGGGTGCTTAACTTTTTTCCAGGTGTATATATGGCTTGCAATGTATGGAGAACCATATTTCACATAAATTAGTAATTGTCTTTCTGATCCAATTTTCATCATTTTGCATCGGTTGTATAAAACAGGTGAAAGTTCTGCAACCAATGATATCTTGCTCATACGAAAGCGATCTTTAAAGTCATCGATGCACATCGGCATAACATATTCCACATAATTGTCAATTCTTGTTATGTCACCTGAGCACGAAGTGCTCATGGCGAGCTTTTGTGATCGCCTGATGTCCGTCGTCCGTCCGTGCATCGTCAACTTTTTCTTCAAACGACTTCTTCTCCTGAACTCCTGGGCCAATCTTGCTGAAACTTGGCAGGAATGTTACTTGCATGAAGCTTTAGCACAATTGTTCAAATGGTTCCAGTCCATTGCCTATCTAGGTCACAGAGGATAAAAATAGATTTTAAACATGAAATTTTTAAAAATCTTCTTCTCTGAAACCGTAAGGCCTAGAACTTTGATATTTGGTGTGTAGCATCACCTAGTGGTCGTCTACCAAGATTGTTCAAATTATAGCCCTGGGGTCAAAATTGGCCCCGCCCGGGTGGGGTCATGTGTTTTCCTTATAAATATATAGCAAAAACTTAAAAAATCTTCTCCAAAACCGCAATGGCTAGAAGTTAGATATTTGGCATGAAACATTGTCTAATGGACCTCTAACAAAGTTGTTCAAATTATGGCCCTGGGGTCAAAATTTGCCCCGCCCCAGAGGTCATGGGTTTTCCTTATATCAATATATAGCAAAAACTTAAAAAATCTTCTCTGAAACTGTAAGGCCTAGAACTTTGATATTTGGTGTGTAGCATCACCTAGTGGTCCTTTACTAAGATTGTTAAAATTATAGCCCTGGGTTCAAAATTTGCCCCGCCCCAGAGGTCATGGGTTTTCCTTATATCAATATATAGCAAAAACTTAAAAAATCTTCTTCTCCGAAACCGCAATGGCCAGAGGTTAGATATTTGGCATGAAACATTGTCTAATAGACCTCTAACAAAGTTGTTCAAATTATGGCCCTGGAGTCAAAATTTGCCCCGCCCCAGAGGTCGCCCATTTTACATAGAATTATATAGGAAAAATCTTGTAAAAGTCTTCCTCTCTAGAACCATAACACATAGAGCTTAGAATTTTTACAAGTAACATCACTTTGTGGACCTTTACCACGTTTATACATATCATGACCCCAGGCTCGAATTGGCCCCACCCAGGGGCTTATCAATTTTTACATAGAGCTAAATAGTAAGAACTGAAGACATGTAGAATGTTTGCTAGTGTCAAACTACACCCCTTGTTCTCTGAACCTAATGCGACTAGACCTTAGATATTTCGTGTTGAGTATTGTTAAGAGACCCTTTACCAGCATTATTTAAATGTTGGCCCTGGGGTAAAGCTGAAGGTACTTTTGTACTCAGGTGAGCGATACAGGGCCATCATGGCCCTCTTGTCTTTCTATTCCGCATTGTACTTGCAGAAGCAATGACACTTACCGAAGACAACACATTTTGTCTCCAGTTAGTCAAAACAGGCACAAGATCATATGTATCATGAGCTTCTTTTAATATTTCTGAAATGACAGCTAAATGCACTGCAAGCGCCATGTTGATGGAAACTATGAAGAAAACAATGCATTTGTTACTTCAAACAAAACTATTGAAACCAGTTTCAGTTTTTCGCAAAACTGTTAAAACCCTTGAAACCGAAACCGAAACTAGTTTGTTACAAACACAAAACGCCCTAGTAGTAATTTCATCGCTTGTTCAATGTGGCTTTTAAATGTATTGCCAACAAAATATTCACTTGACCAATCAGATTCGCACAACTTAAAATAATATCAGCGTAGTGCAATCGTGTAACAAAGAGAATTCTATTTATAGAAACTTTCCCAAAGAAAGCGTAATTTAAAGATGATTTTCTATATTTAATATCAATACACTTGGAGCATAAGATCATTCCGTTTCGTTAAATGAATTAAAATTTTGTATAATAAACATTGTGCACAATAATCCAATAAGCAAGGCAATTAAAATTAAACCTTCATTACCAAAAGGACAATTTCTTGATATAAATGTTAGGTACAGTTAGGCCTGTGTAATACATTTCTAGCGTTGGAAATAGGCCTACTTAATTAAGCTGTGAAGCAGTTTTTAAAAGCTTTTTAAGCTATTTAACAGTTTAAACCGTAAGTCTGCAGTGAAAATAAGAATATATTATAGAGATGTTGGGTTCGGTGAAATTTTTAGGCAGAATTACAGTTTCAGACATACTTTGAGGCGATAAATATTCACTATATTTTTGAGTGAAAGACAAGTTAAACTTTTAAAATAACTTTTAACGAGATGTTGATGTCGAGTCAAAATGGTAACAGTCTGGGCTTTTTCCCCTTCTTTCAGTAGGGGCAGTTTATGGGCGCCTTCCTCCAAATTTTTTTTTAAATCATGCAGTTTTCCCCAAAAAGTAGCTTTACCTCAGGTTTTTAGCTCGACTATTCGAAGAATATGTCGAGCTATTGTACTCACTTGGGCGTCGGCGTCGCCGTCCCGCTTTGGTTAAAGTTTACGTGCAACCTACCTATATCTTAAAAACTACTATAGCTACAGCTTTTAAACTTGGCACACTTGTTCGTCATCATGTCCCGAGTGTGTATGCCAAGAACCATAACTCTAACTTTCATTTTGATCAAATTATGGCCCTTTTTGACTTAGAATTTCAGGTTAAAGTTTGGGTGCAAGCTACTGTACAAACTCATAACTTCAATACTACTTATACTACAGCTTTTAAACTTGGCACACTTGTTCATCATCATGTCCCGAGTGTGTATTCCAAGATCCATAACTCTGACTTTCATTTTGATCAAATTATGGCCCTTTTTTGACTTAGAATTTCAGGTTAAAGTTTGCGTGCAAGCTACTATACAAACTAATAACTTCAATACTACTTATACTACAGCTTTGAAACTTTCAACACTTGTTCATCATCATATCCCAAGTGTGTATGCCAAGAACCATAACTCTAACTTTCATTTTTATCAAATTATGCCCCTTTTTCGACTTAGAATTTCAGGTTAAGTTTGCGTGCAAGCTACTGTGCAAACCCATAACTTCCCTACTACTTATACTACAGCTTTGAAACTTTCAACACTTGTTCATCATCATATTTCATGATTGTATGCCAAGAACCATAACTCTTACTTCCATTTTGTTCAAATTATGGCCCTTTTTCGACTTAGAATTTCAGGTTAAAGTTTGCGTGCAAGCTAGTTACTTTCATACTTCTTGTACTATAGCTTTGAAACTTAAGACACTTGTTTACCATCATGACCCTGACTATTTATACCAAGAACCATAACTCTTTCTTTCATTTTTAATCAAATTATGGCCCTTTTTCAACTTAGAATTTCAGGTTAAAGTTTGCGTGCAAGCTAGTTACTTTCATACTTCTTGTACTACAGCTTTGAGACTTAAGACACTTGTTTAACATCATGACCCTGACTATGTATGCCAAGAACCATAACTCTTTCTTTCATTTTTAATCAAATTATGGCCCTTTTTCGACTTAGAATTTCAGGTTAAAGTTTGCGTGCAAGCTAGTTACTTTCATACTTCTTGTACTATAGCTTTGAAACTTATTCACCATCATGACCCTGACTATGTATGCCAAGAACCATAACACTTTGATTTTTTTCAAATTACTGCCCTTTTTAGACTTAAAAATAAAGGTTTAACACTTTGTATACCTTTATTTTATCTTACATCAGGTTTATTTTCAAAGGCCCATAACTCATCCTTGCTTTTTTTATATTTGATTTTTGCCCCTTTTCACTTGAAATTAGAATTAAGACTTATAAATAATTGTTAAAGTTTCAATGTTAGTGTTTTTCATATGAAATGCTATATAAAAGGTTTAAAACAGATGTCCTTAACATACTTTGGTTGAAAGTGTTGAGTAATTGTGGGGTGGGTGGGTGGGTGCATAGACTATACTATACTATACCATACCATACCATACCATACCATACCATACCATACCATACCATACCAGAACACTGTACTGTACTGTACCCCCACCAACCACCACCACCTCCACATACCAACACCACCACCAACAACAACTACAACAACACCAACACAAACAACACCACCAACAACAACAATGCCAACACCACCACCACTAACAACAACAACAACACCACCAACAACACCATCACCACCACCAACAACACAACCACCACCAACAACAACACCACCATTAACAACACCAACACCACCACCAACAACAACTACAGCACCACCATTAACAACAACAACACCACCAACAACAACACCAACACCACCACCAACAACAATATAAACACCACTACCAACAACAACACAAACACAAACAACAGCACCACCACCACCATCAACAACACCACCACTAACAACAACAACACCATCACCACCACCAACAACACCAAAAACAACAACACCACCACCAACAACAACACCAACACCACCACCAACAACACCACCACCACCAACAACAACATCATCACCACCACCAACACCACCACCACCAACAACAACACCACTACCAACAACAACAACAACACCACCAACAACATCAACACCAGCACCAACAACAACACCACCACCACCAGCAACACCCCCACCAACAACAACATCAACACCACCACCAACAACAACATCAACACCACCACCAACAACAGCAACAACAACAACACCAACAACCAACACCACCACCACCACCAGCAGCAACAACACTACCACCACCACCACCAACAACACCAACAATACCAACACCAACAACACCACCACCAACAACAACACCAACAACAGCAACAACACCACCACCAACAATAGCAACACCACCACCACCAACAACAGCAACACCACCACCAACAACAGCAACCAGCATACCATACTGTACTTCACCACGCCACACCACTATAGGTGGGCAAAGATGGTGTGTTGATGGGTGTGGGATCAGGGGTTTATGGGCTGGGTTGTGTAAACCCTAAAAAAAATCTACAAGAATAAATTAAGTGTAATTTATTGATTTCCTAACTTGGATTAAGAAACTTTTGTTCATGTGTGTTTGTTAGGGGTGTCATAAACTCCTGAATCACTCCCCAGTTTAAATGAAGCCCAGTTACAATGTGCTTAATAATTCTGACTTTTCGAATAGTCGAGCGTGCAGGCGTTTCCGACTGGCTCTTGTTTCATTCCCCTTCAGAGAAAAATTCACGCTATTTTTCCCAAAATTGTAGGGCGTTGGCCACTTCCCCTGGCAGTGAAAAAAAGCCCTGACAGTAAGAGACATTAAAAACAATAATGATAATAATAACAACATTGAGAAATCAAGGATAACTCGGCACAAAATATGCCTATCGTTAAAATAAGTAGGTGTATTTCACAGAAAAAAGAGTGTTATTTGCAAGTATGTAAGCAGTCAAAAAAGTTTGCGATATGTGAAAGGGTAAAACTAAAGGTATCAAATCTCACACGGACCAGGAAATCCATTAAGTCTGAATTTAAAATGAAATGTATTCAGACACTTAATAAGAAGTAACATGTTGAGAAAGCAGTCGTTTGTATTTATTCCGAAACTGTAAAATAGGGAAAGCCACATTATACCCTAGACTAACCTTTAACTACTGGTAAGGCCTCGTGCAGTTTGTCTGATTGTCGTCTGATTGTCAATGATACCCTAGCGGTTCAACATCAGTCATGCTTAATTATTCTATTATCCTAGAAACCTCATAATTGTTAGTTGCAATACAGAAACTTTCCGCTCATAATTATTCCCAACATTTTTAAAAAGCTCTCACACAAATAGGCAGTTGATATTGAAAGAGAAAGAATTGGCAAAATATTTATTTAGGCTGTAAAACATATGTTCAAAGCTATATTTTTGACTTGCTTATGATGATTATTTGTGTTTATGACGGGTATACGCGCTCAACATTACTGACAACATGACGTTTGGTTTCAAAATGAAACGCGAACAGACGTCTAATTACTGTTCTAAACATAGAACGTTTTCATGCAGTAATTCCTCTCGTTCTCGTTGTTTGTCTTATTTGAAAGGTCTTGTTTCGTTTCTGCTTTTTGGCTGTGTGGGGCGGCTGTGTTTTTGTTGGTTGTGACGATTCCTGACATGTTTGAAAAAGTGGATTCAAAGATTCAAACGGTGTTTTAGCTAATCAGGAATCAATTAAAGGTAACTTTCCACGATATGTTGTCAAATTTTAATTAACGTTTCTGAAGTTTATTTGAACACTCTTCGTAAGAGAGAACGGCATACTAAGTTTTCCGTTTTAAATACTTTCCTTTAAGAGTTAAGTGAATGCAAGCAATAAAAATAGAAAACTTTTTCTGGACCTTTGACCAATGTTCGACATCTGGACTGGATAGATCGGCAAGTCACGTGAGTTTTGGGTTCGTAGTTTTTTACACTTCCAGAACGTTATTCATTTCTGTAAGTATAACATGTGTCTCTTTTAATCTGGTGAAATCATTCGTTCGTGCGACATTACATGATTTTTTGATCCCATACCAGAGTTGATTAAGTAACTCTGCGAGGAAATCTGTATTTATCCATTATATCATTAAGTCTTAGTGCTTCTGTACTGAATACTAATGGTATAAAATCTCCACGCTTCCCATGCTGCACACAGTATTAACCAGTTTCGTAACATAACCAATACAGATCATTTTCGCCTGGGCTCGGTAAATTAATAAGGCAACTAAGAGATCCTTCCGACATACCGGCAGCGCGAGATGTTAGCTTATCCGTTCACATCCAGATTAAATCAGGCAGCGCCGTCGTGACATTCGTACAGCTATGGTACTACAGTCTACAACACTACATTCGACAACTTCATGGTAGACTAACCCCACCCACCCACCCCCTATTTCTGTTTCAGAGGTCATAAATTTTGGCTCACTCCTTACATTTTAAAATAAAAAAATTGAAGTAAAGAAAACAAAGTTTTGCTTATTGCTTTCGATCATGCAGAGAAACCCCAGTCCTATGTTTCAAGTGCAGTGCCATATTTTAGGATATGTCACACTCAGACAGACAATGTTCTATTCTAAACAGCAGAAAATAATTACTTTAAAACTGTAATGCTTTTCTAACAGCCTGTGATTCACGGCGTGTATGAGAATTCTCGGGAGTTTTGTTCGGAGTTGCTGAAGTGCAAAAAAGAACAGGCGAAAGAGTGCAGAAACATGTATAAAAGTGACCCTCATTTGGTGTTTGCAAAATTGATTTGCTTACTAAAGGCTGTAAGCTTGTTCTGGTTTCGAAAAAAATGACTAAAAACTTACAAAGTTGTTCTCAATCTCAGGAGCTAACAACATATTAATGTTGTTTTTTTTTCAATGGTATCGGTTGTACTTCTGAAATTAGCATTCTACAGTCGTCATAGCACGTTTCGCCAAATGCTACTGATTCTCAGCCTGGTGTAAACCTGTCACATTCTGGAGGAGTGCAAATACTCGCAGAACTAACTCGATCCTATTTTTGTTTATTTTTATGTCTTCATGGCCGTTAAATGAGCTGCTCTGATACAAACAACCATCATTCCTTCAGCCTCCATAGGATGTTCTCCAGTGCACTTTTCATAACATAGTTAAATCTATTTATCGACGGACGTCTTATTAATAGCCAGTAATAGGCTATGAATAAATGCACAAGAGAAGTCACACTGCATACTGTGAGGTCTGCTGTATTTGGTTATTTTTCTGGAGCTTATCCTGAAAAGACAGCATTGGTTATTTTTCTGGAGCTTATCCAGAAAAGACAGCATAGGTCGGACAATGTAATATGTTCCCTGGATTTCTGACAAAAATTCTAAAACTGGAACTGTTGGAAATTTCTTTTTTTCGAACTGCTGACAATCATAGTGTAGTAGTATATGTCTTAACCCTGGTATGCCATCTTTACAAATGTCTCAGTAGTATCAGTTTCATATTTATTATAGCGTTTTGCAATGTTCAATCAACTATCCTGAACAGAAAAGTCTTCAACGATTTGTAACTTATCTCCTGGACATACTCCTTTAACGATTGTGTCATATTCGTCCTCTAATATCTCTTTAGTGAGTGTAAGTTCCGTAAAAATGTCATGCCAAACATCATTGGTATTCCACGCACTTTTGACTTTCCACAAGACTTCTTTCAGCTGTCCAATAAAATTTCCTTATGTTTCTCAGTGCAATGCCTCATTTTAGGATATAACAACTTACGTTTTGTCAGGAAAGCTGAACATTATTACTTTAAAAATGTAATGCTTTTCTTAAAGCTTGTGATTAACGGCATGTAGGAGAAAGTTCGAGAGTTATAGTAGTACATGAAGAAAAAAGGCGAAGGAGTGCAGAGAGCTTGTATAAAAGTGAATCTCATGTGTTTGCAAAACTGATTAGCTTATAAAAGGCTTTAAGCTTGCTGTGGTTTCGAAAAAATGACCAAAAATTGCAGTTGTCCTCAATCTTAGGAGCTAAAAACATGTTAATGTTGTTTTTTTATCAATGACATTTTACAGATTCTCAGCCTCGTGTAAATCTGTCACATTCTAAAGGAGTGCAAATACTCGCAGAACTAACACGATCAACTCAAAATCTCCTAATTTTGGTTTTTTTTTTATGCTTTCACGGCCTTTAAATGAGCTGCTCTGATAAAAACAACCATCATTCCTTCAGCCTCCGTAGGATGTTCTCCAGTGCACTTTTCATAACATAGTAAAATCTATTTATCGACGGATGTCTTATTAATAGCTAGTAATAGGCTATGAATAAATGTACAAGAGAAGTCACACTGCATACTGTGAGGTCTGCTGTATTTGGTTATTTTTCTGGAGCTTATCCTGAAAAGACAGCATTGGTCGGACAATGAAATATGTTCCCTGGATGTCTGACAAGAATTCTAAAACTGGAACTGGTGAAAATTTCGTTTTTTGAACTGCTGACAATCATAGTGTAGTAGTATATGTCTTACCCATGGTGTGCCTTCTTTACAAATGTCCCAGTTACTGTAGTATCATTTTCATTCTTATAATAGCGATGTGCAGTGTTCAATCAACTGTCCTTAACAGAACAGTCTTCATTGGTTTGTAACTTATCTCCTGGACTTTTATCTTAAAGTGTTATATTCGTCCTCTAATATCTCTTTAGTGAGTATAAGTTCCGTAAAAATGTCATCATGCAAAACATCTGTGTTATTCCACGCACCATTTGATTTCCACAATACTTTTTTCGGCTGGCCAGTAAAATTTCCGTGAATTAAAGGTTCTGTATCAATTGAACATAACTAGTCATAGTGCAGGTTCGTAGCTGTTGATTCCGCTAGTTTTCTTTGCAACGATTTTCTTTCTTCATCATTTAGCTGTCTTTTCGCTTTAAGTCCTAATTGGTGTGCTGTAATTGGCTTTTCCATTTCAACGTCAATTTGTTGCACTTTTTGTTTGGACTGGATTTTGAACGTGAGCATTCCAGTTTGCATTGTGTGCAGAATGCTCGAGGAATAAAATATTGGCCTCCTTAGCTCCCCTTTGTTCCAAATTGTGATATTTAAAGGACAAGACACAATCAGGAATAATTTCATTTACTTTTTTGAAGAGACTGCAGTCCAATAAAATATAAATATTTCCTAAAATTGTATTTAAATCCATACAAAATTTCGAAACGACACAGAACATCAGTAAGTATCATAATACTCGTCTTTTATTTTGTCATTTACAATCTACCAATGAAGCGGTTACAAGTGGAAATAATCCTTAAAAAACAATACAGGCACCGAGGTTAATGTTTTGTTTTTAGGAAAACTGTTGTTTGCCATTGATAAAAATGCATACTTGTTACTGTCTTTTGACTCACCAGATTCTTGGTGGCTTGGGAAGTAATAGAATTTCCATTACTTTCAACGAAATCAAATCATCTGTTGCATGAAACTTCAAATAAGCACGTGGCAGTTTTAAACTGATCATGAAACATTTGAAGTGGAATATTGGGGATAAAGTACAACTGGCTCAAATACCATTTATTCATGGAATAAACAATAACATAGTGTCTACTGGCAACTAAAAGAAATCAATCATCAAATTGAATGTAAACATGAGTTAACAAATTTCTTAACAAACTTCACTGTACCTTTTCTGATGTTTCCCAAGTAACATATCCATATAGATGTGTGTATTGTATTTATTCTGTTAAATCAAAACATTGTTACTTCACAGTTATTATTTGTAATAAACAAACTTAGTAACCTTGTCAACTTCCTGTGTGTTCATTAGCAACTTCAATAAAACAACAACTAATTTATTTTAAACATCAACTTTAACATATTAACTAACTTAACAGGCATGCAGTGAAATACAAGAAAAATTCATATCAAAGTCCTAGTTAATCAAACGTAGATTTGACTGAATTTTACATCTTTGCTCTTTTGCCTTAAGCTTAGAAATTCGTGTTTTATAACTCTATAGAACTGGAACTACAACTTTTACTTCCAAACACATATTTTTGTCTTTCTTTGAAAATAAAATATGTAACACAATCACAAAGATAAAAACAACTTAAGGTATCGCAAACATTGCAAATGGCGAAAATAGGCTAAAATTTCAAAAAATGAATTTTGGGGGAAATACTTATTGCCAACTAGATTTTAGTTATTAAATGTATTTAGCTATGGATGTAATAAATGTTTGCAAGCTCAATTTAGTCTAATTCATTTTCTAATTACCAAGCACATACTAAAACAAAAGAAAAACCATTTGCACGAGAACTCTGAAATTCATGAACAATATACCAAAGCAACTCATACCTGAAATAATTATATGCTGGTCTACAATGTTAAGTGCCAATTCGTCAAAATAATGTTAGGGTTTTCAAGAAATTCAAGGAAATCTTACTTCCTGGTTCAAAGTGAAAGTAGAAAGTGAAAGTAGGAAGTAAGTTTTCATTGAATTTCAAACTTTAAACAAATGTTAACTTAAGCACAATTTATAGATTGTTGACTACTCTGATGATATTTGAAGAAACCAAAATGAATGATTATCCACCTTTAAACCTGCAGCAAATAAAATGTTTGTACCTTATTGCAAAATTTTCAGTTTGCATTAACTCTCTCCACCATATATACCTCTTTATGGCATGGAAAAAACAGTGTAGATCGAGATCTGCCAACACATCAGTGCCATCTCATCAGGATCTAAACTGTTCACCTTTTGATTTATTAGGATATTTCTGAACAGTGCAGATCCTGATTAGATGGCACAGATCTGCCAGCTGATCTGGATCTACACTGGTCGCACATGTTTAAAAAGAGTATAATGTAGGAAATAGATATATATGATTATTCTTGGGAACTACTGTAAATAGATATACATGAGTATTCTTGGGAACTACTGTCAGAAACATGTTTTCTTTTTCCAGAGTACACATTGATATTTATGCAACCCCCATTTATGGTAGTACCGCAAAGTATTGCCAATTTTTTAATTGAATTTGAATTTTGTGTGTTACTGTAATTCCTGTCATTTACTTAATTTTCTTTATCGATTTCTCAAGCCTCTTGAAAAATCTCTGGTGTAATGTTATTATTATCCTGGGCTTTTTTTCTCCATCCGGCAACATGACCGCTGATATTATATCCGACGCAATTGCTTTTTGCTCTAGTGACGGGATGCTATATTCGTTAATAGTCTGAACGTTCTTCATCCTGCTAACTGTGCAATTTCTGTGGGCGGCCTTCCTGCTTGTATTAAACTGGTCGCAAAGGTTTTCCTTGTCGAATGATTCACCTTTCGACCGTTAAGGCTTCCTTTTTCCGCTAACACATTCGTCATTTTACCGAGCTTCGATTTCCCAACTGGTTGATGTGAGTACCAGATCTCTTTTGAAGACTGCAAAAGCTGCAAATAAAACCTTGATGTTGGTGTTAATGTATCAACTGGTCTCCGATCTAGGCTTTTCTCACCTTCATCCACAACTCGAGCCACTATTATCATCAGAGACTGGCGTTATCATCCGAGCCCTGATTATTGGGATACACACCGTGTATTGATCACGAACAGTGTACAATAAATTTAATGAGCTGGTCCAGAGGAGTGGGTATTCTGATCGTGTTGCATTACCCTGCAAAATTTACTGGGAATGCTCCTTGTTACAATGCATATATATGTGTGAATAAACTAAATTTTCCTTTGAACATAAATCTTTATAGTAAAAATCATAGCATTTTCTTTTTTGTGAAAGTGACCCCTGCAAAGACTGCATGCTTGGCGAGTAGTGAACTTACAATAACCATAATTGTTGGTCTACTTATCCCAAAGGCATGTCAGGGTTACGTGCCTTTTTGTACCGGAACTGTTCGGCATATGCCAATCAGTCTTGGACAATGAACATGGATGCAGCAATTATGACATTATACATATACTTCAGTAGACTCTGAACATCATTTGTGTGAACTGAACAATAAATGCTGGCATCGACCATCATGTGTTAATATCAAAAGGGGCATTAGCTTTCTTACTTTTCAGTTGAATATTTTCATCAACAATTACAATATGTTTGTTCTCGCTTTCTTTAAAAGACGGCAAACGAGCAGCAAGTTCAATAAATTCGCCATTTACAATTTTTGTTTTTACTGCATAAGTCAAGTGAACCCCAAGACTTTCGTTGAGACTTGGTTGCTCACTTGATATCCAACCTCTAGATCCCTCATAAAGCGGTTTTCGTCATTCTTTTAGACCCCAAGTGCTTCGCAACCCGCCTGGCCACATCATCCAGTTGATCATCAAACAATGAGACCACCGCTCTCGAGACATTCTCTGCAGTTGAACTCTTGTTGCCCCAGCTAGAGCGGGGAACGCCTCCTGCACCTCAATGCGATGTTTTTTTCCCCTTTGGCATGTTCAGCATATGTTTAAAATTAATTCAAACATCGAACCTCAAAGTTAACAATAATTGTCACAGAGGTAGCAAATCAGTCAGACAAATAATAGGTGCCAAATAGTTAAAATATTAAACAACGGTGCAAGTTTGTTCAACATGACGACCAATAGTGGCCAAAGAAACCATTGTCAATGGGCAATCGAAAATACAAACAACTAGTTCAGTCAATTACTGAACAACAAGAAGTATGTTCAATGCAATTACCAATTAAACCTTCCACATCAATATATTATCAAATTATAGTTATATATTTAAATACAATCTTCGAAATGTGTGCAACAACCTTGACAGATACCCTGCTGCCACTTGCCTATTAAAATAGGCCCAGAAAATATGACCAAACACAACAGACTTATTTGTCATGTTTGTCCCTCCTGTAGATTTCCTGTAACAGTGAACACCGTATAATCATTTCATAACAAAGTATTCAACAAACAATAACTTCAAAACTATATTTTTTTAATTTTACAGATGCCCAAATGAAACCCATTGTTTATAATTATACAGATCCGGAAACGAAAAGGGGTTAAGCTAAAAGACTGTCTACCGACCTGAGACGTATCCGACTATTCCCCTTGTAACCCGTTTAAGCGGGGAAAGCTTAAACTATAATATTTAATGTTTTGAAAGCTGTCGCTAAATAAACTGATGTCTAATTTATCATGGACATTCGGTATCATTACAAGTAATTTAATATGTATTTTACTTTCTAATTCATTTCATGAATATTAAAGATCAATATGAAATTGGCGATTTCAAGAACGAGATTAAGAGAAAGACCCAATGTGAGATGTAGATGTCTAGACGGGATGGACTTGGAAGGCTTTTAAGAACAATGAAAACATGCTATATTGGGATCCTAAAATACGAAATCTCAACACAATTTATTCAAAGATAAAGTTTAGATAAAAAAACGTGAAATATGCTGACCAGGAATAGCATATCCAAATACTATTGCCAAACAGTAAAGAGAAAAAGAGAGTACGGGTAATAAAATCATCAATTTAAAAAAAAGACAAAAAAATTAACAAAATGATAACCCCATAGAGCATTTAAAAATGTTTAATTTGAATTTATTGAAATGCGGATGTTCCATTAAATACGAAAATCAGATTACCTCTGTAACAGAAGATCCTCTTATTATACCGGTATGAAGATGACGAGTTTTTATTTTATTATTGAACTGTAACGGAATACCTACCAGTTAAAAACACACTATCCCTGTTACCACATCTTATTACATTAAGTTCAGCGCTCTGTTACATTATCAACAACATTATTTTTCCATTAAGGATAAGAGCCTCAATTGCGAGGAGTTAAAAACATGTACCACACAATTTGGATACGAGTGCATTAGAGTTGCGACGTCATTTGTCGGCATTCTTTATGTGAATGGCTAGTTATACATCGCACATTAAGGCGTTCACTGTGATGAAAAAAGTTTATGTTTAACAAAAAGATGTTGTTTTTTAAGAACTTTTAATAATCATGGTGAGTTATTTTGATCAATCACTGTTCGTCGTCAGCAACGAAGACTCACTTTATGTTTTTTTAATTGACCACTCTCGTCGTTCGTCGGTCACTATGTAAGGTTAATATATACTTATCACAGTACCTTGTCCCCATTTGGTTACTATCTGTTTTGTCAAGTAAAATGGTGAAGAGTAAACACATACACAGAACAGTAAATCAAAGAAATAAACCCCATTTAAAACCCCATTTTGCTTCTGTTTAACAGTGTTGTAGTTTTTTTAATATAAACTAGAATGTGTCCTCGGACACTGATGCCCCCAGTGCCGCAACAACAAAGGGCCATTACTCTGGTAAAATGGTCGAAGGAAAAAGTCTTTTCTTTACGATCATCTACAAATCCTGCTTGATCATCTGTGCAAGTTTGAACGAAATCCGCCCGATAGTTGACGAGGAGTTGATGCAACAAGATTTGGGGGACGTTCGTACTAGTGCAACTCTATATGCATCCAACTTTGTGGTGGTTATAAAATTTACATAACGCAATTGGATTAGTTGGTTGTATAAATATTTGGATATCTGTGTGATTGTAAACTCTGCGCAGTGGTTATTTCCCCTTATAATTACAATCACCACTGCTACCACAAACCATTTTAATAGAATTTTGTAACGTGTCGAAACGTTCGTATACTTCAAACTTCATAAATTTACTTAAAGAAATTAGAAACGCAACTTCTTTAAACACAAAATATGTTTCGTGATTAAAGAAGTTGCGTTTTTATTTTTTTTTACAATATAATATGTATTTGAAGAAATTAGAAACGCAACTCCTTTAAACATGAAATGTATATCTTGTTCAAAGAAGGTGCGTTTCTAATTCCTTTAAGTATATATTCACGAAAATAAAAAAAATATTTGAAAAGGATAAACATATCGTTTTTGCAATTGTCACGTGATATTTATCATTATCACGTGGGTTAGGTCAGACTTCTGATGGCAGGGATTCTTTCCAATCAAATCGATGCTCAGAGGTTAAAAAAGATTACATGGTTCTTCTTTATATATTTCAAGATTAAATCAATTACAATTCTTATAATTTCAGTGACTCAACTAAAAGGGCTTTAATAACCATTGCTGAATGTTAAACACCAATGGGATATTTTGAAATATAAATCTTCTGAAATGGAGAACAACTAAAAGGGCTTTAATAACCATTGTTGAATGTTAAACACCAATGGAATATTGTGAAATATAAATCTTCTGAAATGGAGAACAGATATCCGTAATCAAGGATTCTTTAACCTCATCATCAATGTTTTGTTTGCAACTTTATATTTCAAAACCAAGGACATAATGTAATTCCTGTGCCGAGTTATGGCAAGAAATCCCATTAGAAGCTTTGCACAACTCTTACATTTCACGCACCATAAATAGCCTATCTCTGTTAATTGATCCAGGCAATTTCCATCCGAAAATAATCAGCAGATTTCTGTATTTATGTTTGAAGTAGTATTTTTGCCTGATTCTCTCAGGATCTAGGAAGGAGAATGATCTGCGGAAATAACAATAAAGTCATTGAACTTAGTGTTATTTTGGATCAAACTTTGCCCCGCTTGTTGAAGACCTGTTTTATACTCCTACTGGAGAATACTCGTATCGGCAAATCTCTAATCGGTCATCGTTTTTTTTTGTCGTAGTGCATTTTAAAAGCATTTTCCATCTTCTATAGTATCAAATGTAAACAAGTCTTGTTTATTTAAGACGTGGTGTTTTGTTGACAAAACTGGACCAACGGTTAGATCAGATTATATAGTTTATGAAGTCCTATAAATATCACGAAAATCTTGCTCTTCCAAAACTTCCTATCATTAAACGAGTCAGTGTTTTTTTGCGAATCACCCATCGCGTCAAATTCTGTTCATTAGACGAAAAAGTGGTTTTTACAAAAAAAATAAACAACCCATACCAATTCTGGTAAAAATACACGATAATATTTTGACGATGATAAAGCAAACAATGTCCTTTATTGGAATTCCTCTCTCTCCGATAGAGATAAATACTGCTTAAAGCCATGAATAACAATTTGCATCCCTTAAATCCAATTGAGAGACAAGAATTATTGTGCGAGACGATATACGGTTTCTCCGCCATCAGGATTTGCTAATGACACGAGTTGACAAAGCCAATTTCTGTCGGAGAAGGTGAAAACAATATTCCAAACACGACTTGTCAACGAAAAACGGATTAACACAACAATATCTAGACACATCATGATGTTAGCGGAACGTTAACTACAGAGCGTTCGGGGCAAATACAACCAAGCGTTTAGAGATTGATAACCTGTTCCCCCAATGCAGTAAACAAAACAAAAAAGTGATAGGTGATATTATCATGTTAATTATTTAATCTTAAAGAAAGCGTTGGATTACAGTGACGAAGAGTGAATTGCCGGTGGTTCGTGTTAAAAAAATATAATGCATTAACTAAGTGTTAGTGCATTTGTCAACATAAAGTGGTTTACACTTTACCAGTCAGCCGTCAAGATTTACTTTTTAGACATTATTTTCCTAGATTTGTTCGGGTTTCATAAACCTTAAAGTTAAAAAACTACCTTTCACCTTCATCCGAAATAACGTTCAAATCATTTGACAATGTACGCTTAAAACTGCATGGTTTACACTCTTTTTCAAATGATAACTTTTCGAACCCCAACATTATATTAATAATACTCACCGCAGGTCCTGGACCAATAAAATGGAAGTATGTTTAACGCAAATACATTTAGATATAACATCACATGTATACTAGTAAACATATCAAGTAATATGAATCCATATGAAGATAATAATAGTATTAAACACTTTATTCGGCATCACCTCTTTTTTATGTTCTTTGCTTTGATTGTTTTATGTTCTTCACTTTCAGTCTATCCCTAAGAAAATTCAAGCCAATAACAACAAGTCCCAAAAGTCCCCTATGGATATCTTGAGCGCAAAATATCATTATCCGGCTGTCGTCTGCAAAAACATCTCCAAACTTCCACCTTCTAAACAGAAGACCTTTTAATACAGTTGAACCTGCCGTAGCAGCCACCTGCATTCAGCAACTGCATGTTGTTAACATCCTGTTTGTATATGTCTTAAACAAAAGTTTGGTCTAACTTTTACCTGTTTAAACAGCCACATGTTTTAAACAGCTATTTTTGTCACTCCCTTGGGTGGCTGCTAAATAAAGATTGACTGTAAATTCAATCTTCCTTGACATAAACAAAAAAAGTCGGTTTGGCAATAGTGTTCTCATTCTAAGTTATGATTTTTTTCCGGTTGAGTTTTTGATTTATCTAATATTCAGCTGTAAAAGTTTGGCTGCTGCAATAGACTATTAAAACTGTAAATTATCCGAAATGTGGCATTTATACTAACGCTTATGGTTCTATGAAATCTATAATATACTCAACAAAAAATGTTTTGCAACTTTTGCATTTTTTAACAGTTAAAAACAACGAAAGTTAACAAGTGATACAAAACCATCCTTATATGAAAGAACTATTGTCCCAGCATAATATCCTTTATGCAAATTGAAGCTTTTATCAATAATGATTGAAAAAGAATGACGAAAATGATTGGATATAGGCTGTAATTTTTTCACAAATCAGCTTTCTTAGGATGAGAGAAATTCAAGTAGAAATTATGTGAAATTCCAAGGACGGCGTACGAACATTCTAATTTGACAAAAACACATTACAATATCTGTCTTACTACATAATTACCGTATATGTTTACATTGTTAATCTGTTATGGATTTAATAAAAAACATATGTTTTTGTACCATTTGTCTTTTTTATTTTCCTTCCATGCAAAACATAGAGAAAGTTGCAAAACATTTTTTGTTGAGTATATTATAACTTGAAGGTCTTCGAGCACGAAACATTGGTGAAAATATCGAGCAGCGCCCAACAACTAATATGTTAGAACGTTTGATATTTTCTTTGTTTTTCATTTCATGTTCATAAACTCCGATATCAGTAACAATAATTGGAAGACATAATTTTACTTGTGCCATGACTGTCATGCGGATAAATTTAAATAGTGATGCTATTTATTTTCACTGCATGCAAGCACTCGCAATCAAATATAGTTTTAGTATAAGTAAGCTATACCAGTCGTATACGGTTACGCAATAAGCCGGTCACATTATATAAATAATTTGAATTAAAATATAATAAAATTATTTGAATTGTACTATAATAGCCTGTTGGTTGTTTTTCACTTACCCCTCTTTATCGAACAAGTGTCGAGCATGAATCAATTCTACTGGTTATCTTGCTTTATTTCAGAAACATCAGATTGTTTAAACTTAAGTAATAATGTTTGTAACATGTAGGTACTCAATCCAGAAATAGAAACTAAATGCTGGTGAAATTTTAATCCCGGCAGGCGTAATGGATATTACGAGCAATTTATTGTCTGGAAATATTCATTTTCAAGATATCAAAGACTCGGTTCAAGTTTTATTTTCGCAAAACAGTCAATATGTGCGTTCAAAAAAGGCAATATGTAGTAAACTAATTGACATGACGCAGAACTGGAAGAAATTGCGTTTATGGTTTATAAGAACTTGTTTGGTTAAAGTGGCATGTCCTGAAGTTTTTGAAATTTTGTTATCAAATTTGGGTAATAAAAAAATGTCAGTATATACAAACGCAATTGCAACAATCTTGTCGCGCCTATAACATCTACATCACAAAGAAAAAAAAGCTTTTTCTCAATGACAAGTGGCCAAAGCGACCCTCTTGTTTTCTAATTGATTTCGATTTTCCCTTGCTGAAACTTCATTGAACTCGAGATTTGTGGGGTAAGTTGATATAACTTCTTAACGTAGTATGAAGACTTGTCGAAATACTTATTGGAGAAACAGATGTATTATTCAAAAAGTTAAGAGCAATATCAAAAAACCATGTTAGGTTAACGCATTGCCAAGAAACCGTATCCGCTAATGGCATACATAGGTGACTAGTTGTTCGAGAGCATTTTAAAAGGAACGTCAGTTTTTTTTTAAGTGCTTGTATACTTTTAAAGTGAAATATTCATTTAAGGAATGGCAACATTAAGAAGACATAGCCTACCCCACATAGTAGCCTACCAATGGTCAGTAGGGTATGATAAGCCCCGCCTCCTACTCATGCATGTACACTGTAGTATTATTGTATCAGTTACCTTCGGGAGTCATGGAAAGCGAATGTTATAGAATAGATTAAAACTACAGAAACAATCCTTCGAGTCTGTGTTTATTAAACCATCCTTTTATGGGTCTGTGACTGTCATAGAGTAAAATCTATTGAATGGACTGAATGTATTTACTGAATAATAAAAATTGTTTTATGATGTATTGTTTGTTTGTTGTGTTTTGTTCGACGAAAACTAGTGACGTAGCATTATGAAGACTTAGTTGTAGAAGTAATTTAAGTAGCGAACATCCTTAAGCTTTACACCATTACATAACTTGCACGTGACTGTTTTTAACCAATGGCATGTTTCACCTGCACTGGGCAGACATAATTTGAAAACATCTTGGTAAAGCCAATTTCATTGCAAAATAAGAAAATCCATTTTTGTGGGCTATATTTACGTTTACCTTCAGTATGATCTTGCGGTAATCGAATACTGAATGAGAATATATTCTGTCTTCTTGTCTGTTCTCCCTAAACCACCCCATATACACGGTCGGAGCTGGTCGGAGACAGTGGCGCCCCACGTAAATATTCAGTTAATACATTCAATCCATTCAATTGAATTTACTCTATGACATGACAATACAAATCAGAAAACTCTCAAAATATTACACCCCACAGCCAAAAAGCGCTTTCCTAAAGAAATATAAGACCGTCATCAGGTGGCTATTCAATTTTTATGCCCCCGAAGGGAGGCATATAGTAATCGCACTGTCCGTCCGTCCGTCCGTCCGAAATAATCTTGTCTTCGCATCTTCTCCAAAACCACTTGAGGGATTTCTTTGAAACTTCACAGGAGTGTTTGTCACCAAGCCTAGTTGTGCATATCGTCAGGAATTTCTGCTCGGATTATTTTTGGCTGAGTTATGGCCCTTTTTAGCAAAATCTTGTCCTCGCTTCTTCTCTAAATCCGCTTGAGGGATTTCATTGAAACTTCACAGGAGTGTTTGTCACCAAGCCTTGTTGTGCATATCCTAAGGGTTTTCTGATCGGATTATTTTTGGCGGAGCTCTGGGCCTTTTTACCTAACCCTAACCCTAAACCCTAACCCTAAGGTAAATTTTGTTAACGCAATAGAGGTTACATTTTTTGTCCGATTGTCATGAAATTTGGTATGAATATTGATATTGATGATTTCTACACAAATATTAAAATGATGTTGTTAACTTGACCAGGGGCCCCGCCCTGGGGATTTGAATTTTTAATTCTTTTAAATTCTGTTTTTAACCTTTGATTTTCTACAGTTATTAACCAGATTTTGACACAACCTTTATACCATCTTAAAGTTCAATCTTTCCTGAACAATTCATTCTGGTTGTTCAGTGATAAAATTTGAAACAAAAATTTTAGTAGCAGGGTGAAAATTTCAAGTGTCAAAATCCAATATTTCTACCTGTCTTCAGCTATATTTAGGTATGATGTTTACCAGCTTATTGGTACAGTTGCTGGACAATGACCTGATGAACTTTGCTGCTTAGATCTGTGTTATGCAATATTAAGAACTTTGCTCTGGAAGATTTTAAAGGGTAAATTTTTGTCATTTTATGGATAGTGACAAGTAAACTTTCTTACTTTATAGCACTTTGAAAATCAGGCTTTTCTGAATATGTTATTCACTGTTTGTAAGTAAAACAACAACATGAACAACAACAACAACAACAACAAATTTGTAGCACATTATCAAAATGTTAAGACTAAATTTAAGAGAGCCTTAGATGTATACAGTGTATGTACACAAACTGGCAAGTTAAGGCCACACTTTTTTAGCTCATCTGAGCCGTAGGCTCAGCGTGAGTTATTAGGATCGATCAATGTCCGTTGTCCGTCCGCACTTAGTTAGTTAACACTCTAGCGGTCACATTTTTGCCTCGATTGTTTTGAAACTTGGTCAGGATGTTTGTCCCAATGATTTCTCAAACAAGTTTGAATATGGGTCATCTGGGTCCAAAAACTAGGTCACTGTTACTAAAAATAGAATTTTCTTGTTAACACTCTAGCGGTCACATTTTTTCTCCGATTGTCATGAAACTTGGTCAGGATGTTTTTCCCAATGATTTCTCAGACGAGTTCGAATATGGGTCATCTGGGTCCAAAAACCAGGTCACTGTTACTAAAAATAGAATTTTATTGTTAACACTCTAGCAGTAACATTTTTCTCTGATTGTCATGAAACTTGGTCAAGATGTTTGTCCCAATGATTTCTCGGACGAGTTCTAATATTGGTCATCTGGGTCCAAAAACTAGGTCACTGTTACTAAAAATAGAAAAACCTTGTCCAGGCTGTAAAATTGTTATATCTGATCGGATTTCAAAATAACTTGGCACAAATGTTCACCATGACAAGACGGTGTGTTGAGTACAATACCCATGTCGGTTGGTCCAAGGTCAAGGTCACTGTTACTAAAAATAGAATTTTCTAGTTAACACTCCACAGGTCACATTTTTGCTCTGATTGTCATGAAACTTGGTCAGGATATCTGTCCCAGTAATTTCTCGGAGGAGTTGGAATATGGGTCATCTGTGTCCAAAAACTAGGTCACTGTTACTAAAAATAGAATTATCATGTCTTGGCTGTAAATTGGGATCCTTTCATCTTTCACATTATATGCATGCAGTATGCTTTGTCTTCCACAAGCATATTTTTCATTACATATGTTTATTTGATACATATGTATACCTATTCGATTTCAAAGCCGCATTTCGGGGGCATATGTCAATTTCAAGTGACAGCTCTTGTTATAAATGATAGTGCCTCTAGCTGGGAGCGAACCCGCACCGTCACGGCGACAGCGCCTAGCTCTGCAATTCCTGCGACGCAATCAATTGAGCTAACCGGGACAACCCCAAAAAAGGTTGATCGGATTGCCCTGATATACGTAACAATCACTGCATGACATCGGTAACGGGTTTTTTTACTGATAATTTTACTTTATGTACGGGGAGACTTTTTACGGCCGCCATACTGCACAAATAGCGCTACTTAAGAACCGCACAAATAGCGCTACTTAAGGTTCTTCAAAGGATAGTTCCTATGAAATTAGTTTAATATAAAATCTTTTTATGTGTTTTACCTAGTTTTTTATCAATTAAACATGGTAAAATATCAAGGTTAATTATTCAGTGGTAAAATCAAATTGATTATATCGAGAAATGATTTTTACCGGAGATATATCAAGAAGGGTGGGATTTAAACAATATTTTACTATTTTTGATGCGACTTATAGATCTAAGCTCTATTCGAAAAAGCTAGAATTCATAAGCACACTCAGATCCTTGTCTTTTTGCTGTTCATAAGTACCTATCGTTCTTCATTAAAAGAAACGCGTTAAAACGTAAAATCAATCCTAGACTAGCAGACTTTACAAGACAAAATTCTTGAAGTAAGAAACACTGCAAAATACAATTCAAACTATCAGGTAGGCCGAAAATAACGCTTAACCTATACTGAAAGAAATTGTTGTTTCGTTTGTTAGTTAATAAAAAAAATAGTTTCCTGATCTTTCAATAATTTATTTTCCACAATACGTATACTGATGTAAAATAAGACATATTATAAACATAAATTTATGCAACGTCTTATTGAACAGCATTAAGAGAGATTTTGATTTTTCACCTTTTTATCGATGGCAGTGCAAGGACGACTGTAGACGGCTCTTAATCTTTTTCTTAATCTAATTCAAACTCATTTACAGTACTGTGAACGTTTTAGGTTACAAACGAAACGCACGATAGACGATATACGGACGCACGATACACGATTAACTGACGCACGATACACGATAGACGGACGGACTATACACGATAGACGCACTATACAAAATACTCCGATTCATATAATTTGTGTACGAGATTTCTAAAAATTTGAAAATGCTATCAAAATATCAATTGAATGGTTGCATAAAATCATATAAATTTGCTTATGCGAGAAACTTATTCACGTTGCACCGTAAAATTAAAAGACGTACGATGCACGATTCGCGTTATACGGACGCACGATACACGTTAGACGGACGCACGATACACGATAGACGGACGCACGATAGACGCAAATTTTGTAACATTAAATGTTCACAGTACTGTAGCAATCGAACCCCATGGGTTGTAAAACTGATAGCTTGTAATTTGGCATTTCCAAACAATAAAATCCATGACAAAATAAAACAATTTTATTATCAAAGACAAGCTTATTTTATAGCAATCCTATGTTAAATTGATGATAAGAAACGTTGAAAGCATTCAAACACGATAGATAAACATAACGCTGGCTCGGTTTCGATTTAGCCTGTGTACAGGCATTAATTGACATGCATGGTCTCCCCATGCCAAATAGCTATGTGTTGATCGGACTTTATAAACGTAAACAAAACACATCGTGATCCATTCTTAACGATGTTATGCATATAATAGCAAAATGGAACCCATAATGCGTCATTTTCAGATTAATACAATTCCTTGTCTTAAGGCGTTCTCCCAAGAAAAAAATAATGGATTTGCTCGTTTCAAATAGTAATTTAAATGGCCGGAACTGAACATTCTTAAATTTTAACAGGGTATCTGAGAAAGTAAATCATGCCTATCGACGAGAGAGCCAAAGGCAATAACCAATCAGAGAGCAGGAGGTACATGTATATCACTGCGACGATTACAATATATATCTAAAGGTGTAAGCTAGCTACACGTATAAGGTTAAAAATGGTTAAAATAGTCGAATCACAACTGTTAAAAAAAACATTTTCTTAAATAAACAGATTAATGAGATTATACATATTTTACTACATAAGCCGACTCCAAGATTACAACGATTTTGTACTGAATAAATTATTGCTTCGAGCATGGAATAACAATTTGCTTCCATCAAGTCCAAATGAAATACAGGGATAATTGTATGAGACGCAATGAGGTTTCGATGCCTCCAGGATTTACTAATGACCAGACCTGACTAAGCCAATTACGGATAACGAGTCTGACTGCTTTTCTTCACAGCGATTTCCCAGCGAAAAACGGATTTAATTCTATTAGGTAGACAGATGCTATTTAGAATGTTACGTTTTTCAATTTTAACCTTCGATTATGTCATTGAATTTATAGATCGTTTTTTCTAAATATCTTATTAGCCCATCCCAATGATGATGCTGTGGTTTGTGATGGATCGAAATTGTCATGTTAACTGGTGTAGATATTGAGTTGCGCTTAACCCGGGGCTAGCCGATGCGATCAGCAATATGCATTTCCATTTCTGCCCATTAACAGGCTAAATAAAACCGATCCTGCAATATTTTCATATTTGTCGTATTCGGAGGATTTCAAAGTTCCCCTTAATCCATTGCGTCCAGGTCATTTCTTCAAATGACACCATAAATTTGAGCAGACGACAATGCTTATTTTCTATTTCAAGGTAAAAATAACAAATTAGATTGTCAAAAATTTAACACATTCATTTATTATGATAAAATAATTATAGCTGTCCGTTCTAACCAACTATGCGTACGCATATGTCACACAATTCTTGTCTGTTGAAATTTTAGGTCAACATATGTTAACTGTTGGAGTCCAGGGAAATCAAAGACAAGTTTTGCATGGAGGAAAACAAAAACAACACCGTGAAAAATATTTTTAATTAAAGGATGTGAAACAAAAAATCTAGCAAGATCGTGTAGTTTTTCTGTTACAACCTTTTAGAATCTGGTTTTCAGGAGAATTTTAAACGAATAATGATTGACACTTAATTATTTAGTGTTTGTTAAGTACTGAATATTCATAAGATTATGGCGTCATATCTGATAGTTGTAAGATAAAAATGTGACGATCACTAAGTTATTGAGTGTATATCAAGTGACGCTTTATTTATTAAGAAACCACGGTAACTTCGGTACGCTCCTTTCCCGTAGAGTTTCCTAATTGTTAAAACATCACTTAATATACCCTAACTTTATCTAGACAAGACATGCAAAAATATAACTTTAATATGATCTGCTTCCAAAATTAACACCCCAAACAATTTAAGAAATAGATATCCATAGGGTATTGCCGCCTTGAAGTTACAAATGCCTCAAATGCCTTAAAGGGAGATGTGCAGGGTCGAGCAGGTGTACTCGGTAAAATCGTAAACAGATCGATCTATGTAACATTTACGTGTACTTTTCTCTAAACTCTACATTTCAAACCCTCCAGGAGGAAGTTTTCGGTTAATTTTACCATTTTACCGGACCTGAAAACAATCCGCTAAAGAAATCCCTATACAAAAATACATTCGATATTTAGCGATCATGGGAATGTCACGCTTGCTATTCATGGTGGCCCAGGCATTTTGAAACAAATGGCGACGTGGATAGTCGGCAAGGTACACCGAATGCGTATTTTGGTTGAAGTGATCACGTGACAATCCTAAAACCTACCGCGGCTTTAAGCGGGAAATACAAAATTAGCTAACCTATGCGCGTCGCATAGGATAGGAAACACTATTTATATATCTTTTTTATAAAATATTTGTTTGAAATATTTCGGGTGTAAATCGATATTTGAGCTTCAAATAATGATATTCAACTGATTAATAACCCTTTTCGCAAATCTGTTCCATTCATCAATCCTGAACATCTCCCTTTAAAGCCCAGTATGCTTCATATATGAAATGTAATTAAGAACGATAATTAGTATGTCTCTTCAACAGCTAATGTCAAGTCAAGTCAAGTCAATTTTATTGGCATTTAAACATAATACAATGTCCATAGCCAAAACCATACAGAATAATGGCAGTAACAATCATGAGATCATGCTCAATCATATCAAGGTACATAAGCAGAAAAGTATTGTAATGAATCTGACTCTTTAAGTAATAAACCAATACTCACTCTCTTACACTATCCGCTCATTACATTAACCTCTGTTATAGGCTGAGCTACTTTCAACTACTTTTACTTTAACTCAAAGAAATAGTTCACCAATTACATTTACAATAACTTGGGTTTCTTCGATTTTAATGAAAGATAGTGAAGATTTCAGTCATTTGTTTAGTAATACCTTAAGCTTTCAAATTCATAATTTATGACTGTATAACATAACGCTGTCGAGTTTGGTCCAAAATCTTGACATGAGCCTTTCGCAGAGATGTAAAGTGAGTGTAAGGAACGACAACTCTGCGAAGGAGATTGACCAATACTAAGTATCGAGAATTCTATTTATAGAAAATTATTAGTAGGTCATTAGAGTACAAGTAGTTATATATAGACAAATAGTTAAAACTTTGAATTTTAACATCGTAAAGGAGATTAACGCTTCGCTTATTTATTAAAACTGCTAATTAAAAAAATTGGACAAGCACGTTCACTTAATATATGAAGCGTTATTATTTTTGTCGTAATTATTTTTTAACAAAAAAAAAGGTGAAACATCCACACTAAGAAAACATAGACTCGGTACCTGTCAAAAAGCAGAAAGGATGTTGACTCTAAACAGATCTTACAAACCTGTCATTTTGTTTGCAGTTATCTAGTTACTGTTTTACAGAATTACGGCATTTAATCCTTTTTTCCTTCTGCCATCCTTTGTCCAAAGTTTTCAGTCTTTTGTGTATTAAAGAGACAAATGGATCTTCTTAATATGACACTGTCTAAGAATAGGCTCAAACAACGGACCAACACTTAATTAGAACCGAATTCCTGCCCAACATTTTTTATCCTGGCAGAAACTGGCAAATTCTAATGAATCCGATGTTCTTCTTCAGTTGATATCTGATATCAGGTAAGACACCTTTGAATTCCTCAATTAAACTGATCGGCATACTGTTCTGGAAACATGTCTTCCTCAATACCGTCGCATGCACTGTATGAGTAGCCACAAGATGCCGCTTTCATTTCCTTTAAGTCCTCTGCTTTGATAACTTGATCACTTACAGATACTGTCGTCATGTCCACCTTGTTTACTTGTTCCAGGTTCATTGATCAACAGAACTAAAGAAATGTTTAAATTTAATGTTGTTATATTTATTTAGTTTTTGAAAAACAAGACATATAAAACAATAAAAATATTATTATCAAAGTTTGCTAAGGACTTAGAATTATTTTGTCACTGACCGTTCCAAGAAGGTAACTCCAATCGTTCACTTTGTTGTAAATTGTTTGTGGTGTCTAATTAATTTTTTTTTTTGGCGTTCACCTTTTCGGCATGTAAGCGTGGTGCTGCGCTTTTGGATAGGAGACCGCCATATTGCAGGCTCAGCACCTCCGACTTCGGATCTCCTTGCGGGTCCTCCTATACCGACACCCGCCGAATCGGTCGTAATGCTAACCCTTACACCCTGAGCGCCAAGGAGGGAAGCCATTACTACCATTTTTAAAGTCTTTGGTATGACCCGGCCGGGGATCGAACCCACGACCTCCCAGTCCGGTAGCGGACGCTCTACCTACTGAGCTAACCGGGCTGGTGATTAAAAAAAAAATCTCTTATAAACTCAATACAATGATGACATGCACCCTTTTCCTGTCATTTTTCTTGGCTGTGTTGGGTGGGTATGTTTTTTGGATGTGGCCATTCCAGATATGCATATTTCACATTTCTGATATTCATGTTGCACATTTTGTTACTAAATGATTTCTAATATCAGTCACGGTTTCATGTAGACTTAACAATGATGTGAGGCTAAATTAGAACATCTAGAAAAAACAAATTGCATTGTTTCTATATTGAAATAACAGTAAAAGTAAATTAATGAAAGTCGTGTTTTGATTAAAGCTAACCTTATTGAAAAAAAGCTAAGATGGCTGGGTTTGCATCAAAGACACCCGACCACACTGCTAAAAAAAGGAACATGCCAACTAATCAGCTTTTGAACACCTTTTAAAAATTAGTTTACAAAATCACGATTAAAATCATTGCAACATGTCACCATGACAATATAATGGAGCTTTTTGTGAAAACAAGGAACCAATCCAATTAAAAAATACCAAATACCAGCAACGCTTAAAATTCTGCTCCAGCGTAAAATTAACGTCCAGCCCAAAGCTCCAAAATCAACGCTTTTGATTTATCGTGTATAGGAGATTTACAAAAGACTCAAGATTACAGCTGCATCTATAGCGATTTTCCACAAAACTGAAACGACAGCATGCAGCCGAATTTTTTGTTAATTTTCAATGACTTGAGCACTTCCATTACTGCACTTGTACAGGCTCATTTTAAACGAGCCTGTAGTGTTTGATATTGGTCGTGTCCGGTGGCTTTCTTTAAGTATGTATAATGTATAACTAACATTAGATAAATTGCAAGATAAAGAAGTAGGTCCAGAGAAAGCTAACAGATGCCTTTTGGGGATGAATACGGTATAAATGAGACGAAATAATTTGATAGTTTCTTTCTAAAATGATATCTATCGACACTCTATTTTGAACTTTTGAAGCAAAATCTTCTGGCGGAAACACCGAGACCGAGTACGCTAGACGTTATTTTAGAGGCGTAACACAACATCGACACATTTGTTGAAAGATGACTATTATCAAAGTTAAAAAACAAAATACACATCGAGCAAATGGATTGGGGATAGGATGGTCAATTAACAAACTTAAAAACATACAGACAAATATTTGACTGCGAAGATGTAGATGCGAAACGCGTGAACAATCAGAACTACAGAATAACTCACCGTTTTAAGGATATTGATATACTTAAAATCAAAGAGGGTCATCCATACATCAAAAAGCAAAAAAAAAAAGAGTTGTATTCACGATTTTAGTTAGTTTATAATGTTTAAGATAGAAGTTGCAATATATTCAGATGTACACAGCGGCGCGGACGCGATAGTAGATCAGCTCGACATTTCCGTAACGTTCTAGCTAACATGATGGTAATTATGCTAAATATAATGAGTAACCAGGAATAATTTCAATAGACACAAATGTTTATTAATCATGTTAAACGCATGTTGATTACATTGTTTCATATCTTTGTAAAAGACGGGAAATTATAGAAGCTAAGAGATAGCTCTTCACCTACACTTGGTAGTTGTGAAAAAACATGATAGCAGATTAGCTACGTAGCATTATTACTGTTCTGTGCACTTAAAGTACGCGTTATTATTTATCGCGCTTGGTTGTGTAAAAATCACATGTGACTCGGGTGATATACTATTCAGACGTGCATTATATCCTCACATACACTGACAAGACACAAAATAACTAAAATACTAATAACTTTCTGTGCTATAATTTGCTAATTTGCTTCCTTAACAATTCAAAATAAAAAAAAGCCACAATGCAATCTCAATTTTTCGTTCTGGATATTATTTTTAACACCAATCGTACGTTTTCTGTTGTCATAGTGTCTCTTAAGAAGTAAAGCGGGAATTCTTACATAAAATACTGATTAAAGTCACACCTTCTTTATATTGAAAACGGTGTTGAAAATCATTTGACTTGCTAGCTTAAAGGAGTCTGTGCCAGAGGTTATAAAACTGAGCATGGAAACCAGTCTCAAATCTCAAGCATCCAGCGACCAGTCGTCATTTCAGCCAATCAGATGCTTGAGATTTGAGACTGGTTTCCATGCTCAGTTTTATAACCTTGGGCACAGGCATTATATAGTGGTACAATTGAAATTAACGACATGTGAGACATTGAAGTATTACACCCTGAACAAAGTAATTAAACATTTAAAACAATTCACTGACGCTAAACAGTGACTTAATGTATATTAATTTAACGCCGCTAATGAGCGATGCAATGATGCAAAGAATTTTATGAGGAGCAATATTTATTGTCATCCTAAAATATTCAAAGAAACCTCTGATGTATATCTCCAGAGAAATAAAGTACCAATCAGTATGTTATTTAACTATATTATCAGATACTAATGATCAATAAATCAAGGAAGATACCATTAACAATTTATGTGATGAAAATTTGTCATAACGACCTGAAAATGCGACGACTTTTCTTATTAAACACTATTTAATATTTGAAACATAAGCAAGAGTTAATATTAACAATTTAAAACAAATATTTTGATGGGGTATATTTAAGCTAATTTATTGCCGAACAGTTGACAACATTGTTATGTGATCGTAGAAGACTATCCAACATATTTTGCTTTAATTCAATAACAGTTGGAACATACCGATACCACGTGAAATTACGTTACATTACGTATGATTTATATCGGTTTATTTCTATATTCCAAGGCGGTAACCACTCGGGTACTCATTTTCGATAACTGTTTGTGATATCTTTATTGAAGCTGATTATATTATAAACCCATTCTCTCTTTCCTCAATATGTTTTGTCTCTGTGGGGATGATGTGGTTTTCTTTGTGTGGCTTTTTCGTTATACATATTTCATGGTTTTACACTTATTTAGAATATGCCTCATGTGTCTTTAAAAAATAAATATTCTAATACTGTATAATTTGACGTGTAAATATATATTACTAGATATTGAAGTGCTTTCATAAGTTGAAGTTACCATAGATTATAAAGAGGATATTTTTTGTTTTGGTGAAATATTTGTTTTACTCGCGAACACTGTCACAAGCGAAATTACCAGTTTTGGTGTTCACGAGTGAAAAAAACGTTATTTGACGGAAACAAATATTATTTTTTATGTTGTTTGTAAAAAAAAATCTGATAATTGGATATGATAAATAATAAATACGTTAAAATGAGCATTTCGGAAATAGCCTAGAAAATTAAAATGGTATTCTACAGTTTAAAAACGGTATTTATAAACAATAATTCGCTGGAAAACATATAACATATAAAGATTGGAATAATTTTAATGAAGTGGATACAATGGACAAGATTTTCAATGAAGTAACAATGGATAAACCGTGTTTCTGTTTGTCTAAATGAAACCTCAAATTAAAAAAAAATTGATTTAGGGCGTTTGTCCTGTTGTATTTTTTACCGCAATTTAGCTATGTTAAGTCTGATAGCTGAGCGTTCTACTGTTTAATACAACGACAACAACAGCAACAGACTTTTATTGCAAGTCATGATTTACATGACAACGAACAAAAGAAAAATTCTCCTTATTATAATATGTAACGCACACAAGAATAAACGTTTACATAAATCGCATGTCGTTCATTCAATAATGTCACCAGCATTTCTTATTTGAATTGCATCTATTAAACATTATTAAGGTGAGCAGCTTTAATCGCGACAGGAAAAGAAAATTCTTGGAAGTACCTTATATGTCAATGAAAGTGAGCAAGTCATTTCACTTGTTTATTGGTAATATTGGATTCTGAGGAATAGTGCGACAAGATTCACCTTTACAAATGGTAATGGAAGTGTCGCTGTTGTACGTCGCTTTTCTGGTGTGTGCACTGTGAGAATTCTTCATCGTGAAAGGGAATAGACCGGTGAATTATTCATAATATTTATGGGAATTTGCGTTTTATTCCTACTAGTGTGAATATTGAGGGAAATAAAAAAAAATCGTGTGTTAAAGTGATGTGATTGATTTCATTGTTGTTTTAACAAATGCATTCCATGGAGCTTTTATTTTTGCTTGTTTTATAAACATTTCTTATTAATAACTAAACAACAATTGTGAAAATAATTTCAAATATTTTCTTATTTTTGTTCCAATGATGAATCAACGCCTACCTTGTGAACATTTTGAAACAGAAATCTGATTTCTTGAATCCCCAGATCTGCAGGTATCAAGTAATATATCACATTTCTTTTAACAATTATTAGAAATCAAGATTATAAATTTGATTTGGGAAAAAGTGTCGTCGATGATTTTTTAACATTTAAGTTGTTACTGTATTTGAAGAAAAATGTATCAATCTATTTTTTCTCATAACTTATTTAACATTTTGTTACACATTTGACAATATAATGTTACTTTTATTGACACTATTAATTTCATTTTACCGCGAAATGCATTGAGTTTTGGCGTTTGGTCAAGTTTATGACGTCTTTTTAGGAAATGACGTCAGCTGTCCGAAGACCCCTTTTCCCGTGACGCGCCCTATTTATCTCTTATTATCAATCTGACACGTAATCAGTTACATCCCAGTTGATAAGCAACACATTTGTTTTCATTAAAAAATATGTAAACATTCAATATAATTTGTAACTATGGTAAATTTAGTAGGTCAAAATTGTGTAGACGAGTCGCACGTTTTTGGGTTTGACGTGAAAAAATAACTTCTACTTTTCCTCTTCAAGATTAAATTCGGTTTATTTCTGACCGATTAAAACATGTCTTTTTTAACAAATTAAAATTTAATAGACTCCAACGCTACTTAATTATTTTCGCTCCGTTTTTAATATAAATATATAAAGTCACGAGTCTCAGAATGTAAAAATTCTAGAGAAATTTGAAGTGAAATGAAGTGATGTCGAATGGCATGTCGAACTCAAATTTCATAAACTTAAAAGCAAATGTTGCATGGACAGTTTTAACGTCTAGTAGAATTTATGAAAGTTTGGAAATCTTTTTTGCATTGACGTTGTCAATGATGGTAAGTACACTATAATTTCTTCTGTACCAAAATTGTTAGGACATGTTCTTACATTATAGTAGTTTTGTGTTCTTAACGAGACAGGACTTTCTCACTTTCAGGAAATGAGCGTAACCCTTGTTTTAAAATATATTGACTTATTATTTTTCGTTTTATTTTCAGAATTTAATAATATCATAACGCGTACATGTATTAAGAAATAATACAAAAATCAAGACATGAAGCTATGTCTGCAGCATATAACTTGGTCACCAGAGATAACGAGTCTCTTAAAGCAGGCAACTCAATGTTCAGGGTGGAATACTTCAATGTCTCAGATATGGTTAACATTAATTTTACCACTATATAATGCCAATTATTAAATGAACAGTAGCATTTTTCGAATTTTGGGCTTATCAGTAGATTTTAGGATCCGTAAGTAAAATTTATTGCGTTTGTAACGCTATAACATCTTTGGCTTCATATGTACTCAATCGTACATTGACTGAATAAGACTAGTACATCGCATTCACTATGTTTACATGATTCTGACGTTAAATATTATAAATTTTGATATTTGAAAAAAAAAACACTTATTATTTTTTTCCTAATGCCCTGCACCTTTTAATCTGATTGCCAGCTGCAAAGTATCACACTCGTGCAGTCAGTTGTTGACATCTATTCAGTCGTTATCGGTTTAAAATCAGCTTGATTGCTGAAGTAGAGATATGCAAAGCAGTGAAACAGTCAAGAAGTCTATCGGATTTGAATTAGTGGTCTATAGCCTAAATAGTCACGTGCTCCTCCATGGTACAAAAAGCTATAAATAGATATATCTCAATTCGTTATACCAATATACACGGCGTTGAGACGCCGTGTAATAAATTTTAACCAGTCTTCACTTGAATCGCTACACAGACCACACGGATATTAAAATTCTACATAATACAGATACATCATCTTTTGAAAGCCAGAAAGGGGTCATCAGCAATTGAACAAAGAAGACTGATGACCCCTTCTTGCTTTCAATAGACGATATATAAATTTGTGTTACATAATATCTAACAACTAACAAATAAACAAGTGCATTAAACTGAAACAGCGTATTTTTATGGAGTATCGATAAAACTTAAAAGTAGCCCAACAGAATACGACGTGTCTCAATACTTAGTCTTGACAGGTGTTATAACATGTTTTAAAACACTTCCGGCATTTAACGATGTTTCGGATGTGATTAACCGTTCCATTTGTTTTGTTAAATAAAACATACAAAATGCAGAGAAATTATATTTATCAAATTTTATCCCATATTTTTTTTTCAAGTCTGTGAATACATTTTAAAAAAAATTTCGTCCATAATATTCAACCCTTCCGCGCGTTTGTTTTTTTTATATACTTAAAGAAATTAGAAACACAACTTCTTAAAACATAAAATATGTTTCGTGATTAAACAAGTTGCGTTTTTAATCTCTTTTGCTTTATCATATGTACTTGAAGAAATTAGAAACGCAACTTCTTTAAACATGAAATGTATTTCTTGTTAAAAGAAGCTGCGCTTCTAATTTCTTTCAGTGTGTTATGAAAATTAAACGGATATTTAATATTGCACTGGAATGAATAAGATTGTTCTGCAAATTAACAAGTGAAATTGTAGAGGTCTACCTCTGAGATACTTTTGATATAAATATTACTTCTAATAAGAAAATGTCAACTGAGGTAAACTCTCTGCGAATAAAAACTGATGAAAAACGATTGCAATATATAATCAACACTTTAATATATAAATGGGAAAAAACAAAAGGTCACTTATGCCTGTATAAGTTTTAAGTGATTCATTTTTCTGTCTGGAAATATAAACATATAAGTTTTCGTTGCATTATTCTTTTAATTGTAAGTATAATTTAATATTGTGCAAATTTGGACTTGAAGAAATTATTCAATAAGAGCCCCATTTTATCCGTAATTTCAGTATTAAAAATCAAATAAGAACCTAACAAATATGTTAATGACATACAAGCTCATCATCAGTGTACATTATCAATTGCATTCAATGAGAATACTTACCGTTCATTTAGTAGTGAGAGAGGTAAGAGACATAAGGGATATTTGACTCTTTTGAATGGCAGACAATACTGCTTCTGCTTGTATTCTTGAATCCTCTCAAATCTTATAAAAATTGTATAAGAATTGTTGTTCTTTCTTTCAAGGAAATATGTGCATCACTGCAAATTATCAGCTGGACTAAATGTAAAACTTATATAAATACAATTGTTGAACCTGGTCAAAACATAAGGAACATGGTTCATTTTCGCAAAACCCCTTTCGCGATGCAAAAAGGGCAGTCCTAAAGATCCGATAAAATGTATTGCAGATGAGTGCTCTTTTTATGCTACATATACAAATTATTAGATAAGACGATTACTGTGTAATATTTTTATTATAAAGCTATAGAAAACGTTCCTTTTTCAATCGAAACATAATCCTGTTTCAATACATTTTTTTCCATTGTTCTCGTGTTTCGTTTTCCGGGCCATTCAAAGTTGCCTTTTCATCTTTTTTGAACATAACTGATGTTTAAACCTGGTTTTCTTTGAAAAAAAAACAACAACAAACAAACAACAACACCGGCGGATTGGGGTATATCGTTTGGCGGGCAGATGGGCGTCAGCATTTAATTAAGTTCTTTCAGTTTCAGTCCGTTTTTCTTAGTAAGCATCCAAGGTAGAGCTTTGAAACTTAACATAGTTGTCTCCTACAGTAGCAATTATCGGACAAGTCAACTCTTGATTTTACTGTGTCATTTTTATGCCCCTTTATCACTAGGAATTAGGGTTAAGTTTGTTTGTTTAACACTTTTTCTCTAAAACCGTTAATCAACAGCGATCCCTGTAAATACTTCAACAAAAAAAGTTGGTTTCGTCGCATTGTGGAGTTTTCTTAAGGGGTCGTTGCGATAGAAAAAAGTAGTGATATAGTTTTTTTTTACTTCCCTCCCACGCCGATTTACGCCATAAGGATATAGAAACACTTTAACATTAAGTACGTTAACATCAATTCGATGCGAGAAATCAGGAACGAAATACTAAACTTTAACCTTATGAGGTCAACGATTACTGCGCACCCAAAAGCTGTGTATTGAAAAGAGATCAGTACAGTTCATTCTTTTCATACCACAACCTGTTACCTACTGCCGTACATCAGAGTAGTGAAAATGATATGTACTCACATTCAATACAAAACAAAATCTATACAATACGTACGTCAGAAAACCACGAAAGCTTACTCTTTCCCTTACTACTTTTTGCTGCATGGTGAGGTTGTGTTTTCTGGGTGTGGCGAATTTCCTGATATGCATATTTCACAATTGTTGTTTTCTTTGTAAACATGGTATGCATGCATTTTCATTTGTCTCAATGCTGTTCCTTCAAACATTTATTTAAAATATCATGACAGAAAAAGGAATTGGGTCTCTATAAAATTGTAAAACGCACAAGGAAATTTCCATAATGTGTTTTCAATTTGTAGAAGAAATTAAGTAGTAATGAAGTGTTAATTAAATTTTTGAGAGGACACTTTTAACGCCCAACTTTGGCCCGTTCCTTAACTTTTAAATTTCTTTTCTAAAACACTTTTTACTTTTTAACATGTTTTCTAAATTTACGCTTAAGCATCATTGGAACCAAATGTTGCAGTTAACAGGTTTTAAAGTTACAAAATGGAATAGTGCAAAATCATTGTCTGCATGAAAACGCGACTGTGGCTGTCCACATAACTTGTACTTGTGAAGCTTTTGATGCGGGAACCCTAATGATTTAAGGGACAAATGTCAAGGTCAAATCCAAGTACAAAACGATATTCTGAAAATAACTCGACAACTATTTGTCCAACAGTCAGAACGAAACGATCATTGGTACTCTAGCAATGTTCTAGTGTACCAACCTAACCTTTCACCGTCAGGTTCTAATTTGTAAAAACACGTACAAGTTACCTTAATGAATGAAATCCTACCCACCTTCAGCAGAACAGAACAGAACAGTACTTTATACAAAAGCACGTAAACAAAAAAACATACGGCGTGGTACAATGTCAAAGATTTCAATCAATATTAATTTCTCATCTTATTAACAGTTATATTTTAAAATCAGGGGTATCGATACCACACAATACGATAGCTTATTGCATGTTTTCATGCCGATTCCAAGCTTTAGTTCAACGAAACTGTTGCAATTAAATCGACACATTCTCTTTGTACAGATCAGATTTATGTTTAAACCCCTTGGATTCTCAAAATGGAAAAATTGCTTGTGTGTATTTTAATACTCATGTCAAATCACCTGTAGTGCAGTGCCAACTATAAGAATTGCCTCTTTGTGAATATCTAATTAGCTAGCCCTTTAGGTCTCTTGGATAGTATCTTGCAAAAAGAGTTTACGCGAAGCAGTAGATTAAGAAACAACTCGTTCGTTCTTTTTATCATTACATACCTATAAACTTTAAACTACCCATTTTAGGAAAACCCGAAGAACAGTTGTTTGAGGCGAAAATATTCCGATGTTATTTTTTAAAAATATCTTGGTAATTATATTAAAGCACATCATTAGGTTAACGCATCTTTACGTATACATTTTAATTTGTGAACAAAATGCAATGAATAGGAAAAGTTAACCTTTACGACAATTACTGCGATGATTAAGGTCGGCTTCTGTTGTTAGCAGAGGTGCTCCTTTATCTGGAGGAAAATAACAATAATCAATCGGACCAATGAGTTGTATATGATACCGATCTATAAATGCACAAAGGAACAATATTGATTTCAATATTACAGTTTCTCCGTAGATAAAACGAAGCTGGAAATTGGAAATTAAATGATCCGATAAAGGCCAGACCTGCGTAATTAACCAGGTTTTCAAGATAGAAAAATGCTGACCACCCGTGATTAATCATTAAATAACTTTCAGTGAGTATAGGCCTTTACATTCTCTGATAAAAGTCCCATCAACGCTACGGGTGCTTGTCCTTCTGCGTTAAAGATTGTAAACCTGACAAGATAACGTGGTTGGGTCTATACTACTCGAATAACTAGTAGAGACCTATTGCTAAAGTACATCGGTACAAATACCTATTTTTATTAACCGTTTGATTTTGTTTTGGGGTGTTTTTTTTTGGATAAAAAACTAAGTTTTAAAGTTTGTTTTCCAACTTGTTTGAAAATTTATTTTAATTTTTGTCTCATTAGCAAGAAAGATAAGATGAACACAGCTTCTCAATCTATATATCAAGAAGAGACAGAAGGTATATATTTTCATCATCTAACTTCTAAAAAAGACATAAAATGGGATAAGTTGAAAGGTAAAAACACGTTTGCACAAATGTTATAATCCCAGATCCCCTATCAAATTCTGCCCTTGTTTCGGGCCGTCCATTTCTTATGTCAGGGGACCATACGCCATTGAATATGAGATAGACTTTATAAAAAACGCGTTGAGGTTAAGTTCCGCTGTTTTCTCATTAAGGGTAAACCCATCATTTTATCTTTCGATCAAATGCCGCTAATCACAGATTGGTACTGATGTGAATAAATACAGGACTTGATGTTCGGCATCACATGCACAACGTCGTTTGAGATATATCAAGTTTTGTATTGTTAGCTTTAAATTTGTAAATATTGGGTTGTGCGTAATATCGGGCTAGGTGTGTTGGGTAATGTGCATTTTACCTGAACCGGTTGGGGCAAGTGAAAGTTGGTGCACCCTAGAACCTGGTTTTAACCCCCAGTGGCAATTTGTTTTGCCACTGGCCGTTCTAACATGCTGTATTTTCCTCTCTTCTTTTTCGCATCGTTGGGAAGCTGTGTTTTGTGAGTGTGGCGATTCCTGATAGACATATTTCACTTTTTTATTAACACCAATTAACAGGCACCATCAAACCTGGTTTAAAGTATTTTATTATTTGTTGTGTGCGGTGTTTTTCAGTTCTCTTTTCATCTATTTATATTTATAAAAATGCAAACAAATAGTTTGAGACTAATGTTAAGACACCCATTTAACTATAGGTCACCTCGAAGCTTTTAAGTTTTACATGTATGTAAGGAACTGAATCCGAAAAAATGCTAGGCAATGTTAACTGTCAGTAATAATAAGTGTAATAAGAAAAAAAAGTAATCAAGGTTTAAAGTTTACTCTTTGGTGTTCTTTAAAGAGAATTAAATTAGATAAAAGTTCACCAGTAAGGCCAAGTGCAATTTAATCTTCCTTAAATTATCCCTTTGTTGTTGTTGTTGTTTCCTTTTCAAGTGTTCGTTTTCATTAAAATGATACTCGTCAGTTATAAAATAACATTTTTCAATTTAAGTTTCTTGCTTATCATTTTGCAATGAAACAACACCATTAAAATGTAAAAATAAGGATTGATTTATTGATGTATAATTAATTATCCGCCCATAAAACATTAGATAAAACACGAAAACGCCTCAATGCGAGAAAGTTTGAGTAAAAACGAGCATAACTAAGGCAAAACGCAGTCAAGAGGTACTGCAAGTTACTAGTGTAATATCAGACAACAAGTTTCAAAGCTCTGCCTTGAATGGTTACAGGGAAAAGAATAAACTTAAACCAAAAAAGCTTGATGAAATGCTGACGCCCGCCTGCCCAACGACCACTTAAATAATAACCTAGGTCTTCCAAAAAATGTTGAGTTATTTGTATAATCCCGCAAAAACCATTGAAAATATTTACTGGTTTGTGAGCCATTTGAGACTATCCCCTTGACAAAAATTACTGGTCAGATTTAATGCCAGATGGGGCTTTTTGAATATCGAAAAATAAATATTGATGGGTAGCATGTCAAATATTTGTTAAGGAAATAAAGATACGTTATGAAAGACAAGATAACATCAATAAGATCTGCTGCAGTGCGAATCTCCATTTTACAATATTACATATTATAGTGATCCGCTATGTATGTTATACATTTATGTCACCTTATCATTGTATCACGAAGGGATGTTTTCACAGATGATGGGCAGTTTTTGCAGGTTGTAACAATGCAGGTGTCAGACCTTTTATGGATGCTTACATTTGAGGCACGCCACGGGAAAAGGTACCTTCTGTCATTGTTTGTGTCATTTTGTTGTTACTATATTTAGAAAGAACTATCATATTTCTATTATTTTCTCATAACAAAACAGTGATTTTGTAACACGTTTTGACAATAAAATGGTATTTTTACAGCGAATTGCATAATAATTAATGTCGTCTGCTCTACTTTATGACGTCGTTTCAAGGATTGACGTCAACTGCCCGAAGGTACCTTTCCTCGTGGCGTGCCTCAAAATTTTAATATTAATCAACGACATTGTTACCATCTGTATGAATTATCGATACGTGTAAGCATTAGACTGAGCTGGCAGACCAGTATTTAATCTCAAACATCTGATTGGCTGAAATGGAGACTCCACGTAGTCAACGTTTGATCTCTGAGTCGGGTCTCTAGTTGCAGTTTTATAAAGATATCTTGGTCAATTATTGTTAGAAGAATTGTGATATATCTTGTACAAGAATGTCTACTTTATTCATAAGCACAGATGCTAGATAAAAGGTTGCAAATCGATACCTAAAATCGGTTTAATTGGAAACTATCACAATGTATCAGATTGTTCTAATCAAGAGTTACCAGTTGGTGCCTTACGACCTGTATGCCTTTACTGATCATTTGCCTCCAATAGCTAGCCAGCGTATTAGAATACATGAATAAGTCATGATTATTGCATACATGACTGAGAATTTAAACGGACTTTTATTGCTGAAATGCATTCATAATTCCATAGAGAAGTTTAATATTCATTGAGTTTGTAATAATTTACCGATTTCTGTTCAGTGAAGTGACAACACAACGCAGTCATAAATGATTAGTTTACATTTTATCACAGAGAAGCATGCTTGTTTTTATAATTGTATCATTCATTACGGAGTAAAATGTTCATTTTGCCAATGGTGTAATTGACTGATTTATGTTGAGTGCCATAAAGAAAAATGCAAAACCAATGATATACACGTTCCAGTAGAAAATCTGAAATGCATTTTGTATTCCATTGTGGAGTAAAATGTTGCAGCAGTAATGTGTAACGGGCTTATTAAACGCGTGTGAATCAGTAAATTAAATATATTTATATTATGATTATTCACTAGTGACGTGAGTTCATACGAGTTGGATTTTAAATATTTATATGTTAATACAAAATACCATGAAAAATAAGTGAAATGGATTAAATTACACGGAATAAAAGCTGGCGTGCCGTACATCATAATAAGGTAAGTGATCACATTGTTTTAGAGTTTGTGTTGAATTGTGATTGTTTTGAGGAAAACATTGTTTTAGAGTTTATGTTGAATTGTGATTGTTTTGAGGAAAACATTGTTTTAGAGTTTATGTTGAATTGTGATTGTTTTGAGGAAAACAAAACAAAAATAAAAAGGCAGTGTTGACGGAGTTTTTGTGATTAAAAGTTTAATTTGAGAATTATATCGTTATTTTAAAAATCAAAGAATTCTATAACTTTTAAAATAATTATATGAAAACAATTACTTAATAAAGCCGTTTTTGTTCGCCAATATTGACCTCTTTCTCCATTCACTTGTGTAAAGGTCATTGGATCATGGGTAGCTAACCGAGCAGATCTATTGATATATATGTCGACGTTACACTTTTCTTGACATGTGTATGTCATGGTATTCTTTGCACTCAAAATGTCATTGAATCGGAGTTTCATTTCTTGCTGTGCTGTCCAGCCTATAGTAACATACGAAGACAATACTTTGAAAATCAATCCTGGCCAACAATTCAAAAATTTATTAATATTTTGTCTTGCACAAATCCACGTAAAATCAGAAATACAGCTAAATTTATTTATAATGCTATGAACATAAGAAAGGAAAAACTAAAAACTTCACCTGCTTCGTAAATAAGTATTCATGTCATCTTAAAACAATTTTTCTGCCTTTGTGTCTATTTTGTGATTTGTTTGTTGTTTTTTGTTTGTTTGTAGTTTTGCTTTGTAAAATTGTAACTGCTTTTCTCATTACATGTGTATATGCTTGTGAAATGTCTTGGCCATATGTATTTCGTTATTGTTAATGGCCATAGGCAACATAATGTTTGCCGATTTGCCAATAAACTGGAAACTGGAAACTGGTATTCATGTGGACTACTGATCTGAATGTCTCAGGTTCGAATCCACACAAATACACATTTTTTTTTAAAATACATATTGTCTGCAACTTAATTGTAAAAAAATTATCGTTTTGCTACGTCTTATTTTTCGATACATTTTAAAGCGTGATATTTTTTAAACTTGTTTTTAAAATTTCATTTCATTATCTAAATTCAGAAATACACGCGATTAAAATACAATTCAAACAATAACTAGTCGACTTTAGAGGCTGTGTCGGTTGGGCTGCAAGAGTTTCAATAGAAAGACTGTTTTAAAATTAAATGGACTCTGAACTTCTGTATTCTCGTACTCAAACACTTTTACCGGCTGCGCAAAGCGATCGTCTTTCTTTATACCGTTTAACGAATGTTTATAAACATTCCCATCGATTTACAAATGGATCGTAAAGTTTACGAAGTTAACCGACTCTAGGGTCAAATGCAATGTCAACATCGGGTAACAGTATCTTTCATGACTAATATTTAAACACTCAAACTGGTAGTAAACTGATGACGGAGTTAAGGAAACAACAGATTGAATAATAATTGTCATTGATTCATAAATTAGACTAAGTGAAGAGTAATTGGAATATACACATGGTTCCTATTGAAATCTTACCGGAATCACACATTTCTGCATACTGGTTTCCGGTATCTTTCGGTAAACGCTTGCATTAAACAAGTTTTAGAAAGCCATACCATAAATTTACTTGATGTTATATGTTATGTTGACGTTATACTTTGTTTATTTGGACCTGCTATCTGTGTCGCTCCATAGAATCGGTTATACCATGCTGCTAGAGGACTGCTTAGATGTGTCGCTCTATAGTCGTTTTACTGAGCTGCTGTGGAAATTATTTCATAACATTTGTGAATCCGTTATATTATGCTGTTATTTGAACTGCTTAGCTCAGGGGTTCCATTTGACCCGGAAGATGGGCCTTTGACTTAAATTTTCCAAAAGTTCTCATTTTGGCTGCAATGATTTCAGCTGAAATGGTCATTTTTCCTTAAACTGAATTAGGGGTATTTTCGCTATTAATTGGCAGAATGCCCTAACAAGAGCAAAATGAACCTCGATTACCTGGGGGTCATACGCCGCTGAAAATGGAATGGTATTAATCTGAAAACAGCACATTGAAGGTTTCATGTTCACCGCCATATGCATACCACCGTTTGAGATAGATCAAATTTTTACTGTTTATTTGTGTAAATATTGAGTTGCGCTCAACACGAGGCGACGTGGACAGTAAAATGCATTTTCATTACTGCCCATTAACAGGCTTAATCAAACCGACCCTGCAATATTTTCATATATTTACACTTCAACTTCATCCTCTACGATGAAGTCTTATTCATCTAACGAATCATAAGTTCTGATGGTAAACAGTGTGACGTATTATTTAAAAGGCGTGGCTACAGTAGAGCCGTTCACAATTTATTGGACGTTGCACGATGTTTTGACGTGTGACGTCGCCTTGCACGCACGTTTTGCAACGAGTTGCTGCGAAAAAAGCGTGCCGTCATTCACTTTGTCATCAACGTAGCTTTTCCAACAGCCATTCGAAAAAGCCGTAATATTACGAATTCTTCTAGTTATTTCTGTATTAATGAGATTATTAATGAGTGTAAATATAAGGATTGAATCAATATTTGATGGTTTCCATTGGGGTATGAAAACAGTTGGATTGTTTAAAGCACGCGTGAAGCCCTTCGGGCTTCACACACTTTAAACAACCCAACTGTTTTCCATACCCAAATGGAAACCATCAACTATCGATTCAATCCTTAAATTTGTCGTGTTCGATGGCTTTCAAATTTCCCTTCTCAAAAATTTTGAGATTCAGCAGCTTGTGGAACATATGTAAGCTTTCCAGCAACCCAGATATGGGGCACGCCACGGGAAAAGGTACCTTCAGTCATATTTTGTGACATTTTAGTTGTTACTATTTTTAGAAAGAACTTACAATAATATATTATTTTTCACAACTAAAAAGTGATTTTGTTACACATTGTTATTAAAATGGTATTTTTACCGCGAAATGCATAATAATAAATGTCGCCTGCTCAACTTTATGACGTCATTTCAAGGATTGACGTCAACTGTCCGAAGGTACTTTTTCCCGTGACGTGCCCCATATCATCCGCAAAGGACGTTGTTGTTGTTGATAAATGTATTAGCTAACTTTTTTAGGAAAAAGTTTTAAATTGGAATCAAAATTTAAAAAGATAAGTTTTTGATGACTTCTGTTTATATTTAATTATAAATTTTTATTTGTAACAATACATCAACGAATATAACAAACGCGTTTTATTACTAAATTATCATTTACATAACGGGTTCGTTCACTGAATCGATTTTATAAATAAACAATATACTTTAGCTACCAGGAATAACTTTGTTGTTAATTTACGCAAATAACAACAGCGCTTGTTAAGCGGCACCATTTATTGCGAAAGGAAAAACTAGGTTGACATTTTCAAAATGTATCTTTGGAAAATACTCAATGCCGACCAGATCTTACTAAAGAAATGTTTTCTTCTATGACTGTATTTTTGTTTGCGCGTTTCGGCCCAAAACATGCTCTGCTTCTGCGCTCTGATACCTCCAACTATACCATATCTTCATATCTTTCATATGTAGATGAGATTTGTGGAAGAGAGGTTTTTAAGAAAATTCAAGAAAGTATTTTATGACTGCCTTCGGCTTCGTTTAGTTTCACAAGAGAAACAATTTCAAGTTTTTGAATAATACAGCAATATATTTGTGAACCAAAATGAAAAATAAAAAGTTACTTTCTCTCATTTATAAAAAGCCCGTTATTTCAGTGTATTTGACAAAGCACCGAATGATATTGTAGATTTGATTTTCAAAGAATTTCAGAGTTTTCGTGATTTCTTTTTATTACAGTTTAAGCTTTATCACTTGGCCATGAAGTCATCTTAGCATTAGCATATATAGCCATATATAAATATATTTCCTAACTACTCGTAAAATCGGTGTTGCAATGAGTATTTCAATTTTTATTTGTTTTTGTCTTTTGCACTTTTCACTTGACTATTATACACATATTGTTCTTTATTGTTGATATTAAATAATTTTCTGAATGTAATAATGATTAATAATGCGTTTATTAAAAAAGCGAAATGATCAAATCATATTATCATATAAGGAATGCGATGAGGTTAGGAAATCCCGAATCAATGTTAACTCAATATACAGTTATTCCGAGAAGGTTATAATCACTAACCCAAAGGCTCTTTCGCTGTTTTTTTAAGAAACAGTAATAATGTTTGCTCCGTTTGAAAAATGTACAAACAACTTTTGCCTTTTTAATAAAGATTACGTGTTTCGGTCCATCATGCAATTGGTTCAGATATAGGTACTACTTAGTCTGAATAATTCGACTGCAAGCACAGACCCGTTATCATGCTGACTTTTTACAGATGTCTGTCCTTTACGTCTCAAGCAGTTACGATCAAAACTGTGGTGGAAATCGACCCAATTTAAATTCTGTTATTTATCGATAAACGTGAGTCAGGTAAACTTTAAGCGCCGAAATCGAAATGTGTTGACATGGGTGGAGGTTTAAAAGAGTTTTGCATAAAAAACGAAACCGTTATTTATAAAGGATTACATATATTGATTCTACTTGAATGTGGCCTTTCAGGTATGTAAATTTTTTAAAGATACATATGGTTTAAGATGCTTTATGGAGCCGCCAAAGTTGCGATTCAAATTCCGATCGGCGGCATATAGAAATAGAAGAAACATTTTCCGCATTGATTTGAATAGTAACTGGGTTGCGCGCGAAGGACGATCATCACTTATATTGAAAAGTTCTTGTCGCGCACAAATAGTTGTGCTAGGTACTTCCAAAATTTACCCAAACCTACTTGTTAAAATTCTGAAAGCCATTACAGTAAATACAAGAAAAAATTTGTTGCAGCTCATCAAGTCGGCGCGAGAAGAATTTTCACGTAGTTACAACAATGGCAAAACATGGAAAGTCAATATATATTATTGCACAAGCAAACAGAACCTTAAATCTATTTATGGTTATGTTGTTAGGATATTCATTGTTTGCTTTTTAAGTTATTGGTTGGGATGGGATCAAAGGCCAAAAGCAGTATTGCTGTTTTCATTAGGTATTTTGAAATTGTTTTCCTGTTATATCCATGTTTGTTATTACTTGCGTTTAGGAAGTGGTCATACTGCAACGCACGGCCAGTATCATAATTTTATAGTATTATTACGTCCCGAAAAACAATCTTACCAATTATGTTCCGCAAGTTCACACATAGGTTTAGACGCAATGCAAAGGTCAACATCCCTGACCGATTATACGGAATCTACGTCTTGCAATGTACGATTAAAAACAATGGAAAAAAAACGTCTTGCAATGTACGATTAAAAATGTACATGTATGACCAGTATCACAATTGTACATTTATTCACACCTTTGTTTCCGAACAAAACTCTCACGTATTATGTTTCACAACTACAAACAGGTACATATGCAGTGCAACAGTCAACATCCCTGACCGATTATACGGAAGGACCGTTGTTTTCAAAAATAGTCACGTGCTTAGGAGAACTTATTATTTAAAAATAAAGAAAAATAAAAAAAGCTTTTAAAAAGTGATGTCAACCAGTTCCCATGGTACGATTCATTAAACATTTGTAAATACGCTTTTTTGCTAAACAACTCTCATTAATACAGATCAGAACAAAAATACAAACATTTCTGAAATTATGCCATTATCCCCGGACATTAAATTCCAAAAGAAAGCACAATTATAGTTGACGGCCTCATGGGCCGCCATCTAATGAATAAATTTTAGTTGTACAATACATCATTTTCGTGAGTTTGTGCATGCGTGGTTGGCAGTTCACACATAGACGCCGCTTCTACTACGATCAAAGCAAGGCCGAAAACGTGGCCGATCGTGACAAATCGCAGGAGAAACGTAGTGGAGTCTAAGTATGACCGCAATAGGGTCTTCATGATCAGAGAGCTCTACGCTCTCGCCACGCTTATTTTGAACATGCTCAAACAAGCGTAGAGGCATCGTGGCCAACACGAATCGGGGTAAATTTCTATATTTCCCGTAAAAGTTCCACTGTTACAAAAAAAAAAGAAATGTGCATATCATAAGTACAAGGTGTCTTGGTGAAATAACTCACCCATCAGCTTAACAATGTTTCGTTCAAAAGCACACAAACAAATAAAACATAAGAAGCTAATAGCATTGCAAAGCCAATGGGGCGAGTACTCAATGATCTTACCGAGACCAGCGCCGCTGGAGTCAAATTATCAAGAACACGATAACAGGGATAAAAGAAGCAAATCGAGCTTATAGGTTCTTTAAAGAAGAGATTTCACAGAAGAGTAGGACAACAATCCTTCTCACCCCGTCGTCGGTGTCCGTTACATATTTTATGCACATGGTCCAGAGCTATGCTCTATTTTTAAAAAAGTGTGCTCTTTGTAATTGCTTTTATTAATGGCCAAATATTTGGTATCAAAATTGAGATTATATTATAAATAATTTAAATATAGAATTTAAATGATCTATTTTCAATTCTGATACCGAATATTAAGGCATTTAGACAAGAAGTTATTGAAAAATCAGGTATTCTTTATTTGAAACTAATTTTCTCTTTGGACTTGCTCATATTATTTCTTTTTTTACAGTGGGTATTTGACAGAAGTTGTTGTATTTTAAATCTTTGTTTAAATTGTGTTTTAAAATCATTTATATCAAAATAAAAGACATTTTTAAATTTGCATTTATTTGAAACGTCCTGAATAGTTCAGCGCGCTGTCTTCTGAAATCTCTTTTTTTCATTTGAAGGATCTATCTGCCCACAAGAAAGAATCCTTAGAATAGATTTAACTTAATTACCACAGAACTGCTGAACATTTTGAATGCCCGACTATGTAGAACATAAATACGATTATATATATTGAGACCTTATTTTCACCCGAGCACAACGCTAATTGCAAAGATTGTGATATCTAATAGATAATTGGACTAAGGTCATAATATTTCGCCTTATAAGGCCATAGCTTCACAATACCAACCCGTTTAGAAGCATAAATATGGTTTTGTATGCGATTGTTTTTGTTTCTCAATTTTTAACAATAAAGGTGATTGAGTTCGATACTTACTATAACATCAGAGCATCTTTGTGGAAATGCGGTAGGTTATGTCCGTTTTCATTACAATGGTCAGACTTGATTTCATTATTTATTGCTGGAAAACAAAGGAGGTTCCTTTATGTCTTAATACTTTACAACAACGCTTAGCTCAAATTCGAAACTGGTTTCCATCAGCTTCTTATGTCCTTCGTGTTAATGTGCTTTTGCTTGCAGCGTTGTCGAGTTGATGGGTCGGTTGGAACTATACTCAACAAAAAAAGAAACCTGACACTGTAACTTTGAATAAGTATGAGGTGCATATTCAAAATCTATATATTTTTGCACCATCCAAAAGAAAATAACCACTGAATCACTTGTTTCATGCACCAAAAATATCAAAATGCATAATTAAGTTCAAAACATGCACAATTTTTATTACATACCACAATTCAATTAGCTTTAAATCTGATTCCAGGAAAATACACCAAATATAAGTGTCAGGTTTCTATTTTTGTTGAGTATATTTCACAAAAACAACTTGTATAGCAAGTGTGAGGTTCGTGTACCCTAGCACCTTACTAAAACCTCCATCGGCAAATTGTTTCCGTCACAATGCAGCGACGCACTTAAAGAATGTTCTATGGTATATATCTAAATGTTTTCAGAATATCGTGTGTGGGTGTGTTACAGGTTTAAAGCAGTTTCTACATGTTTTTTCAATAATTTCGAATACCCGTTTACGGTTTTTTACATACTGGCACTCTGTAAACTATGTATTTAAAAACTGGCGACACGCAAATACGGATATTTGCCATTATTATACGAACTGATTTAATGAAGGTGCAATTTCCAGGTACGATCCGATGCTAGATATTGTACACACTTTTGTCAGTGAAATTCAATCAATGTTTATTTGCCCGCGTCATCAGTTTCATTTGCAACACGGCAATAAATTTGTCTCTCATCGAACATTTTTTTCATGATTTTAGATTTCTGTCAAACCCTAAATTACTGCCGTTATCTTATTTCTTGTGCAAACATTGTTCGCTAGTTAACTTCCAGAAATCTGACGAAGGAGACACATAAAATAGCAGAACTTCAAGTGTCTATTCGATCAACAAAAGCCATCAAGAAATTAATTAGGGTCACTGCGTGAAGTCGTGGAGAAATTGATTTATCGCCATGGATGGCCAATAGTTTTGACTACGAAATTCTTTGTCATTACCGGTATTCACTTTAAGCTAGAATAAATTCTTAAGTATTAATGGGGAATCATTAAGGTCTAGAATCTATTAATCCGGTTAGCTGGCTTTTCAGAGTATTTTGAGTACAGCTTTTAATAAGAATTCACGATAATGGTGTTCTGCCATACATTGCCGGCAGAAGTTATTTGGAAAAGTACCTGCAACATTTCGAATCTGAGAAATAAATTTAAAGGTGGATAATGTTTCTTAAAAAAGCGATTTAAGAAAAAAAAAAGATAGTGTCTCTAGCTGGGAGCGAACCCGCATCGTCACGGCGACAGCGCCTAGCACTGCTATTCCTGCGACGCAACCAACTGAACTAGCCGGGACGCTGACAAACTTTAAAAAGAGAGAGAAAATATTTCAGTATGAACAAGAAATAACCTTTAGTCGCCTAATTGCTTGCAAAACCTAGTTAGCTTTTTGAATATTCGTAAGGAAACATAAATTTTCATTACCGGAGAATATACCGACTATCATGTGACTTTTTGTTTTTACCCCTACCTTCGATTAAATGTCAATGGTTTCCAAACGCATGTATGTGATTTAATGATTAATTCATAAAAAGAAGTGGAAATGATGCGTCCAATTATGTTCAAGCTTCAAAATCAACGCTGAGAAATTTAAAAAAAAACACGATCGGTGTAGTTATAACATAGGTGTGGAAGGGTATTTACACAAGTATGATGACTATACTGTCATCTTTGCAATACATTGGTCTTTCCGTAACAAGTAATCAAAATAATAAAAGTTTCTATTGACTTCTATAATCAGTGGCATGTAAACTGTACCTGGTTTACGAGGAAATTACTACGAATTTTTCTGGATACCAGTGCCCAAGGTTATAAAACTGAGCATGGAAACCAGTCTCAAATCTCAAGCATCTGATTGGCTGAAATGGCGACCAGTCGCCATTTCAGCCAATCAGATGCTTGAGATTTGAGACTGGTTTCCAATCTCAGATTTATAACCTTCAACCCAGGATGTAATCACAATTTTAACTTAACACTTTCTATGGACTTATCATTTTTATCTAAGAAAGAATTCAGAATTTATTTGGATGTACACTCGACCGGGATTCTTCCCAAAGCTTATTCCATGTTTCATTTTAACATTTATTTTTAAATGATTAACAAATTTATGTCCATCCTTTCACGATTTGCATGCACTACCTAAAAGAGAAAAAGTAAACCGATATTCGCCGTTGTTTTTACTAAGGTTCTGAAGTACAAGAACTGTGATTTATTTCATCATCAGCGTCGTTTCTCGTTAGACAATATATCGGTAGCTTTAATATGTTTATATGCAAAGAGTTTCTCTGCGATACAGTTCTTATTTCCTTTTAAAATATCACGCTAGCATAGCTCTGTGTATTGTTGAATAAAGCCTAGGTTATGCTTCATTTTCATATTTTTTGTGATGAGCAAGATTTATATTATCAAATCCCCTGCAAATACTGTAATAAAGGTTCCCTAAAAACAGTTCATATGCACACTATAGTCTGAAGTTGCGTTGAACTTGGGGCTAAGCCGCCTAGTTTGTTAATACGTGAAATGATCCATTTTAGCGAGCCTGCATTTCCCCAGTATTAAATAACTTTCAATTTCTTTTTAATCAAATTAAACCTAAAATGAACATAAAAACTGTAATTTGAATTAGAACTTGATGTGAAAATGCTAGTGAACCCGATAACGTAAATTACAGCTGTTTAGGGATACATTTATAATAACTCGTTCATGTGCACTAGGTCTAGAAAAAACATTTGAATAAGAAAATACATAAAAACATCGATTCATATTGATGTGACATTATTTTCAGATGTAAATCTTGAACAATATCGGCTTTAACCTTTAATTTGCTGAACGATAACTTTTTCAGCGGACTTAGCAACAGTGATAAACTTATTTTTTTGTTTGCAAACCAAGTGCGTAAAGTTGCAAAATTTCTAGTGAAAGCATACTTGCACAGACGTGATGCTATATATATTTGAAAACATATGTAAGTTTACATTGTTTGGATATTATACTGTAAATATACTATTCACAATCATAATAATTACCGTACAAGTAAAACATAAGAATTATACATGTACTTAAATTAATTTTGTACACGTCTTAAAATAGTGACTTATAGGTCCATTGGGCCGGATGATTTATTGTTGTGTGTATGTAATTGTAAATATATTGTACAGATGTTTCACAGGTCACTATAATAAACAATTTTTCTTCTTTTTCTTCTTCTTTGCTGGATAAAAAGGCAACAGTTCTAACGACACCTAAAGTTCTTTTGATTTTAAATTCTTTCATAGAACCTTGATAGGGAATATTGTTTTATTGATAATACGTTATTCTTCAGACAAAAACAAATGATGGCTATTGTGTCTTCGTCTAATGGTTAGTTTTTTATCATTATTCTGTACATTTATTCAATATGTAAAGTACAAAAGTTCAATCTTCATTCTGTTCTTTTTTCAGTCTGTCAAAATGAGCAAATTATTTTGTCAAGCAATAAGAATTTGAATTTGAAACTATCTATTATTTCTTGGATACTAATCAAACTTGATCTTTGTCACCATGAATTTACCACCAGACGTGGAAATCAATTCAAGATCTTCTTACTGCAGATTGTAAACATCTGACAACAAATAAGCTTTATCAATTTTACATTGCTTATCTATATCCTAATACTATTAGATTATATCCAGCTCGCCCACTCTTTTCATGCATTGTGGTAATTTTATAAAACCACATTCCCGGAAACACATTTTTTACATTTGATTTAAATGTACAAAGCGCTGCTAAAATTTTAATTTGCTTAATAAGCACATTTTATGCGGGTGTTGAAACGCTATAAATTTATTATTTATAATGCTTTGGCCGTTTCCATGATTTTCATTTACGTAGTGTTGGTTATTTATTGGGTTTTCCGCAAGCAGTTACACCTGCACGTTCAATGGCAATATTACTATGTTACTGTCTGCACTCTTATTTCAGATCGAAAGCAAAACCTGATTCAAATTGATAACGGAAACGAAAACAAAGTTCAGAAGATTCATGTTGAAAAATGCAATTGAAAAAACTTGTTATATCGCGTGAACGGGGTACATCATGTGTTATTTGGGGGATTTAACCCGAAAAAAAATCGTTTTAACATATGACTACCACAAAAAGACACACCAAATTTGCTTATCGGCAGAAATGTTTTAAAATAAACTCTGGATGTGGCCAAACATCTTTAAATTAAACGTTATAGAATGAATTCTATGTTTAGAACGTTGACATGGGAATCTGTTAATTATCACGATATATTTATTTTGCCTTCGTTTTCTTTTTGCACAAAAAAGTAAGGATTATGATCCTAAATAAGCCACATCAAACAGAGGTAAGACTAAAGAGAGGAATTTATCATCAATTGCACAATTTTGATCATTTACGGTATAATAAGAATCATCTCAAATTCAAGTATGCCTCATTGGTAAAAAATCAAAAAAGGAAGTTTCCTTTTCATCTATTTCAATTGGTCATCTTACAAGCGTGTTGAAAAGTGAATAATTTTTACAGATGATATGAACTAATGACAATAAATTCTATTTTCTGCTCCATAATGTATTAATACTGCATACTTTACACCATTGTTGTGTCAAAATCTTAGCGAGAACCCTTATTAGATACAGGGGGTCCAACGTATTTGGTTTTTGCGGAAAAGTAAGTGAGGGACAGGTTCTGTGCGGAACAAAATGGCGGAATATTTCGTTATTTTGTGCATTTCTGGGGATATTTTGACCTGGTAAGTAGGTTTATATCACTGTTATCGAAATATAAATACGCCTACCCGGAGGCCAGATGTGTAAGCTCCACTCGGTTTTTCACCCTATGTTTGTAGAGACCTTGTTATTGATTGTATAAGCTGAAAGATTGTTTGTTTACAAAGTGAAAATAGAAAATTTCGTGACGTGTTTTTAGTCAAAATATACCATTCTTGGACCTATTTTAGCTAAACTATTACCGATTTTTTGCATATATTTCTTCACAACGGCTTTTGCACTTAACATGGGTACTTAATGACCATTTTTTTTAGTCCAAACACCTTAAATGTTTGCCGCGGAAGTGGAAAGCATTTTTTTGTTCGGTGCAGAATCTGAATAACACACTCGTATGCGTTAGGTGTAAGTAAGACAAGAGCTGGTAACAAATGTTTATAATCAAAACAAAAGCCGATTTGTTACGCAAGCATACGTATGTTCTTATCTATATATGCTAATGGACAAAAGTCTTGTCCGGTAGGAAGATTGAAATTTTTTGCATGCCGCAATTTCAACACATTATTCTACGGCAGTAGTGGCTCAAATTCTTAAATTCTTTTTTCATTAATGCATAAAAATGTCCTCTTTTTCTATTGATACCAAATTCATGTCTATAGAGCAATGTGAAATTGTAGAGATTTCACGCTTTCAAAAGATATTATAGAAAACCATACCGGACAAAACTCTTGCCCACGAGTATATAAGTACTTGTACTGGTAGTCCCAAAAATACCGGCGCACCTCTAAATATAGATGTAAACTACACCTCTATGTAGAGGAGCACCTCTCTAAATTCAGAGATCACCTCTATTTCATTGTTTGGACATATAGGAGCACCTCTTTATTTTGACCTGCACCTTGAAATATAGAGCTGCGACTCTAAACATATATTTAATACACATAACGACTAGTACAATGTTACTTTGGACACAAATAGTACTTCATTTATTTGAACATAACAAGTCAAGTAAACAATCATCATTTTAGATGTGGTTGTGCCGCAAATACGCTTCAAACGTTTGTATGGCATGCCTCAAATTGTCTGTTTTGTGCCCCTCTTCTCAAAATGCAGATGAGACTTCTTCTTATATCTTGACATCGTAAATTGTCTCGATCTGAAATAGGTACAGAGACATATGTGACAACGCCATGACCATTTACATATTAAGGTGCGCCTATATATATATAGGTGCGCCTGTATTTTTTTTTGGTAAACTACTACTAAGTACTATAGTACTATAGTACTACTAAAACGTAATAATGTAATGAACACAGATCAAGAGGCAGAATAATATACAGGTGTATGTGGTAGGTAATTTTGCATAACAAATACGAGAGGAATTCGTATTTGGGTAACAAATTTTGTCTTACTTACACCTATATTGATATTAGCGCATTCAAGTTTGTCATTCAGATTCTGCACCGAACAAAAAAATGCTTACCACTTCCGCGGCAAACATTTAAGGTGTTTGAACTTAAAAAAAATTGGTCATTAAGTACTCATGTAAAGTGCAAAAGCCGTCGTGAAGAAATATATGCAAAGCTCAGTGTTAATTTAGCTAATATAGGTCCAAGCACGGTATATTTTAACTAAATACGCAGTTTCAAGTCACGCAATGTTCTGTTTTCACTTTGTAAACAAACAATCTTTCATTTTATACATTCAATAACTTTTTTGTTAAGGCCTCTAGAAACTTAGGTTAAAAAACCGAGTGAAGCTTACATGTCTGGCCTCCGGGTAGGCGTATTTATATTTCGGTAACAGTGATATAAACCTAATTACCAGGTCAAAATATCTCCGGAAATGCACAAAATAACGAAATATTCCGCCATTTTGTTCCGCACAGAACATATCCCTCACTTACTTTTCCGCAAAAACCAAATACGTTGGACCCCCTGTTGATAGGTTACCCGGACAAAATTCAGAAAATAACGAAAATCTGAATCATACATGAATTTCGAAAGCTACAAAGACCTTTTGGCACTGACAAGTTTTGTAACTCCAATGGTTCTCTGTGCGTTATGCGTATCTGAGCTTGGTTGTAAGAACAATTGAATTAATCTGTCTCAACCTCTTTTTGTCTACATATGCCACGAAGAGGGCTTTGTTTGAAATGATACAATAATAAACCTTATCTTAAAACCCTCGTTTTGCGTTTTGTGCGTTAAGAGCACCTTAAAAGAGCAATAATACAACTATAAATTTGTACGGAATATGTCTCACAAAAGATGAATCCTGATATAAGCAAAGTAAGAGCGATTCAATCCTGTCTATGTAACAAATTGCATAAACAGGACTTATCAGAGACGCTAGAAGTTTGGATATATCCACACACGTCCGTCACGTACATTGGTAAGTAAAACATAGATATTACCGGCGGACCTTAATCGCACTGGAGGCGGAACATAAATAAATGATTAATAAATAACCACAAAAATGGATTTAATGTTTAATATAACATGAAAATCAGAAAAAAATTAGTCTGATATATATTATTTTAAATATGTTCAAAATGTGTTTTCGGTATTAAAGGCCTATGCAGCCTGGCAGCTAGAAGCTTAATGCTCGACGGATGTGATGTTATAACGTGGTGTTCAACTTCATGTCATTCAAAAATGTTTTTTGTTGTTTATTTTACTTTCATGCATTTATATCTTAGAAAATTGGAAAACTTAATTTTTGGAAATCTGACAGACATTAATTTATAACTAAAATAAATTAAACTCATACACTTTCATGACGCTGATGTCAGTACAAATCATTTTATCCGAAAATCTCATTTAAACATGACTTATGACATTTTTTCTATATAAGCAAGAAAATATGAAAACATACACTGTATTAAAATCGTGATGGTTTACGATAGTTAACGTACATTCACGTTATAACATCACATTCGTCGATCCTTAAGATTCGAGCTGCCTGGCTGCTAATTCCTTGCTACCATGCGGTGAGGGTGCCTGGCCTCAATCACCTCGATGCCAGGCTAGCAGGTCGATGTCTTGCTAATTCATGAAACTGACTGGTCAAAAATCATTTTATTCCATTATTGCACCTTAGATTCTTAGATCAGTTATTTTCTAGTATTTTTTATATTTTTTTCTGACTATTCAAAAGCTTCGTACATGTATAAATGTAGTTTCAATTTTGTGAGATTTTCATATAAAATGATATGTGATTACGTTATCGTCATGAAAATAAATGAATTATATTTATATTCGTACTAATGTCTGTTTGATATTCAAAGTTTCAATTTTTGATTCCTGAAAATATGCGAACATAATTAAATATTAGTTTTTTTTAATGGTCTGATTGTTTAAATTTACGTCATAACATCACACCAGCAGAGTATAAATATTCAAGCTGCAACGTGCTAACTTCACACTTCCAGACTGACATCGTAAACATTTAAGTTGGAAAGAAAAATAGACCTAAAGGCCAATCGTCTATGAGTCTTTGAGAATGTTTTGCTGTGAAAAATTGCTCCACAAAGACATTATTGAATGACATATTGGGAGAAATCTTTCTAAGAGTGTTTTCAATAACAAGCGGAAAGCTTTCGAGCATGGCAGACAGTCCATTCTGTATAATCTCTGACATGCGAATACGGCTGAACGTTATAATAAAATAATCAGAAATCTAGCGTTTGGAATATATCTTATTATAAAAAAGTCATTGCATTTTTATTAGAAATTTATTAAACAAACCAAAGCTACACAGATAAAAATTCAAATATTGCTACATATGTAAGTAAATTGTCTTAGCACTTTCCATCTATCAAGAAAATAAATTCAAGGAACTCGTTTAGTTTCTTGGCCTTTTTTACATCATAAAATGATAAAATTATTAGGTGACAACAAATATACAACTTCTGGTGTCTTCGAAATATTATTTTTAATCTCCATCGATTTGTTCTAGTTACCGGTAATCAAGGAACAGTACCAGTGATTGTACTGATAATGCCAGTAAAATTTCAGGTCATTGACACGCCCCTTTCACTTTTACAAACTGTTTTGATGTGCGGTCATTTGGGGCGCGCCACGAGAAAAGGTACCTTCGGTCATATTTTGTGACATTTTAGTTGTTACTATATTTAAAAAGAACTTACAACTTCTTATAAATTTCTCATAACTATCAAGTGCTTTTCTTCAACATTTAGACAATAAAATAATATTTTTAACGCGAAATGCATAATAATTAATGTCGTTTGCTCAACTTTATGACGTCATTTCAAGGATTGACGTCAATTGTCCGAAGGTACCTTTTCCCGCGACGCGCCCCATTTGAGACCAGCAGACCTATTCATACAAGTCATGCATTTGATATTGAGACAAGGCTTTAATGTGATCGTGGTTACATAAGCCTAAAATACAAGTAGCTGAGTTTTCCACATTATGTGAAGTTTCAAAATATTTTGCCACTGACCATTAAAAATGCGGATACGCCTCGGGTTATTATTTTCGTTGTTTGTGTGTTGTGTAGTTTTTCATTAATCATATTATATACCCATGCTCCGAATTCTACATGTGGCCCTTATGAAATGAATATTTCACTTATTTTCGTGGCAGTATTTTTGAGTCTACATCACGCTCATTTTTAAAGGCATTACAATCATAAACATACTGTGCTTAATCAGTGGTTTTTATATACAGTTACACAATGTTCTAACTACACCGATCATAAAATTTTAATTTTTTAATTTCTCCGCGTGGAACTGGAGTACACTGTTCAAATTTGAAACACATTAAGAACCATCAGTTTTACATCTTTTTATGGAATTGCCATTAAAATCTCTCTATCAGGGTGAGTCTAAAACGAAAAGTCACAAAATTGACCTCAGCGTTTGTAAAGAGGATATACCGACTAAAACTGCTGAAACATCTTCTGTGTAACAGTTAAGCAACCGCATTATAGCAGAATTGCATAGATTTGTTCAAAAGCATTGTTTGTGCCGTTTGATGCTGTAAAATGTCTCTCATTCAATCAGTGCTGTTTTCAGTTTCGTCCTTTGATGGTCGTTAAGCACGATACGTATGTACAACGTCAACAGTACTTCTAAAATTACTTTTGTTTAAATATTTTGGCCAATTTATAGATAGGTGGTTTCAATATTCCAACCAATATATCCGGATATTGTTCAATCACCCCAATGATATACTTCCTGCTTTTTAATTTTGCCTTTTGCGTTATCTGTAATATGCTGGATTTATATTCTCAGATCCCCTTTCAAAATTCTATTTTGTTTGATTCCGCCCATGGTTTTCTCGTTTAGAGCAAACCATTCTTTTATCTGGGGACCATACGCCGCTAAACATGGAATGGTAATCTGAAAATACCGCAATGAAGTTTCCGTTTCCACAGTCATATGCATACCATCGGTTTGGATGAATCAAAACTGTAACAGTTTATTGCTGTGGATATTGAGTTGCGCTTAATCCGGGGGTAGGCGGCGTTGGCAGTAATATGCATTTCCATTACTGCCCATGAACAGACTCAATCAAACCGAGTCTGCAATATTTTCATATTTGTCATGTTCGGTGGCTTTCAAAGTTCCCTTTTCAACTATATTCTACAACATATTTTGCTGATACTAGTTTTCCCCTCCACCCCACCCCCAAAATTATATTTTTATCCTCATTTCATTCTAACAAAAGATACTAAAAATCGTGTATTGTTTGTTTCCTTCGAATTGTGAGTAGACCGGTGTACAAACAATATTACTTAGCGCCATTGAAATAGATGAAAAAGGAACTTTGAAAGTCACTGATCACGACAAATATGAAAATAGTTTAATTACGACTGTTGATGATAAACCTAAGACATCACAAGGAAGCTTAAAGTTATATGATTAGTCAACAACACAAACAATGCTTTCCGACAATAAAATAAAACATCATTATACACGTTGTTTCTTAAAGAATATGGAATATTTATTATGTATCCCCTCCCAGTTATTGTGATTTAAAGATTGTCGCAGACTCAGTAAATATTATGTTCTGACAATCCATTTAGTTTATCGTTTTTCTCCAGCTATTACAGCTGCAAATCACCGAGAGATAAAACGTTTTCCTCAAAGGCTGTAAACCAATTACAGTTGCAGATTTTAACTCTCTGATCCTTGACAGCAGTAGCTTTATAGATTTCTGAAGAATTTTATAACATTTTGATTCATTTCACGCTTGTTCTATGATCTTATATGTTCTTTTTGTGCTGTGGTCATAACTTGTTACTTTTACTGTTTATTGTTTCATTATGTATTCTTGCTTCATGATCCCTTTGAGAGTTTCCTGATGTGAGGGTGAATTTTTCTGGCATCAATTTACCAGGAAATGGTCGCAAAACGTTTCATCTTTTGTGTGCTGAAACAAGAACTGACGCTTACAGCTACAGTGATGAATACCCCCAGGCAATATATAGGAAGACCATGGCATAGAATTACATGCAACAGATAGTACTATATTAAAATAAATGCTCCTATTATAAAAATGTGTTACTGAAGTGTGAAAATGATTGAAGGAAAGTTATAATGTTATATTAAACTGTTTCAAATTGACAGGTCTGCTTTCCGTGTTCCCCTCCTCGGATATTAATGCACAATACTGAAAATATCAAAGTACCATGACTATATTATTTTGATACAGCTGATGGTAGGGAAAATATTTCGGGGGATTATTAAAGAATAAGGTATTTTGCAATAAACACTGACTAATCATAATTTTATTTTATAATAAACAAAATGGATGTAGTTGGCATGGGCGGTAATATGCATTTCCACAAATGTCCATGAGCATGTTGAAAGAAACCAACCTTGCATTATTTTGTATGTTTTATGTTTGGTGGCTTTCTTTGTTAACGTTTGTCGATTTAAATAATACATTAATACAATGCTTCAAGAGAAACGTTTGCATACAACTGTTCACAATGATTATTACCCAAGGCTTATGCACCAACTAATAACAGAACATAATGATCTCTCACCTCTGATCTAATAAACGTGTCCCTATTAACATGGTCAGCAAATCCTTGCCTTGCAGGAGTGAGCAAACAGCATCAGATTTTCTAAATTATTGTAAGTTATTAAATATCTAAAAGCTCTGGCTGATTTAGGATAATGAATTAATGATCCATAAAACTTACTATTCAATCAAAACATTTCAACCTTCCTTTGGGTTTCGTAACTGCGCAACCAAGTTATCTTTTTCTTAATTGGCGATAACTTCACCCAATAAGCTAATACACGATGTGTATTGATTGCCAGGATCGCAAATCTGCCAACGAAAACACTCGTATTCCTGAAAGGTTTGAAAAGTAATAATTAAATTCTTATAATCTGCATCTAACCCAACCGCAGTACGAGCTAATTCGGTTTGAATCCAGTACAATTAAGTTATATTTGCAGATAAAATGTTCATTGCTACAAAATGTAGCATCATATCATATATCACAAAAGGAAATTGCATTGTCTTCTAGGCACAAATTGCATTTTCAGCAATGCTCAGCAATTTCCATAGATTCAGTTTTTGTTGAAATCTGAAGCCTTCGCTCAATTTGTTTATTAAACAAAAGGGCCCGCAGGCCCTTCAATCACAATTCTTGTAATACAGTTTTAGATTCCAGTAATAACGTCGTTGAAAAAACAAACAACAAACGGTGATTACTTAAAAATAACAACCCAGAAACATGGAATAGCTACACTCAGAAAATACAGTCTTCCCACACAGTCAAAACGAAGAGTGGAAAGGAGAGCAAGGTCAATTTTAAATAAGACATCACAAACGGAATAACAAAAAATAAATCGTGCGGAATTACCATCTGTGAACGGTCAGTTGTAAAACAATTTGCCATCGCGGTTTAAATGCGTTTCTACGGTGCATCGGCATCACACTTGCCCCAACAGGTTCTTATATGAACAACAAACACAAGGCCTGAAGATTATAAAGCTGAGCATGGAAACCAGTCTCAAATCTCAAGCATCTAATTGGCTGAAATGGCGACCAGTCGCCATTTCAGCCAATCAGATGATTGAGATTTGAGACTGGTTTCCATGCTCAGCTTTATAACCTTGGACACAGAAGTTCGACGAATTAGCTACAACACACATATCCACTCTTGTTGAATGCAAAAACGTATATAGGCTAATGAAATTGTCAAGCAAAGTTGTCGGTACTTAATGATCTTACCGAGACCAAAGAAACTGAAATCAAATAAGCAAAAACACGTTGGCAAGAAAAAAAGATCGAGCTTGAGCGGTGTAGAATTCTTGACTTTACAGACAGATAGAATTTTTTTTACCATACAGATAGATGGAATTTTTCTTGACTATACAGATAGATGGAATTTTTCTTGACTATACAGATAGATGGAATTTTTGTTGATGGAATTTTTTTTGACTCTACAGATTGATGGAATTTTTTTTGACTCTACAGATTGATGGAATTTTTCTTGACTCTACAGATTGATGGAATTTTTTTTGACTATACAGATTGATGGAATTTTTTTTTACTCTACAGATTGATGGAATTTTTTTTGACTCTACAGATTGATGGAATTTTTTTTTACTCTACAGATTGATGGAATTTTTCTTGACTCTACAGATAGATGGAATTTTTCTTGACTCTACAGATTGATGGAATTTTTCTTGACTCTACAGATTGATGGAATTTTTTTGACTCTACAGATTGATGGAATTTTTTTTTACTATACAGATTGATGGAATTTTTCTTGACTCTACAGATTGATGGAATTTTTTTGACTCTACAGATTGATGGAATTTTTTTGACTCTACAGATAGATGGAATTTTTTTTTACTCTACAGATAGATGGAATTTTTTTTACTCTACAGATAGATGGAATTTTTTTTTACTCTACAGATAGATGGAAATTTTTTTTACTCTACAGATAGATGGAATTTTTTTTTACTCTACAGATAGATGGAATTTTTTTTGACTATACAGATTGATGGAATTTTTTTTGACTCTACAGATAGATGGAATTTTTTTTTGACTCTACAGATTGATGGAATTTTTTTTTTTGACTCTACAGATTGATGGAATTTTTCTTGACTACAGATTGATGGAATTTATCTTGACTCTACAGATTGATGGAATTTTTCTTGACTCTACAGATTGATGGAATTTTTTTTGACTCTACAGATTGATGGAATTTTTCTTGACTCTACAGATTGATGGAATTTTTTTTGACTCTACAGATTGATGGAATTTTTCTTGACTCTACAGATTGATGGAATTTACGATTAACGTGGAGCAATAATTATTGTCATTTTCTTTTTCATTTATTAATCAAATCACCTTGAAACAAAAAATGTCATGTCACAGTAATGAATTTAAATCGAATCTTTATTATAGAATTAAAACTGGAATATTGGAGGTAAAATGCTTAAAACGTTTTCGATTCCGATAGGGGGTTAACAACATTCTGTTCTGCAAGGATTACGTGCCGTAGGTTCAAATGAGCATAAAGCTCCACGTTTGGGGTCACCATGACATAATTTTATTTTTCAGATTCTTTCCGATACATGCAGAATAGTTTTTATTAGGAGGGGGTCTTAATTAAAGCGATTTTGTTCTGTTTTGTTCATTTAAAGTACGGTTTGATAAGATTTTAGTCTTTTTGAGTATCAGTCGAAAATTCATGGCTAGCTGCACAATTATAGGGACGGACTCATATAAAAAGTTTAAAACTTCATTGATATCTACATTGTTTTAGAAAAAAGACAGAAATAAAATGTTCATTTTTGTATATTTCAATTGGGGCGCGTCACGGGAAATGGTACCTTTGGACAGTTGACGTAAATCCTTGAAATGACGTCATACAGTTGAGACGACGACATTTATTATAACGCAATTCTCGGCGAAAATACCATTTAATTAACAAAATGTGTAACAAAATCACTTTTTATTTATGAAAAAAAATATTATAATTTTAAGTTCTTTCTTAATATAGTAACAACTAAAATGTCACAAAATATGACCGAAGGTACCTTTTCCCGTGGCGTGCCCCAATTTATCTTCGCTGCTGGAAGCCTTTACTGGAGATACAAAAAATAGTTAGCAATCCTCTACCAATGCATAATTGTTTAGAAGCTATATTCGTCAGATTTATTTTTATAAAACGCTTGTTTAAAAAATATCATTTTGAAGCAAATTAGTTTGACGCACGTAACAAAAAAAAGCAAAAATCGTTTTAATAACACCCATATAGTAAAAACAGATAATTTAAGGCTAAGTCAATTTATCAAACAAAAGCAATTTAAAAGTTTAACATATCAAACTACTGTATGGTAATCCATTGTAATTTTTAGCTGCAAACAGAAAAAAGAAAAGGTTGAAAAGTTGAAAAGTTAAATGGATATCAGGAAATGCCTACCCAGAAAACACAGCCTCCCATAGCAGCTAATAAGTACAGAGGAAAAAGAACATGGGTTTAAAAGAAGATCAATTTCAAAAATAGAACCTTTGTGGTCATCGCCTTGGAAGGGTCAGGGGCAACGCAATTTGCCTCTAGGGGTTTAAACCTGGGCTTAAGGTTATAAAACTGAGTTTAGAAACCAGTCTCAAATCTCAATCATCTGATTGGCTGAAATGGCAACCAGTCGCCATTTCAGCAAATCAGATGCTTGAAATTTGAGACTGGTTTCTAAACTCAGTTTTATAACCTTGGACATTGATGTCGTGAAAAAGTAACTGAGGAGATCATAGGAGCCAGACTCCTGCCATTATCGAGACAACTTATAAGCAATAAAATAAAATTTAAATGGCAACCTGAGAACCAGTTGGACATTTATATTGCTCCCTAAACTATCCATATGTCGCGTATCAAAGTTTCCCTATTTTTCGAAAAGTAATTGTTAATTTAACCTGACGCGCTACACTATCAGCCACTTTTATTGTCAATGTATTGAACATCGGAAGCAATCTTGTTATGTTAAACTAGCGTGAAATTGCAGACCGTAGTATTTCATAAAGCAAAAACCTACTGGCATCATTTTATGACACTTTTTGGAATCAATCATTAACAGTTACACTACTGTCATTTATAGAATATGATTAAAATGTAGATAAGATTGTGAAAGCTATTGAATGTTCACTCAATGATGTACCAAAACACTGCAAAACAGGGGCAGTTCATTAAATTGTTAATCAATAATAATACACCTTGCAAAATCAAGGACAGTTAAATAGATGTTCACTTTATAATGAACAATCCATCCTGCAAAACATGGACAGTCAATTAAATTTTCTCTCAATAATTAAAAATGCTGCAAATCAAGGACAGCTGAATAAATGTTAACTCAACGATGCACAAACACACCCTGCAATCAAGGAAAGTTGAATAAATGTTCTCTTAATGAAAAAAATACTGCCTACAAAACAGAGGCAGTTAATTAAATTGTCTCTTAAAAAATTAAAAATGCTGCTAATCAAAGACATTTGAATAATTGTTAACTCAATGATGAACAAACACACCCTGAAAATCAAGCACAGTCGAATAAATGTTTACCCAATGATGAAACTATACACCTTGCAAAACAAGGACAATTTTTTCTCGCCTTAGATTAATAATAATTGGAGTTACCGTGCATTTGATAGCAATGAAAATATCTGATCTAGTTAAAATCCACCGAAACTTTACGGTGTGTCATTGTAAAAGACTATAAAGTCAAATAACCAACGAAGTTTTTTATAACAAGCCTAAAGACTAGACGGTGCGTGCTTGATAGGAGCATATTATTCCCTGCTGAAACGATGTTTTTAGTAACAGTTAGTAACATAATTAAAATGTAATATTATCATAAAAATAATGACTTGTTGCAAGTATACAATTTACTTTTTCCGCTACGGTACGTTATTTTGGACAGATAAGCTTTCTAATGTACGGAACGTTACGATACAGGTTTTCATACTTATGAAATGACACTTTCGCTTCTATTTCATTGTCGACGACCGAAAATTAATCTTTGGTTTATATGGTTTATGTTTCTTAAAATTAGACATTTAAAACTTTTAAGATATTTATTTTCCGTCAACTCGTCCTGTTGGTAAGTTTCTCGTCGCCAAGCTTGTCAAGAAAAAAATACTTTCGACATTCTCAGCACTATGTTCATATATCAGCTGTTCGCTCAATGTTCTCCTATCAGCTGTTTGCCTATCGCCATTTTGACTTTCTTCATTAATACAGTTCTTATGAAATCATTTGCGAATATCATGTAGAAAATGGTGTTTTTATTATTATTGAATCTTCAAATAAAAAAAGCTATAAGTGTGAAATGTGTGTTTTTGTCTCGTCTCTAAGCGACCTTCCCAACTGAATATTTATTGATGTTGCACGATTGCATCGTTCTTATTTAGTGTTCACCATAACAATTATTTCGGGATAACAATTTCAGAGAAGTGCATAGTTCTTCTATATAAAACTTAAAATTAGGCATACAAAGACGTACTGTCGCTTTGATATTAAAAATTTGTGTATAAAATTATGATTGTCTCTACGAAATTGTACAAGTCTTTGAGATAAACGTGCGCAACGTTTAGTAACGTTTCGAGTGCGCTTATAACAAGGAACTGAATGAAAGCGAATACGTTAAAAGGAATTGATTGAACTACTTTTCACAATACAACAAAACACTTTTTTTTCAAAATACCTCGTTTAAACGAAAGCTTGTGGGAAGATCTTTTATAAGCTTGAACAGTTAAAAACTAATTGTGTTTGTTGCTCTTTAAAATCTCCCACTGGTTTCATTGGATTCTTAGCCACAAGGGCTAAAAATATATAAGATATGATAAATTCTAAAACCATATAAGCGTTTATTCAATTATCGCCAACAAACAGCGAGTAATGGTATGTCACAAATTACGCAAAGTGGACTGCCTGTCATGGTCGAGAACTTCTCTGCTTGTTATTGATATCACTCCTAGAAAGCTTCCCTTAATGTGTCATTCAGTAATGTGGTTTCGGAACCATTTTTCTCAGGAATAAGTTCTCAAATAATCATACAAACGACGATCCTTTCACTGTTAATGACCGTTAGGTTCATTTTTCAAAGTAACTTGTTATTGAAAGTCTTGAGACAGATCCAAGATAGGTTTACATAAATTAAAAGAATACATGTATCATGTTTAAGACGTTGATTCACGCTAGGTTTACATAAATTAAAAGAATACATGAATCATGTTTAAGACGTTGATTCACGCTAGGTTTACATAAATTAAAAGAATACATGAATCATGTTTAAGACGTTGATTCACGCTAGGTTAACATAAATTAAAAGAATACACGAATCATATTTAAGACGTTGATTCACGCTAGGTTTACATAAATTAAAAGAATACATGTATCGAATCGTGTGTAAGACGTTGATTCACGCTAGGTTTACATAAATTAAAATAATACATGAATCATGTTTAAGACGTTGATTCACGCTAGGTTTACATAAATAAAAAAAATACATGAACCATGTTTAAGACGTTGATTCACGCTAGGTTTACATAAATTAAAAGAATACATGAACCATGTTTAAGACGTTGATTCACATTAGGTTTACATAAATTAAAAGAATACATGTATCATGTTTAAGACGTTGATTCACGCTAGGTTTACATAAGTTAAAAGAATACATGAACCACGTTTAAGACGTTGATTCACATTAGGTTTACATAAATTAAAAGAATACATGAACCATGTTTAAGACGTTGATTCACGCTAGGTTTACATAAATTAAAAGAATGCATGAATCATGTTTAAGACGTTTATTCACGCTAGGTTTACAAAATTATAAGAATACATGTATCATGTTTAAGACGTTGATTCACGCTAGGTTTACATAAATGGAATGTCACAAATTACGCAAAGTGGACTGCCTGTCATGGTCGAGAACTTCTCTGCTTTTTATTGATATCACTCCTACATGTAGAAAGCTTTCCTCAATGTGTCATTCAGTAATGTGGTTTCGGAACCATTTTTCTCAGGAATAAGTTCGTTCTCAAATAATCATACAAACGACGATCCTTTCACTGTTAATGACCGTTAGGTTCATTTTTCAAAGTAACTTGTTATTGAAAGTCTTGAGACAGATCCAACCTAGGTTTACATGAATTAAAAGAATACATGAATCATGTTTAAGACGTTGATTCACGCTAGGTTTACATAAATTAAAAGAATACATGAATCATGTTTAAGACGTTGATTCACGCCTGGTTTACATAAATTAAAAGAATACATCAATCATGTTTAAGACGTTGATTCACGCCTGGTTTACATAAATTAAAAGAATACATGAACCATGTTTAAGACGTTGATTCACGCTAGGTTTACATAAATTAAAAGAACACATGAATCATGTTTAAGACGTTGATTCACGCCTGGTTTACATAAATTAAAAGAATACATGAATCATGTTTAAGACGTTGATTCACGCTAGGTTTACATAAATTAAAAGAACACATGTATCATGTTTAAGACGTTGATTCACGCTAGGTTTACATGAATTAACCGAGTACAATGTAGTGTGTAATGTGTCAACAAGCTTTCGCACGAAGCATGTGCTCATTTCGGAAGTTTTGTTAACCACTCAAAGTCATGCAACAAAAACGGTTTTCTAAAAAAATATTCAGCAATTATTTCTTTGCAAGTGTAATAAATAAACAAGTCCAAAACAAGAGTTTTAATTAAGGCACTTTTTTAAGAAATACTGAAAATGGCTTTTTTCTTAAAACAACACGAACAATAAAATCACAGCATATCCACTTCAAGCAACATCACGGCATAATAATTAACATTATAATTTCAGACCAGTCATAGGTCTTCCATGAAGACGGCGCGTAATTTTCGACGTGTAATACAAATTAAACAAGTTCTGGATGTATCCAGAAAATTACAAAACTGTTAAACGAGCACGTACGTTTCTTAGTATAAAATAGTAACCACCATTTATATTGCTCATAAAACATTCAGTAAAATAATAGTTATTTACGCTGAGTAATTAATAGATTTTGCAGTTGTAGTCATTGTGTAAATAGATATTATGCCATGAATGATTTATATGTAATGTCAACGAATTATGGGTGAAATTGAAAAAAAAAATGTAGCGGAGGACAGACCAGCAGTTTGTGAATTTAAGTGTGCGACCCCGACTCATGTTTGATTTTTTTGAGGACAAAAAATATAATCGCTTGTTTTTATAGGTTTATATTAAAACACCATAATACTAATAGGAAATATTTTTTAATTGTTTTAATTTTCGGAAATTAACACAAATAGTGAACCTCAAATTAAGGGATATAATCTAAATTTGTTTAACGCTTATTAGGTAATTTATCGCATTACTTCAGTAATAGACTGAATAACACAATATTATATAACAAATCGTCCTGTATAATATTAGCAATAACAAAGTTATATAAAAAAATAAAATATATCCTTCTATTTATTTCATTTAAGTTTTTAAAAAAATATTTTTAAAAACATCTTAATCTTCTATTATGTTAACATTTACTTGATTGAATAGTAGGTAATGTATTTAGTTCCGCTTTTACATGATTAGAAACATTGTTCCAGATTCAACAAATTGAAATACCGGGTGCTGGAAAAAATTAAATAATTGTTTCAACATTTGGAAAGATCGATTTGTAGAAATAACTTTGATTGTTTTATAACTGTTTAACTAAAAAAAATATTTGTGTTTATTAAATAAGGGCTTGCATGTTTAGAGCTGGCCTCCTAAGCGGTTAAATAATGGTAAATACTTATCAAATAACTAAGAAAGAACGGTTTCTGACCGTTGTATGAAGAACTCTCGTAACATCAAAATAGAAGTATATGTTATTGTTCATTTGGAGGCTTGTATGGAAATTAAACGGTCAGACCAAGCTCAGCAAATCTTGCCATTCTGTTATTTTAACAATTGCACTAATGTTGTACAAATTTGCATATTGTTAGTACAAGTTACATTTTTAAATAGAAATAAAACGGTTGTCTTTAAATATTATTTCTGTAAAAATTTATCTAGCTATATTTAGAATGATATAGAATAAACGTAAAATATTTTTACGTCTTCCTTTTCATGTTTCGTTCATGTATCATCTATTTTATGCAAAGCTCATTTTCAATATTATAGTGGTATCGGTCGTGGTTATTTAAATTGAAAAAAAAACAAAAAAACAAACGAGTCCTTCTAAATTGCAATGAGATAAAGAAATTGCCTCATTGTTAATTCTTTGTTGAATGAAACAAATGGAGGGCTGCGTTCTCTTTATAGATTTTTTCTTTGCATATTTCACTTTTTTAAAAGGATAAATGACTTATATATGGAAGCCCTGGAGGGCCACTTTAGAGTTTCGACTTACGGATATTTTACTTTTGACTTTCTATTTATGACTTTCGACTTTTGACTTGTGACTTATGACTTCTGGCTAACCCATTATTCACGTGCTCTAGAAGCTGAAAGTAGCAACGTTGATTTCAGGTATGTATTCCAAACTTTAAACGTTTTTTTATTAATTTAATTGAGATTTGTCATTGAGGAGAGGATGTGTTTAGGAGGGGAGATTAAATTTATTATATTTTATATATGCCTATAGGGTTAGTATTTATCACAGACTGTAATTTCACAAGTGACTGTATGTTTTGTTCAATTTGCTGACTTTGTTCTAAATTTAATACTGTTTTAGACTTGTTGCATATAGCTTTTATGTCTCATGTTGTGGTATATTCCGAAAATTAAGAAAAGAACACCTGAGAACAAAATTAGATATAAGACAATTCTAGAGAAAAAGTATCATGAGAGCATTTCAAAGGTGATAAGCTTTTCGCATCTAACTTTTCATACTCAAGAGTCTTTATGAAACGAAGCTAATATATTTACCTTTTTTATACCACAACTTTATAAAGATTTATATAGAAGATAAACTTGTATTTCAGACACAACTACTGGATAAAAGATAATGAGGATGAAAACTTTGATGTCGATCTGTGTCTTCATCACTATACTGATCGGCATTACCCAATCTACTGTGCCGAGGCACTCCCTGTCAACATCTTTAGCAAATAGAACTCTGCTCATAATATAGTACCTCCAGAAAGATTGTAAGATCTATGAAACTATAGCATTTTTAATGTTACGGCATGGGGTTACGATGTCATTGAGGACAGTGAAGAGAATTATTCAATGATTAAATTTAAAACGGAGTAAGAGACTGAGTATGGTGTTGTAAACAGATAAATACAATCAAGCGGACAATGCATAGGTTACTGTACAATGTGGCGTAGTTTTATGTTGGATTACAACGTGTACGTCAAGTGAACGACGTCTTGGAAATGATGAGAGCGCATGATCCAATTGGTGTAGAGCCGCGCAAAGCACATCGTCTCCTCCGGCGCGTATACTGTGCCAAACACCCAGTTTTACATGGCATATTGATGGTTACGACAAACAAAAACCATATGAATTTTGTATCAGTGGTGCTGTGAATGGGTTAGGTAAAAAATAAGATGATTAGAGGTTTTGGACTTGAATAACGACCCACCCGTTATTGCAAGATACTTTTTAGACGCATGGAATGAACATCAAAAGGCCCCTAAATACTTCGATTTACTTTTGCATCAATAATTCTGACACGATTCTACAGACCCGTTTTCTGGGGCTCGAAGCATTGTAGTTGAAAAACATCTAACCGACGCATTTAAAATCGTGGTGTACATTACGACAAAATGGAATCCATGAGTGGATTTTTTTTCAAAGACTTTCGCGATACAGGTATATTTAATGGACTAGACCCAATACAATGTGAAAATTTAAATTTTTGCACCAAAGGCACACCGTTTATTTTTTGGTTCTAGGTCTGTATGAAACTCCCGGGTTCGGCAATAAAGTCAACTTGAGAGACGTAAATATTTGCAAAGATATTTATTCTCGCCCCGAAAAACACTTTTAGCAATTCGAAGAATAAGCACACCTCTTGAAGCCAGACCAACAGATGCCATTGGACGCTGAGCCAGCCGTACAGCTATATACTGAACGAATTAATTATCAGAATAGATTGAAATAAATACTCTTTGAAATAATTTATACTGAATGATCGCATGTAATTGATAAAACGTCTTTAATGCTACTAGGTAAAAGCAAGTGTAAAATATGGCGTTTTGAAAGCATTAAAACGACGATAATCTACAATTTCACTTTATTATATAGTTGTTTTAAGATTGTGATTAGTAAATATATGCAAATTATCATTTAACGGGTCATTCTTAAACAGTCTTTGCATGTAAGTCTTTGATATAAAGCGTGCAGGGGGAATCTTCATACAGTTATATTAAAATCAAATCTAAACACATTTTTTTTCAACAAAGTTATGACACTTTTAAAGATTTCCTACTTAGCAACCTGTAAATATTAATTTGTAAATATTTTACATCGCAAATATATGTACGTGTAATAAGCAATAATTACAAACATTTTAAGTGAAAATACGCATATCAGGAATTCCCACATTCAGAAGACAAAGCCTCCCCAAAAGTTTAGCCAAAATAAAGAGAGAAAGAGAGAGCATGGTTTATAAAATGACCAATTTAAAAACAAACACCAAAAACAAATAACAAAAACGAGAACCTTATAGGTTACCGTCTTGGAACGGTCAATAGCAAAATTTGCCTCTATGGGGTTTAATCCAGGTTCTAGGGTGCACCAACCTTACACTAGCCCCAGCAGGTTCTCATATCAACAAACAAGTACAAGTTTTCTTGGTGAAATAACTCAAACCCACCCATCAGCTAACAAATGTTGTATGCAAAAGCACACAAACATATAAATCATAAGAAGCTAATAGCATTGCAAAGCCCAAGGGGTGGGTCAGTTTTATTAGATTCAACGAGTAAGTCATTCGTAACAAATAGCAAACAATTTTTTTTATTTATTATATAATTAAAAGGGACAAATTATATAAATGATTGTTGATGATGCAAAAATATTTATTCATCATTGTGATTAATGCTGACTTTATTTTACGCTTTTTGCGGTTTGGGAATTATGACTTTTCACTTATGATTTTTCACTTATGACATTTGCCTTGTGCCTTATGACTTTTTAATTATAGCTTTCTACCGATGACTTTTATCATGTGACTTTTAACTTATAACTTTTGTATTTTGCTGTTACTCTTTGCCTTGGTACAAGCCTTACTTTTACATGTTTTAGGTTAAGGTAGTCTAACTGTAATGCTTTCCCGCGCATAAATTTGCGACGTCGTCAAACATCGGCTCGCTTTCGGTGACTTCCGACGCTACTCGTCAGAGCCGATAGTAAATCGGCTCTGACGAGTAGCGTCGGAAGTCACCGAAAGCGAGCCGATGTTTGACGACGTCGCAAATTTATGCGCGGGAAAGCATTACAGTTAGACTACCTTAAGGCAATACAAAAACAAATGAAGCCATATAAGCTTGGTTCATTTAGCCACAAGCCTAATAAGTGTTTAGTGTTTGCTATAGAATTATTAGCATAACTGATATTTTTATGTCAAAGTTGATCTGTGTGACGTGAACTTTCAACATCAACTGTTAATGGGAAATAACATGTTTAGAAGTGTTAATTTCGGGGCATGTGATTGGCCGAAAAACCTAGAGCAAACACTTTTTGGAATAAATTCGTTTAAACAGATAACAAACACCAAATATTTTTTAATATTCTACAGTGCTTTTTGCATAAGGAATTTGTATCTTAAGAAACAATGTTACTATAAAATTTACAATATATAAAACATAATAAAATGTAAAAAGACATTTTCGACTTCAGTTTGTGATTCCAGTCTGTGGCAATCTTCCGAATGCCCCCCACCTCGTTTTGATGAAAATTGTCTATATTCACTTTCACGATAATGTCTTCTTCCGATATGCAGTTCGTACATAGTATGACGACCGCTACCTTTCTGTTTTCTCTTTCCCTGGGCCCAAGATCATAAAACTATGGTTTGAGATCAGTCTCAAATCTCAAGCATCTGATTGGCTGAAATGGCGACTGGTCGCCATTTCAGCCAATCAGATGCTTGAGATTTGAGACTGATCTCCAGATTTAGTTTTATGATCTTGGGCACATATCTCTGCATAATAAAAAGATAAAAATAAGTAGTAGTAGTAGTAGTAGTAGTAGTAGTAGTAGTAGTAGTAGTAGTAGTAGTAGTAGTAGTAGTAGTAGTAGTAGTAGTAGTAGAAGTAGTAGTTGCTGTTGTTGTAGTATAGTAGAAGTAGTAGTAGTAGTAGTAGTAGTAGTAGTAGTAGTAGTAGTAGTAGTAGTAGTAGTAGAAAAAAAGATATTGCATGTTAAATTATACATATCACTTAGCCTTCTTTGAACAGTAGGAGTAGACCTTTTGAGGTACACTGTGTATTGTACCTATTATGATTTGCTATGGTCATTATACTAAGAATGGACAGAAAAACATTAGTTTATTATATTTTGATTATGTCATAACATTTCATATTTAACTAGTTTAAGTTTTTTTCTGTTTTCTAACACCATTATAGATGTTCTATGCGCTGACAAGAAAAGCTGCAAATTTTGAAATCGACTCCTGGACATTTTGAATGACAAATACCTTTTTGTACCTTGTGTTTCTCTCCACTTATCAAGACAATCTAAATTTGGTATATACCATCACTTCCTTCGAATGATACTGCAAAAAACAAAACAATGTTAGTCTAATTGGGTTTAAAATGTCGACCCCATATAAAAATAAAGCTTTTGATTTATACGGTGTATCAATTTGAGATAACGCATGTAGCAATGATTCCCTGTTTCAAAAATAAAAAATGGATACCTTATAAAAAGCAATGCAATGCAAACAAAGTATGGTATGTTCTTTCTGAATTAAATAAAAAGGCCTAAATAAATTTCTGTTCTTAAATATGACCCATCATGTTCTGTTTTTTTTTATTTGACTTAAAATAAGTCTCGTGTAATACACGAATAATGATAGGTAAATAAACTTACATAGTCTGGAACGTCGTCAGAATCCGCCATTTTCCTGGGAAAAGATGCGGCAAGCACGAGGGACAATTACGGAATCCATAAGTAATAAATCAAAAGTCAAAAGTTATAAATCAAGTCATAAGAAAAAGGTAAAATTAATCCATAAGTCGAAAATCAAAAGTGGCCCTTCCAGGTCTTCATTACTTATACGTTAGTCTCTTAGGTTTGCATGAAAAAGTTGTGTCTAGATGATTTCTAGTTGGACCTTTAAATAGGAGATTCACATAATTCAGTATCTACTATTCTGTAAATATGTGGTACCAAAATGCTTAAGTAAATCATCTGTAATTAAGTTAATTGTTTATCGACTAACAGTAAAAGGTAATTATAAGAGGAATGTCTAAAAATGAAGAGAGACAGCCATCTAACGCATATTTTCATTAAGTCTATTCTAGTTAAGATTGTCATTACGATACCATGTCTCGAAATAGAATACAGCAAGATGTAACGATGGGACAATATTTTCTTTCCAAGTCATAGACGCTGAAACAATCGGAAATATCTCGTCCAGCAGATCTCATTTCCAATCTACTTCAGTATTCAAATACTGTACTTGCAGTGTCCGTAGAATTCAAATAAACACGTGTCTTGCATTTTCCGTAATGATCATGTCATTATCGATAAAAAAACATGTTTAAGTTTCCATTAATTGGTCCAAAACCAACATCTAATGCAAAATCTATCTAAGGTCTTTTTTAATGTTTCTGTTTACAAATATCATGCTTTCAAAAGGAGAAACAAAGACAGATTTTATATTCGCAACAAATACGGACATTTTGACTGCTGGCAGGTGCGAGAAAAACATGTTTAAGTTTCCATTAATTGGTCCAAAACCAACATCTAATGCAAAATCTATCTAAGGTCTTTTTTAATGTTTCTGTTTACAAATATCATGCTTTCAAAAGGAGAAACAAAGACAGATTTTATATTCGCAACAAATACGGACATTTTGACTGCTGGCAGGTGCGAGAAAAAAAACCGTAATGATCGGTATTCGGGAAATAAATATAGTTTCTAATGGATCAGAAACATGTTACATGTAATTGTTATGAATTGTTCACTGACTTTATCTCTCTTAAATCCCTTCATATATACCATCAGATAAATAAGTAATGGGTGTCACTCATAGAATGTTATCATATTTTAAATATTATAGGACTTTAAGTTAGTGATTTGGCTTAGTTGTCGTTTTGGTAATAAGATTTTGGAAGAAAAGAAATTGTTTCGATAAATTTTAAACTACGATGGTCAATGTTATAATTAAAGATCTGTGTGATAATACATTTTTAAAGTTAAGTAAACACGTAAAACTTAAGACGTCGACAATCTGACTGAGTTCAGAGCACATGACATTCAATTATCAAGAACACGGCGGCAGGAACAAAATTCATTTTAGTACAAATGTAAAAGAACATGTATTTTAAATTATCCTTATTGGTTCCAACACCAGCTATTTAAAGGGAAGTTTTATCCGACGAGCAATCAGAATGTCGGATTCTTTTGTGCTCATGCCGCTCACTTAAGACTTGCTAGATTCTTCTTTATTTGGGGCACACCACGGGAAAAGGTACCTTCGGTCATATTTTGTGACATTTTAGTTTTTACTATATTTAGAAAGAACTTAAAACTATTTTTAAATTTCTCATAACAAACAAGTGCTATTCTTACACATTTTGACAATAACATGTTATTTTTAACGCGAAATGCATAATAAGTAATGTTGTCTGCTCAACTTTATGACGTCATTTCAAGGATTGACGTCAACTGTCCGAAGGTACCTTTTCCCGTGACGCGCCCTATGTAAGATCAGTGCCCAACGTTATAAAACTGAGCATGGAAACCAGTCTCAAATCTCAAGCATCTGATTGGCTGAAATGGCGACCAGTCGCCATTTCAGCCAATCAGATACTTGAGATTTGAGACTGGTTTCCAATCTCAGCTTTATAACCTTCAGCCTTGATGTCGCTAAAATTATTCGAAAAACGTATTACTTCAGCCTGTATATGTTGTGAAGGAGAAAAGGCCAGCTTTAATTATATAAAAACATAACATAAATTATTATCTAAGGCGTGGATTTAGAATCTTCTAGTCCACATTCTAAAGAAGAAGGTGAATCTAAAGTAATCCTTAAATCAATGGCAAGTGCTAAGCACTGCAGACAATTGTTCAATGTTATAAAACTGAGCATGGAAACCAGTCTCAAATCTCAAGCATCTGATTGGCTGAAATGGCGATCGGTCGCCATTTCAGCCAATTAGATGCTTGAGTTTTTGAGACTGGTTTCCATGCTCAGTTTATATTACCTTCAGACAATGATAGGTGCAGACAAAGCAATTTCCTTCCCTGATATATAATCTGGCTCTTGAAATGGACATATTATCTGCAAAAACACAATATTGTATTGGAACCATCCACTAGAGTTAATTTGATCATAAAAGAAATATCATTGCATCTTGTGTTTAGAATAGTGATCAAATCAACGGTAAATCATTTCTGGACCCGATTTGTCTGGTCTTGAGTTTGTTTTGTAAGATAAGGTGTATGCCGTTCTTTATGAATCTATTTAAAGGTTTTCCGCGAGAGCAAACATGTTTCAGACGTGTACCCAACACGTAATATTTCTCTTAAAAGGTTTTATCGAGCCCATTTGGTGGACATGCAAGTTGTTGTATAAATCTAAATATCCGGATGTTAGCATATTCCTATTGCAAGTAATGTAAATTTTAAACTAATCTTCATTTGAATCCTCACGTTAACTGCTAGCATATATATATTCGCAGGTTTGTTTAATAGAAGACAACTGGTGGAACAAATCCAATAACAAGTTTTAAATACTATTAGAAGATTTATGATCGTGATATATAACAAGATGAAGCATGACATACATAAATCTTACTGCATAGTTTTGGAAATGCTGAACGTAAAGAATAAACTATTTCTCTAATGCCATGTTAAAAATATTTTGTCGTGTCAGCACAACACCTTGTTGTTTCTTGGCGACCACAAAGCATGATCAAGAATGTCCTATATCAATTATCGGTATTTAGACTAATATTTCACCTAAAAGGATCGTATACCAGATACGTCTATTACATTGGCAAATCGCGCAAAAAGACACGCGCGCACTCTACGAGGAATACAAAACATGACACCTGGACGCTTCTTAACTATTAGCGTACACTAAAGGCACTATGAGTCGATTTGACGGGATTTGGTTTCTCTTCGCAAAAGTTCAAGGCTACAGTAGCAGATCATATATCATCTATTGTTTGCATATACACCCGATTAGAGGATTTCTAAATTTCATAGAATACACGCGCATTTTAAAAATTGTAGATTCGTTGTGATTGTTTCGGTTCTTCATTGCCCAATGTTATAAAACTGAGCATGGAAACCAGTCTCAAATCTCAAGCATCTGATTGGCTGAAATGGCGACCAGTGGCCATTTCAGCCAATCAGATGCTAGAGATTTGTGACTGGTTTCCAATTTTAGTTTTATTACCTTACCAGCCTGTCCGCGCCTTCTTCGCTTCGGATTCAGATGGAGTATTTCCAACGTGTGTTTAACAAAGGATATTGAAAAATGTGAACTTTGCATATCAGGATTAGTCGCATTAACAAAGCACAAACTCCTAACACAACCAAGAAGTAATGAGCACAAATGAATTTGTTTTTATAATATGCTAATTTCAAAAGAGAAACCACAAACAATTTAAAAACAAAAAACAAGAACCCGAGGAGTTATCGCCTTGGAACGGTCAGAGGCAGAACAGTTTACCACATGGGGTTTAAACAAGGTTCAAGGGTGCACCAACATCGCATTTGGCTCAATACATCAACAAACAAGTCTAAGTTGTATTATACATGTAGAATAAACTCCAACCCACCTATTTAGTCGACAGTCATACAAACGTTTACACATAAGAATTTAATGACAATATCAAGCGGAATTGGTATGACCATACACATATAAGAAATCATAACAAGACCATAAATCAAATAACCATAAATCACCAGAAATCAAATGACAAATATTAGGGGAAGCATGCATAAATCATAGCATTCCCACACAGTTATTTACTGAAAAAAATCTAGTAAACTTCGATTATAAAACAATGCTGATGAAATCTAAAAGAATAACAGTGTAAAAACACATTCATTAGTCTTCAAAGGGGAACAAACCACGCATTAACAAATCACCGACACGTTTGTTCCTATTTCTCTTGTTTAGACCAGTGTCAATCAGATTTCTTTTTTTTGCAGTATATTATAAAAAGGCATTGTTTGTGTTAATGTAACAAACAATTCTTGATAGGAAAGCTCATTTTATGTCAATATTTTGTAGTGCCAATATCTTGGAACATCGGTACGATTGTAATTGGAACTCGGCGTGATTAGAGTTACAGAAGGATCCTGATTAACAAAAATGTTTCTTTATTATCAAGAAAATACAAACACGCGGCAATTTCTTCACATGAAGATATTGAGAAAACAGTTCGTTATAGAGCAGTCTAATTTGAAACCACGTTTTGTTTTTGTTGACAAATCAGAGATCGGCTGGATTGCTCAGTGGTAAAAGCCTCATATTTCTGATCCATGCAGCGTTGATTAGATTCCTCGGTAGGGAACGTAATAATTTTATTGCGTTACAGTTGTATGGTCGCTTACATTTGTTAAGTTACTTTCTTCCTAGAACGTTGTTTTATATGTTTGCTTTTGCATGCATCTTTTCAAGCTGACGGATGGGTTGGAGCTAATTACCCAAGACAACTTGCACTTGTTTGTTCATTTAAGAACTTGTTGAGACAGGAAGTGTGAGATTGGTGCACTATTGAACCTTGTTTACATCTCCAGTGGCTAGTTGTTTTGCCACATACCGTAGTGTGATTTTGGTAGGAAGGCGAAGCGACGCCGCTGGCCTAGATAGCCTTATTTTTTCAAAAACTCGATTCTTAACATTTGTGGTCTTGAGTGATACGAAACCGCCTACAACTAAACATAAAGCGAGTAAGTGCATGCGGATATACACAAATGTAGTAATTACTATGTAGCTCGATAGGAATCTTTAAACCTAACGCCCTCGAGTTTTTCGATACGATTTACGTTTAATCAACAGAAAATTAGAAAAAAGGCTTGACAGTGATTGCTCTAAAAAAATAAAAAAATACTTAAATGTTTTCAATCACAGTCGACATCGACAAACACTTATGTATGAACTAGTTTCACACAAATAAAATACATCAAGCTTGAAACAAGAGAGATTTATCAAGTACTTAACTACTTGAAAAAAATATTGTTCTACTCTTGTCTATAAAAAAGGTGAAACATATTTATTATTTACTTATTAATGCTTTTAGAATAGTGCAGCGTTCATCAGCAAAAGTGAAACAACTCGTCAGATAAGTTATTCCGTATCGGACAAAGTCCGTTTTCCAATTTTTTATTTTGCAGCTTACCATGTTCTATGTGACGTCATATATCACGTCACACTAGGTTGTCGTAATTTTCCGGCTCATAACGAACTCCAAAATAGGAAATTTCCGTCGCTGTATTACAACTGTTACGATATTATTACGCCATTCATAATTTTCTACGTCATTCATAAATTAACTATCGCGTTACTATTTTTCATTCTACTATTATGTAAACCACGTTGTTGACTAAAATTTTGTTGTTAAGTTTATTAAAATTTGTTTTGAGCGAGAAGGGGAAATAATAAAAGGAACATTTTGGCATTATGCATTCTGAATGTTCGTACTTTTCTCATGGTGTATGTAAACCACATCACGTCTTCGGTCTCGTGTGATATTGTTTACATACCCAACTCGAAAAAACCTACAGAATGCATACTGTTATATTATACTGATATAATATTCCATATCTATCTGGAATAGATACAATTAAGAACAGCCTCTCCGCAAAGCATAACAACGTAAGGGGAAAAGAGAGTGAGTTTATAAATGGTCAGTTTCAAATCAAAAGCATTACATACAATAAACAAACAAGAGAACCTGAGCGATTACAGCCTTGGAACGGTCAGAGGCAAACCAATTTGCCACTAGGGGTATAAACAGATTCAAAGGTGCACCAACTCCTTACTTGCTCTAACAGTTTCTCATATCAACAAACAAATACAAGTTGTCTTGGTGAATTAACTCCAACTCATCCATCAGCTAAACACAGTAAAATATAAGAAGCAAAGAAATTGTCAAGCAAAAAAAGATGCGTACTGAGCCACCTTAATGATAACAAAGCACCTGAAGTCAAATAAGCATAAAATAATGGCAGGAATAAAAGAAACAGATCAAGCATCTATGTTCTTTAACATGATTTCCCTAGAAACCGTAGTTATTACTGCAAGTGACTGCAAGCAATTTTACGAGTTGCAGAGCGAAGACAATTATTTGTGTCGTTTAGGGAAAATGCTAATAAATCTGATAGACAGGTGTTCAATTGTAAATTGACGTTAAGACTTTATGCAGTGCTTCATGAACTTTATATATAATAAAAATGTAAATTGGAGTTCGCATTTATTTGACCTTCTAGATCCTCCCTCTGTAAAGCCACGTGGTAATTTAGCGCGGAAGTTAGTTTGCCCTTTTGCTGTAACTCTAAAATATCTGGTTCCGTCTGAGAATATGCAGTATGCTTAAATTTCGTTAAAAATGGAATAAATATATTACACTGTTGATTGTATATCAAGATATATGTAGCTACTTCGGTTGATTTGTTGTGGGTTTTTTTTTCAAAAGAGCAGATAACGTGGTGTTGTAAGATTTAACGGTCGAACATTAAGATTCATGTCGTGTGTGAGATCATATAACATTCATTTCAACAGAGCAGCTGTTTTGAACATATCATGATTGAGTTTTATAAGACTTTTTTTCTCTTATATGAATATACACAGTACTTTATTATTTACAACCTTGTAAATATATTTCTCAGATGACAATGATTAAACGGTGCATAATTGATCTGGCCCCGTGATTATAAAACTTTTCTCATGCTCAACTCAATTCTGTGCTCAAACTTAAAATGTCAAAAACATTAACAGTCTTCATAAATAAGGGGATAACTATCTGTTCAACAGTTGTTGCTGAGAGCAATTTTGTCATATATTCAGTTTAAAATGTTTTATTTTATATAATGAACAGAAATGAAGCCATCAAATTTTCATGCTCAAATTGAGTCGAGCATGAAAACAGTTTTATAATCACGGGGCCAGTTCATGGCTTTCGCCATAAACTATACTTACAAAGATGCACTTTGTTCGCTGAACATCAGTTGTCAATTTAAACAAGAAATATCATTTAAAATGGTTAATTGCGTTAATTTGAAAAGATTTTTCGTTGTATAAATAGTGAAAATTAAGTTACTATTTATAACTTCGTCTTGAATAACCTGTAAGTTAAATCATAGAACTAAGATTCCTATAAATTGATTAAAGTGTAAATGAAATCAAAATCAAAGAACTGAGAGTGTTAACATCGCGTAAAGTGATTGAAGAGAAAACATAGAAATAGTTTCACGTAAACATATTTTAAAAATTCTTGGGTTGTTTGTACCTTAGACATTCTGTTTTAGATACTATGTATATATTGTACTGAAAGAATGAACAAAGGCAGAAAAGATGTTAGATTATAAGCAATAATTAATGTCCTCACGAGTTATAAGTTTTCAGTCTGTCCATTAAAGAAAAAAAAAGAACGAATAATGTCCTAGCTTATGCATCGTTTGTTTTTTATATAAAGTTTTAGGTTTTGACTTAATCGTCCTTGGTTTGTCTTATAATAAGAATTAAAGGTTAGTGTATTTATTTCGATTTTAGACATGTTAATACTATTTCAAACTCGTACGTTAAAAGCAAAAGACATACAACAAATACAAAACCCCGTACAATAACACTCAACCCGCTGTTTTTGTTTAAATTTTTCAGATTTTCTTGATTAACTATGAAATCTGTTGATTCTTTTACAGTCAACAGTTTATTACCTTGCATTTAGATGTGTTGTGTCAAAAAATAATAATATTTGTCTTTTCAAACTGGTTCACCGTCGGTAATTATGATAAACTTTCTGTTGCAAGATTTTTTTAAGTAAATGTTTGAACATATTGTCATCTGTTGTGCTTCACAGAACCTTTATGTTTTACTTTAAATGGTATGCATTAATTTTTTTGTTAAATAAAGTATATATTATGTTATTTGTATGTTTAAATATTCCGCATATATTTTATACAGATAGTTATTTCACCAAGACCGCATGTACTTGTTTTGTGATATGAGAACCTGTTGGGGCAAATGTGAGGTTGGTGCACCCTATAACCTGGTTTAAACCCCCAGTGGCAATGCCACTGACCGTTCCAAGGCGGTAACCCATCGGTTTCTCAGTTTTGTTAATTGTTTGTGGTGTCTGTTTGAAACTGATCATTTTATTAACCATGCTCTCTCCCTCTCTCTTCTTCTTGACTGTGTGGGGAGGCTGTTTTTTCAGAATGTGGCAATTCTTGATATGCATTTTACACCTTATGATATTTCTTTTTTGAAGAAACATGCATTTTGACAGTAAATATACTATTTCAATCTTAAAACAAATTAAATGTTTATATTTCCTCTTTGTAGTTAAAAATTATACGTTCTTTTTACATATCCTACGCAAATATTGCATTAATTTACGCATCACTATTCTGTAATGACAAGATCAACTTTCCTTCCTTTTTCCTCTTTACTTAAAATTATTGTCTCGTTTCCATGGCAATCGGTAAACTTACTGGTAAAATATCTTAGATCTTTATAAACTTTCGAAATTGACTGTATTGAATTACGCCTTAACTTCCGTCTTATCATAAATGTAATAAACGAAATTATACGCAGTTTGTGATGCGAGTTCAAAAACATTTTGAGCTGTGTTCAAAGGCAGCATGAGTCAACAAACGTTAATTTCAGACCGATGCGTTTCTTCCATATTAAGGCAGACTTGCTTTGTAGTAGACTTGTGTAAAAATGGCAAGTAAACGTTGTTTTTACCCTAAAGTAATAATAATTGTTTAGAAAATTTAAAGGGTTATTTAAAAGATAAATTTACCGACAGTATGAATTAAAAAAAACTTCGAAAAAAATTATCAAATAGATTAACAAACAAATTTGAGATATATAGGATAAATTGATCTTAATTAATGACACAGTATCAATGTGATACTGGCATAACATCTTTTAACAGTTGTAACAATGAAAAATATATTACATGTAATGGCAGTAGCATTTACAGAGTTAAAACAGTTTATTAGCTGTATCTTTTTTTTATTCTCCATGCATTTATTTCCGATGTTGCTGTTATATTGTAGCATTCAGTTTTCAATTACACTGCATTCTTTCTCTAGATTAATTGTTCAGTCCTCCTAAAAGTTATAGACAACATCTTAAAAACAAGCAAACAAACAAACACATTTGCGTAAAAAAAGGATTAACGTTGTCTTGAAACAGTTTTGAAGATCTTCTTTTCTTCAACCACGATGGACGTGTCCATGTTTACTACGTGGTTTATCTTTGTAGAGATTGACATGAAAACCCACAATTAATTTATGATAGTGTGAGGCTGGTGCACCCTTGAACCAGATGTAATCCTCTAATTGGCAAATTGTTTTGCCATTGTCTAGACTTGACTGTTTCAAGGCGATAACCCCTGGGTTCTCATTTTTGTTGTTTGTGTTCTACTTGTCTTTTTTTGAAGTTGATCATTATTTTACTCATGCTCTTTGTTCTTCTCTACTTTTTGGCTGTTTGGGGAGGCTGTGCCTTATGGCATTTGCCTTTAAAAATATCATTTTTACAAAATACGCGTCTGTTTTGTTCTTGTCCTTACAATGTATGACCAAAAGAACTTATAAAGATGTGCCCTATGACAAGTTTATTCACTCTCTACCGGTAGGTTAAAACTGAATTTAATTTAAAAACATACACTTATATCATTGATTTGTTCGAAGTTTGACGGAACTTCATTGTGTCGTTTGAGAGATTTTGATATTTTTCTTTTTTGTCTATGACAAAGCAATGACGAAACTTTAATGCATTTTCATTACTGCCCGTGAACAGACTCAATCAAGCCGGTGACGGTCGAAGTTCCCTTTTCATCTATTGCAAAACATTAAAGCGGTTTGTGAGACGACCAAAGTAAGTTTTACACTTGTCCTTAATTTATTACAATTATAGTGTATTATTATGCATTATTCGGTTCGACACTAGGTTACTTTTATACCAAAATGTACCTTTAAATATATTTCAAATACGAGCAGTTGACATCAATCCTTGAAACGACGTCATAAAGTTGAGCATTTTATTGTCAAAATGTGAAACAAAATCACTGTTCTGTTATGAGAAAATAATAGAAATTTGAAAGTTCTTTCTAAATATAATAACAACAAAAATGACACAAAAAATGACCGAAAGTACCTTTTCCCGTGGCGTGCCAAATATTATCCCAGTTGATTACTGTTTTTACCTCTTTGATTGCATAACGGTCGTAGGTGTTTAGGAGTTTATGAAGGTTTCCAGGAAAATCTTGTAAAAGAAGGTAGAAACTCGTAAAGTTTATTTTATTCCTGCCAACATGCTCTTGCTGATTTGAATTAAGGTGATCTGAACTTTGTTGCTTGAAAATGTCATTAGCGTCTTATTTCTATACGTTCGTGTGCTTTTGCACTCAAAATTGTCGAGATAATGGAAGGGAGGGGGGCTGGAGTTTATTCACCAAAAATACTTGTTCTTGTTTGTTTTTTATGAGAAACTATTGGGGTACGTGTGAGGTCGGTGCACCCAAAAATCTTGCTTAAACCACCTAGTGGCAATTTTTGACCACTGACCGTTCCAAGCCGTAATCCATATGGCTCGTTTTTGTTAATTGTTTATGGTGACTTATTTGTAATTGATCATTTTATATACCTATGCTGTATTTTATCTCTGCTTTGTGACTCAGTAGGTTTGCTTTATTTTCCGAGTGCGGCTATTCCTGATAGGAACTCTCAACCTTTTTCTATTAATCAATAAATGAGTTTCCCTTCGAATTATAAAAAAGTGAAATGTGGGTATTCGGAATGGGCGTAATTTTGCAAAAGTTTTGAATTTTTAGAAGTTACGCTTTGTGTCGCAATATCGGGCGATAAGTCTGGGCGAAGCGGCGAATCAAAACCAAAAGGCTATATAAACTTAAATAATTATGTGTTGTTCGGAACACCTGCAAGACATCAACTGGACACACTACTGCAAATGTAATCCAATTAGTAGAAACAAAACTAAACCAAGATCAATACCTTATTTCGCTTTTTTTTCGCGTAACCAATATTTATGACGTTGATGACATTTTCTAAGACGTTTTAAGTAATTGTTTAAGATATTTAGCGTTAACAAGTTTAACACGTTTCCTGAATGTTGATTACGTTAAGCGGTTTTATAGAGTTTATTACGTTAAACGACGCCATAAAAATCCTTCATGCCACAGAGAATTGAAATGCATGATGTGCATCTTTCTTAGATGGTGGCGTTGATGAAGAAGAATTTAGGTATTTCTGATAAAGAAATATAGCGCGATGAAGACGCAGTTTAGACAAAATTTCTTTCTCCTTGATTTGAGATGAATCTGGGATCTAAAATGAATTTACAGAGAGTGTTATCTTAGTGCATTTGAATGTTCAGCTGGATAAAACAAATCATTTGGTCAAAAACAGAGAAATAGTTTTTGCTTTGATCCTTTGAAATAAATAATGGTGTATTTGATAAGAATTCCCTATTCTTCATATCGCGAAAAAAACGTTTTAAGAAGACGTGGCATTCAAATCTTTAAAAACTATACAGCCTCCAAACACTAGCGACTGTCACGATTTAGACTGCTGTGTATCCCTTTTCTGTGGCGCTGGAGGTGTGGATATGTTATTACCTTAAACAAGAAGAAATGTCTAATTAAAAGATAATGGGCGTTGACGAAAACGAATTAAGGTATTTCAAATAAAGAAAAATAGCGGGATGACGCTGTAAAGTCACCATTTCTTCCCTGTTGATTTGAGAAAGATTTCGGAAAAAGAAGAATTTCTGAAAAATAAAATAGACTTACTAAAATTGTTTTCTTCGTGCAGAGCATTTGCATGTAATGTCAGATAACACAAATAAGTCAAAAACAGAAAAAATAAGATTTGGTTTATTAATTTTATAAACAGAGCATACTTATAACAGGTCTTTCTAATATATAATAGCTTTAGTGCATAGATAATGTATAAATACAAATGTAAATGGATGAGGTGCAGATGCAGTCGAGATTTCAAGTCTGATAGTTACATTGTAGTTATATCAAGCGCCATACGGAATTTGTAAGTTTTCACTGTCTACCAGTTAACAATAAATAGAACTTCCTAGGAAGCTGAAATCACTTGGCATATATCGCAAATTTTCTACTGTACGGAGTTGTCGAGTCTACAAGAAGTTAATGCTATTTTTTTCGGCGTAAGCTGTCTAAGCTCACTTTTGACCTAGTTTTCCGACGAATGAAATGTTGTAAATAATACTCGTATTCTCTTATTATGTAGAGGGAAAATGAAATAAACTATTTCGATTGGTAGCTATTTACACCAGAGAGGCATCTAGCAGGCTGGAGAGGTATCTAGTGGGATTTTATTATTATGCAGCGGAAAAATCAAATAGATTAATTAGATTGGTTTTTAGTGGGTGTTGTATTGGAGGAAAAACATATTTACGATTTAAATAACCAGTTAAGTCAATATTGATGGCTTAAATACAATATTATATGGAATATTCTTGGGTGTCACTTGCATACAATACACAGTGTAAAACGCAAGAGAAGAGTAGATATTCCTAGTTCTTACTGGTTCCTTTCTAGTTCCTTTGATACTGATTGTTAATTTCAAGTTCGCAAGACTAGTTCATCATGTTCATTGTAGTGTAGTGGCTAACACTCTCGCCTCTCAAGCGGATGCCCCGGGTTCAATACTCAGGACGGACACTTTTTTTAAACTTAATATACGTAAAAGTTGGTAGATTTCGCTCTTGTAACAGGCTGTTATTATTTATATTTATTAAATTTCAAGGACATTTATTCATCTTGAATTCTCACTCTACACGAGGTATTTTATTGAAACTGAATATTTTGCTTCTTTAATCGACTTGTTATCACTGTATGAAATTGTTGCAACAGCTTCAACATTTTTTTAAAGACACTCAATAAATTTATGAGTTGTCATGATTCGGTCGCTTAATCTCTAAGTCATACTAAGAAGGCAGGGAGGGTTCGTCAACAGCTATAAGAAATAAAATAAAATAACTAAACTGTGTCTGCTTTGCCTCTCTGTATTTCTTTCTTTCTTATATACATGTATATATAAATCTTTTCCATCAACGCCGTTTATCTTTTTTAAAGATATTTCTTGTTTCAATTAAATTGACGACAACGCGTAACACGATAAAGATATATGAAAACTCAAACTTTAATCTCGTAACATTCGCGTTCGCGTCTTACGATCAACCGTTAGTGGTAGTCGTCGGCGGTCGAAGTGGTAGAACACCTGGGGTTGTTATGTTTATAGTGACAAGACTTTTGATCATGTAAATTTGCTATTACATTTCAAACTTGTGGTTTATATATTTTATATGGTTTACAGTTATATCAGGCACTGCATTGAAAACAACACCAACACAAGCAACAACAAAACTTTCAAACTTGTTAAAGAAGAAAAAAATCAAACTGCACTTGATTCTATATAACGAAATTTATCGTGAGTCCAGCTGTAGAAATATGAATGCTTTTGTATATTATATGTATGCGTTACGGACAGACAGAATAATTCTTGATAAAGAATTTGCTACTTCTGTGGATCTTTTCTTTTAGTTAAATTGGATGACTTTCCTGAACGCGTAAATTATTAAAAAGCTATACTAATGTTCAAAGTGTTCAATAACCAAGCTCCATTTACTTCAAAACCCTTCTTATTCACATCCGACAAACATTCAAAAAACTTGCGGTCAGGTTCAAATCCTCAGCTCTATCCACCAAAACCAAACAGTGAACTCTTTCACAAAACATTTATTTACGCAAAAACACACATATGGACTTCTCTACCAGAATAGGTAAAATGTTCTAACATAGTTCAACATTTCAAAGCGAAATACATTTGCTGGAAGAAAGCCTTCGCCTTATCATAAAATGCAGTTCAATTGCAACTAGTTGTGTAGCTTTATTATTTTTGTACTTTTGTAATTTGTATTTGTAACCATATTATCATGTTTATCTTTGTCAAATATATATGTACATGCACATACTTTGAGGGCCGTATTGATAATTGACATTGTCAAATAAGTCACCATTGTAAAATAAAGTCGTTATTATTATTATTGTTGTTGTTGTTCTTAAATTAATGTGTTAATGTAATGTGTGTTTAATACAATCTGGAATCTTTGAAATTAAAGTTTCAGTTCCAGTAGTGATTGAAGTCAGCGAACTAAAATCTTGGAATGTAATTATAATGATTTGCCTTTAGTCGAGTAACATACATCTTGCGAGACCTAAATTATATTTGAGGAGTGTACTATCTAAAAATAAGGAAAGTTCGACAAACTCAGGTCGATCAACTGACAATTTTCATTATAATAATACAAGAAAATGAAAACAAATTATGAGTTCTCAAAGAACCCACGGGCATATCTGTTCCTGAATAAGCGGACTATATATGGACGTTTGGATACTTATATAGTCACTGCTATGATGTACGGCTTGGTGAGAATGACCATTAGATTAATTTGTGGACATCATTCGCAATTAATATGCTTTTTTATTCTGCGAACTTCTGGAATGCCTATTATTCGCGCGTGATTAATTTTCGCGAATTTCCCGCTCGGTAAAGTGCAAAAAAACACAACCGTCAAGAGAAAAAAAAACATGCCTAAAATGTTTGATTAAAAGAAATAAATTCCGGCTTGAGACTGTAATCACGAAATAAAAATATAACACATTATATGATACAATTAGTGAATGCCCTGAGAAATGAAGTGATGTGAACCATAAGTTATAGCACGTGTGAAGCACATCACTATCGGAATACTTTGTATAGTTTAAGATTTAGGATTTTCACTGGTTATGATAAAACATTTTTCAATCGTTCTTCCTGTATTTAAGGTCAGTGTATTCACTTTTCGCACAAATCTTATTTCTTTATTTTAAACGGTGTATTGGCAATTATCGGATGTTGTCCGGTTTATTTTATGACGTCATTTTAATAGGCCAAGATTTCAAATTTTCTAGAGATTCAGCCTGGCTGTGTCTTTGGGCGACAGAGACTGAAATACTTTCTGCGGCTTTAAGCGATTTTGGACGGTCATCTTCACTTTGAAGGAAATACTGTGAATTAACACTATTAAATTCAAGATTTGTGAAGTTAGCGGCCTAGCGGCTTGACAGCGTGAAGTCCGCTAACTTCACAAATCTTTAAATTCAATATTTTAACAATTTATATGTCTTCGGTGATTTAAAGACTCCTTGATATGACTGTCATTTAACTCAGCATGGCTCAAATAAAACAAACAAAGCTCGATTTCATTTTCATGTTTTATTGATCTGCTGGGAGCAACAGTATTTATCCAACTCTTATTTACTTATCTGATCGCGGATTTATGTGATACAATCAATCTTACACTTGTCACGAGAGCGAGACGCAGAGTTTCCCGTAGAAGTAAATGTTGACGTTCTGCAGATATGGTTTGATGTAACACAGATGTTACATTGTAAGTACATAATTAATCTTACTTGTAGTTTTTCAATCCATATGATTTATATATAAAAAAAGCGATCAGTTCAGCTTATAGTCGAGCGGCCATCTTGTTTCACGCAGGCAGGATCAAAAGATTTTTTGCGTGTTTTTCCAGTAAAAGTGTACAAGCGTAATTTTGATTCCATTTCACTTTCTTGCTTGAACTGTTAGAAATCATTTCACTGAGTATGTTTATGTGTCATTTTCCGTACATTTCACCAACTTGTACGAGTACTTTTTTTATATTATTTAATATAATAAAAACATACATTCAAACGTAACCGCAAAGTTGCCTGACAAAAACCTTACTAACTTCAACGCACTCACAACAAGGTTGTATGAAAACGCGCATAAACATACACAACATAAAAATGGAATAGTTTAGTAAAATGGGTTAGTTCTCGGTGACCGGAGCTACTAGAGTTAATTAAGCATGAATACAATACGCTGATCAAGCTTTAAGATATTCTTAAAAACCTTCATAACTTCATTAAACCCCGTCCCCATCGTGCAAATAAAAACTAAGCAAACTGTAGATTGGTTAACCGCCTAACATGCTTATCGTAATGTATAATACAATTATGGTAGCGTGGTTTTAAAAATCGAATCACGAGTTACGTGGACAAATAAAATGTAACTGCATTTTGCTTCCTTTAATTTATAAATCACATCTCCAATACAATACTGGCTGCAAAATGCCCCGTTGCATTAGTAATTTTAAATTACTAATAACTGCTATTAATGTTTTAATTATTTATAGATATCGGCGCTTAAACTTGCATACCATTTGACTTCAATGTACAGTATTCTATAAACGTTATTGTTACAATTAGAGTGACAATAAAACAGATGGACAGCCAACAAAATGCGTTTTTTATTACAGAATCTTCGACCGAGTGAGATTTTCAAGTTTACGTTTAAATTTAAGGAAAAGACTGATCTATCGCCAAAATTCTAATCGCACCTTTTGCTTACTAAACCAATTGTTTTGGAACCTCCCGCGATTTCCAGAACGTTACACAATTGACTAAGCCATGCTATCTGAAATGTTTAACTTATAAATAACAAGATAACATATATATTTTAAGACGGCTCGGTTTAACTAAGTACATTCCTGATATATAATGTAAATTGAAACTACAAAATTGGTGAAATCATCATCACCGGCTTCAGTGGAATAGAATTTTCTGGCAAAAATGAATTGCGTCAGTGTACGGGGCGATGTTTTACAGCCGTTACAAAGCATATGTCCAACGTTGATGTCAATGAATTGATTTTATTTTTAAGTTTAACTATCGTGAAAAATAATTTAACTATTTTTACAATCTTCCGCTTCTATATACATTGTATTTGGCCTTGTTACATATATCATGCCCAACTTGTTTCCAAAGACACCTTTTTTGTGACACAAATCTTGGCACAAATCTCTGTCGTGAAAGCTCAGTTTCTCTTCTTGTACTCTTCCAGAACAATACTTTACTTCTTCTGTATTCTTGCGATTGGTAGCTGAAATAGAACCATAGAAGAATGTGAAAATTCCGATAGCGGATCAATTAGACATGCACCGTGATATCCTGCGGACCTCTTGAATCGCAGCAGACGACACACAATCGGAGCTGGGATCTTTAATAGGAAATAAAGTTTAATTAACTGGTCTTCATTTCTCGAGCAAATCAATTGCGAACTTTACGTTTTCTTCACTTGCGTCCGTTGAATGTTTCTTAAATAACTATGTTTAGGTCGATTTACAAGTAAAGTGTTGTAAATAAAGGGTTAACACCTGAGAAACATACAAGTTCTAGAAGTGTTCGACACAATTTAGACAACTAACCTTCAATGGACAATTTACAGACCAATCTGTATTTAATTACTGATAACAAATCTATATCAAGTCGAAATTTCTTAAAGCAACTGTCCTAAGAAATATCGTATGTTGATATAACAAGATCAAAACTCTCCACTTCGCGATAAACACCACTCTTGTCTTCTCACTGTTAATTTCAATATATTTGTTGCAAGAGATTTTAGTATATTTTTTCGGATATTTGTCATTTAGTTAAACAGTTCAAGTTTCAAGTTTGTTTACAATAATTCTCAGTATGTACGTACATAAACATGAAAACAACATTTGATCTTCTATCACTCTATTAAATGTGCAAATAAGCCAGGCGTAACATACCCGACGAGCCATGACGACATAGGGTTTATGGCCTATACAAACAGTGTAGATCCATAACTGCATGCGCATCCTCACTGTCTGATCAGGGTCTACACTTTCTCCAGTCAGTCAGGAAAAAGTACTCTTAAAGTTGCATATTCACACTGGAATACTTCAATGTCTCGTATGTGGCTTATATTCGTTGTATTACTATATACTACCTATCAATGACTGGTCAGGAGCGAACTCGCCGAATTATGCACTACAATATCAGTATATTTTTATCTGCTGTAACACACCCGTCAACCGGCAGAACCAGGAGCGGACGGCACATCCAGGCGCAGACACGGTAAGTTTTTTCATACTTTACGGTGGTGTAGGAAATTATCGTTTTCGCTAGTTTTGATTTACTCTTGGAAAGAAATATCGGCTGATTTCAAAAGCCAAATGAATTCTGTACATACCCGTTGATTTCTGAGGCGGTAGAAGGGATGATAAACATTTTATCGCGATTAAGATACGAAAGCTTGTGCTGAAATCTTGAAGATCTGCGTTTTATAGCAAAATGCTCCATAGATCTGAAAATCTGCATAAATCTATAAGCACTATTGGAAAATTTAATCATTCCCCCTGGCAATATTTGAAATATTAGCACAAACAGACTTTTAACAAATTCGCGAGGGCTTCGTGGATAGAGCTGGGGTATAGAAATGGGCAATAGTGATAGTATAGTATTATAGTGATAGTATTGTCCGTCCGTATGTCTGTTCATGTAATAAATTATACAGAAATCATTACTAAAGGTGTTTTGTAAGCTTGTGATGCATAAACGTCTATTAGTTAACGGCATTATCGCTGGTTATTCATTTGCCACATTGTTGTTGATCGTTCACAGAAAAAAGCACCTCAAAACACCAAAAACAAAAGTTGAACGACTGACGTCAAGTTCACCCAGGATAATGTTTAAATTCAATTCTCCGTCATTACTTTATCGATTTCTGTAAACTAAACAAAATTGTGAGACAATAATTATTTCTGGTTTTAAAGCAGTGCAGTTAACCTGTATAAAGCAGCCTACCTAGGGAGTGACAAAAAAGTGGCTGCTTTAAACAGGTTGCTTTTAAAGAAAGGTAAAACTTAGAACAAGATGCCAGTTTAGGTCATATTCAAACTGGCTGTTTGATAAAGGATGTTTCTGAATGCAGGTGGCTGCTAAATGAGGTTCAACTGTATTCGCTTTTTTTTCATCACGTTGTTTTTGTTAAATTTGCGATGTAGCCTAGTTCTTGACAATATGATGATATTTTCCTATCATGAAGCCCCAAAATGCATTTGTTGTCTCAAAATCGGTAGGAAATTATAAAATATAGACTTTCTTCCACATTAATTTATCGTAACTACAATAAAAACCACAAAAATCTTGTTAAAGATACGCACAAGTTTTAATAGCTAGTAATATAGTCTTTCCCCATTTTACCAAAGATAATTTGCATACGTTTGTTTTTAAATGAAGTCCGCAGACCGGATAAAAAGAATAAATCCTAAACCTGCATTAGTTCATTTAACAATGCATAACTTGAAGATGATTAAATATTGTTTAATAATTTTTTTTGAAAAAAGGAGAAAAATGCATATCAGAAATTGCCACATTCAGAGCATGGTTAATAAAATGATCAGTTTCAAAAAAGACACTGCCACATTCAGAGCATGGTTAATAAAATGATCAGTTTCAAAAAAAGACACCACAAACAATTAACAAAAATTAGAACCCGAGGGATTACCGCTTTGGAGTTCTACTGTAACGTTCTAGAAAATTTGGCATGAACTAAGCTCTATGAGTTTTACATTTTTCTTTAAACTTATGGTCACGTATCAAAAGTGATAAAGACGGACGGAAACGGCGTTCTAACATTAATATTAATGTTAAGTATAATGTGTTTGGTTCAATTAAACACTTTTATTCTTTGAAAATACTAAAATGTTTAACTTTACGCTTGGTCTTGCAATACAACTTGTAGCCCCCTTCACGCTCCCTGCTCTCGACGCTAAACGCAATTCCTTACTCAGTGTATGTTTATGCTCAGTTTATGTTTATTTTGGCAGAAAATTGAATTCGTTACATACTTTACACCGTACACTCGCAATTTTTCATTTACACTCCGTACATAACTGTGCTAGACACTGTACACAAGGCATGGTCGTTTTTCGCAAATTGTATTTTAGTAAATTATACCATATGGTGAAAATATTCGCAGAAGAAGTTCGATAACTAACTGTTAAATCATTCTTTAAAATCATCGAAGAAAGTTTTTTTCTTACGTGGGAAGAGATATAGTGTACAGATGTAGTCCACAGCTTATTTTCATGTTTCGACTGAAGCTGATAATACCCAGCGTGTTTTGTTTCATTCACCTCAATGACGAAATGATGGCTAACCATGTTTTAAAGACACAGGCCGATAAATAATTTAATGCTTAATAAACCCCACAATTTCAAAATGCCCTCATAGTTTAAAGCCGTTTTTCGCCAAAAGTGGGCATTTACGACAAATAGCTGACAAAAGTAAGTATATTAAAATCATCCAGTAACCAGTATATTAAGGCTTAAAATGATAAACCAGCGATAATGCCGTTAACTGACGAGAGTTCATGTATCAAAAGCTTACACAACTCGTTTAGAAATGATTTCTGTATAATTTATGACATGAACAGACATACGGATGGACAATACTATCACTTTATGTCAACAAACTTTCATTTTTGAAAACGAAAAATAGTGTCAAAACAATACATCAAACGATTTTTCCTACTCGATTATATCTTCTCCTGGTCCCCGCCAATAAATTCGCTATCTGCTCCATGGACTTGCCAATTTCTGTACCCCAGCTCTATTCACTAAGCCTTCGCGAATTTGTTAAAAGTTTGTTTGTGCTAATAGTTTACAAATTGCCAGGGGAATGATTGAATTTTCCATTAGTTCTAACAGACTTATGCAGATTTTCAGATCTATGGAGCATTTTGCTATAAAAAACGCAGATCTTCAAGATTTCATCACAAACTTCCGTATTTTAATCGCGATAAAATGTTTATCATCCCTTCTACCGCTTCAGAAATCAACGGGTATGTGCAGAATTCATTTGGTTTTTGAAATCAGCCGATATTTCTTTCCAAGAGCAAATCAAAACTAGCGAAAAAAGATAATTTCCTACACCACTGTCAAGTATGAAAAAACTTACCGTGTCTGCGCCTGGATGTGCCGTCCGCTCCTGGCTCTGTCGGTTGACGGGTGTGTGTAAGTGAATTTGACTGCGTTAGTAACCCTAAAACAACATGGGTTTCAAAGATATTCCCTTGTAGGTTTACTGTAAGAATTATATACATACTTTACTTTGTTTATATGTCCTCTAAAGTTTATATGCTAAATGTTGATATTTGAAAACATTAAAAATTTCCCCCTAATACGTGACCATGCACCTTAATGTATAAGGACAATAGTTCTTATCCTTTCCGGACCGTGTAAATCTAAAATTTGATTAGAATCTACACCTTTCACAGTCAGCAAGCCCCGTTTTCACATGGTGCGTCACATATTTCAAGTATGTCTTGTTTTCTGTCTTGTTCATTAGAGTAAATGGTACTTTTCCAGAACGAACTATCCCGGAGCTACAGGCTATATCCATCACCAGAAACAGACGCGTGTCCCCAAATAATACTTTAATGGTGTCTATGGCTGACCACAGGCACTTTCAATCCAGTTCTAATTATACTTGGAGAAACCGATTTCCGCTCAAAAGCGGCCTTTTCACCAGAAACACGCACTGAGGCCAAATTGTATTCGTGTCGATAATAAACGCATGGAGATTTTTGTTTCTTTTCTGGCTTTTGGGAAAACCGAAATGAATCTTGAAGTAAGATCTTAAAAGCTAAATTCTTTTGTCTTACTTGCTTTCCGATGTTGTCATAATATCATGTCTTGAAGAAATATGATTGTTATTCACTTTTATGAGTATAACTGATTTGTCATCTACTAATTAAAAGGTATTGTATAATCTTGCTATGTACTTACCATAAGCAACCAATAAAAGAAACGTTTGAATTTTGATGAAACCTAAAGATTTTTTCCCACTTTAATAAACACTTTTCTCCGATAATATTATAATGTTACAATAACAAAATACATCTTATATTTTACCATATATTTTTGTGTTTCATATATTGTTTTTTATTTATTTATTTACGTATTTATTTCCATGACATGCCGTTCATTATGTTATGTTTGTTATTTAGCAATGTTCTTTTTGAATATGCTAATAAAATCTTTGGCTTTGACTTGACTTCACTTGATTACGTATAAGTAGGCAGTCACGTGATACTACATGTATATTGATGTTCTTATGTCAGATAGGAGCGAATAAAATATATTCCAATGATTGATGATTATCAAGAAAACATGGTGATATCAAAATTGTAAAACTTTATGCTGATAAACCACAAATTTAAACGTTACAGACTGCCACGTGTCTGTCTCGTTATTAGTAACATACTATATTGGTAATTAATAGGAAAAGAAACTTTTAATATGAGGGAATTGTTTCTTATCGCACACAGCTACCGCTTTTTAAACAGAATTTTACTTGATGTATTATGAAGATTAATACACTTTCGTGGAAGGAACTGCTAGCACATGAATTCAAAATTTGTACTTTCCCCAGATCGTTGCAGATAAATTTAAGACAATAATTATCAGAAGATATTTATGAGAGATGCTTCAATTATAAACCTGAGTTACCAGATCGGAAATCTAAAAACGGAAACATAAGTGAGGTACAAGATATGACAAATAAGTGAAGTAACAGATCGGAAATGAACACTGATACATGTAAAAGAATAACACTCTGTAAAACAAAAAAGGCAAAGGTATTGTTTTTACCAGTAGGATATAGAAATAAACTTCGCACCCTCAGTCGAGAAAACACAGGAAAAACAAACACAATTGAAATCAAGCAAACACATTTCACTTTACTTATTGTTTCCGTGCATAATTTAGGTGATTTAAAATGAAAGTGTAATTAGATTAAAATCTATACAAAAAAATCATGCAGGTTTGATGCAATTCAATGAAACGTTGTGTTAATTTTTACTAACTTTGAGAACGATGAAAATATTGGCCTAAATCAACATTTTATTTGTCCAAAAGTTGAGTAGTTTTATGTAAAAGCAATCATGGTTAAATTAAGCTACAATGTAGTAAAATAAAAAACTGTGTCGTCTTCCGGTAGTTAGAGACGTTAAATGATAACATCATAAAGTTAACAGCTTGAATTGAAATGAAATTGGACAGAAAATTACGTAAATGATAAATTCTAGTGTATTTATGTGATTTTAAACCTTTCAATCATACAATTATTTCTATATTTGTTCAGTACATGCGTAATTTTTATTTCCCTTTTCCGTATTTTTATTAAGGAGCCATACCCAAAATAAGACTAATACGTTTTTTTCTAAATCTCGAAGAACATAATCTATATAGTATTCAAAATGGCTTTGATATTGAAATGATATGATGAGCGTATTCTGTTTTTGACAGATGAAGTTATTTTTAGTTCCCAGATGTCACTAGCTTGTTATATTTGTTGATAATGATTGCCATTTCATATCCAGCATATAACCAGTCACGTGGAGAAGTGACTCCCACATTCGTTTTTCACGCAAAATCTCAAAAACAATCAAGTTTATAGAAAGTGGAAAACTGATAATCGTAATCGACACAAGTAAAATCTTAATCTCGTTTACAGAATATTTTTCAGTTTCTAAACCAGACTTCAATTTTCTAGTAATTTCTAATATTGTGCTACAAAAGAATAATGTAGTCTACATTAAACTCATATATGAATATTTTACATTAAACAAATAATCATTATTTAAAAAAAGCATAAACAAACCCCGATTTCGTATCTATCTTTTTATCGCTAAATACTCAGTTACGATAACCTTAGTTACAATAATAAACAGCTTGGTTGTTCATTGTTTGTACAACCAAACATTTAATAAAAGTTATCCCCGTAACAATAGTGTCATACGTATTAAAATAATTCTCCATACAAGTATTGTAACACTTTCAATAATCTTTTACAGAACATTAACAAAAACGCTCTTATTCTTTTGATTTAGTGAATCCTCAACCCTCTGCAGAATCATTCAAGATAACGATAAAGCCAACTAATGCGTCACATAATTGGCTCATAACTTAATTAGATAAAATAAAACCTTTAAATAGTGTTTAAAAGCCGCATTTTAGCCTTTGTTCGTTTAGCTGCAATAATAAAGGATAGAATTCTGTTTAGTTTGACACTATTCTTTTCTTTTCCTTAAATGTTATCCCGAAAGATATCCATCAAGACGAACAATGCAGTCTTTCTCAGTGCAAAAATTAATTTCACTGAATCAAAAGCTGTCTAGCCTCAAGTAATGTGCATGCAATAATTTCGCAAATGAATGTACCAATTTAGATTTTGATTTGTAATGTATACAAAATTGCGTGTTGACTACGCATGTCGGGAAAATCCTCAGCAAGACTCAAAAGAAACGATTCACAAGTAGAACTTCTGTTGGGGAAGTTGGGTTTAAACCGCCTTTAAACGGTTTTCGGTAGCAAACATTTGTCAGTGAGTGTTATATCACATTCTACCACGCAACTATCTCACAAATTCTGCCAGGTTTCAGATGGATGAACATACTAAATGATAATTGAGATATATTAACGCTTACATATTTATGGCATTCATAAGGGCACAGACCAACGTGTTGTTTCCTTTACATGTATGACATTTCCCATTTATTTCCATAACAAAATATAAAAACACTTACAAATATGCATAATTTTTGCATTCTTAATTGCCGGAATTTGAAACGTCCCCATTTCAGTGAAATTTCTGGAAAAAAATTCAATCAATCAAATTTGAATACCTCCAACGATGTTTGAAGATAAGACTATCGAATTTTACTGCAACATGTCGCTTTATTACATGTTCATTAGTTTTCTGCCACATCCGTGGTGGTTTTTATACGAAATCAATGCACACACCGTCTGTCGAAGTGGAACATAATAATTAACTCATACTTGTAAATGGCTAATATGAAAAGTGCTAGTTTCAAGAATAAAGCCGACAATGCAATCGATACATTTTGCAGGAGAACTTGGTAACTTGGTAACTGGTAACTTGCTAATTTTGTTATGGCGAGGAGATAGTAACGCGGATAAGAGAGAATAAGCTCGGATGTATCTGATAGTATTTATTGGGGTTTTAAGTCTCCTGAAATCTATTCCGAGGATAATTCAATTTCTTCCAATTCACCACAAAGGACAGTATTGGTAAAATGGAATTATGATGAAATGGGAAAATCGAGAGGAAAATGCGCGCTTGGTTTCTGTTTAAATCTTCTCAAACAAAATGAAATGAAATTGGAATTAAATTCGTTATTCTTTGAAATTTGTAACAGATAGGAATTGAATTTCAGTGAAGTAATTTGTTGTTTTTTATACGTGTTGACAATTGCTATACTTTGAGGAATTAATTAAATTGCCTTAGCTACGTGCATATGATAACGAATATAAGATGGATCATTTGACATATTGTAAAGTATTGCTTTAATGTCCTTCATTTTTTCAATATTAGTGATAACAGTGACTCCTTGAACATTTACGTATTCAAGCGGAAGTTCATTTAAAGCTGGGTAATTTCTGAAATAAAGGATCTGCTGATTGCAAAACGTGCTCAAATGTATTTAAAACATGAAAATCAGGATACACTAAATTCTGGATATTTCGTCAAGCCTAACCCTAGCGTTCCCGGCATCTGTATCATATCTGACGTCATGAATCCCGGATATTACGTCAGTTCCGACGAAAGCGATCCGGAAAGTGTACCGGAGTACTGGGATCCAGAGAATCCAGGTACGTAGCAAGAAACATTCTCGGGGTAGGTGGGGGTGGTAGGGTAGGGATTTGGGGACAAGACTGAAGAACTGATTTGAGGCGTTGGAAAAAAGGTTATTGCGTCATGTAATGTATTCTACGTGAAATGTATTATTAATTTCTTTCTTTTATTTGAGAGTCTCTTTTTGCATATTGACTACATTAGGCGTTTTTACATCATTAGTACGCGGTAACGTCATTAGTGACTCGTATCCAAGTCATTTATATTGCCTTGATCTCAAATTTAATTTAAGCGCTGAAAAGATCTTTAAAAGGAAAGCCACCTATACAACGTATTTCAAAACGTACACAAGATTAAAAGAGGAACATTTAACGTTGTGTTTGCCAGTTTTCTGATATAACACAAACAATCGAATCAGTCAAATCATTCACTACTGTTATTGTTGAATTTATGCCCGATCCGACCAGAAACTTTTGTTTCATTTTCATCAATAAAATATACAGTATTCATATATATATTCTCAAGCAGATGTCGCCTTCCTTTGAAAACGTCGATGTTTGCGTTGAACGCCTTTGAAAGCAGACCACAGCTGTCGCTTGATTGAATCAGCGACTGAGATACGATATCTTCGGTTCAAATT